>OZ010786.1:644703692-645294192 GCA_963932465.1 Maratus speciosus | reverse complement strand
ACTGCGTAAGAAAATTTCTATTGATTCTCGGATAATGGATGGCAAGTAAAATCTTGATGGATAAGTTATTTTACTATTTTTAAAATTAATCTGTAAAGGCTCTTTATTATACAGTCTATCTAAAGCTGTAGTTTTCTTGTCGTATTTGATGTCTGGTATATTCTTTGATCCTAGTTTTAAGCTTTTTTACAGACATAATAAGTTACTATTTTTCGAATTATAAAGATTTTAATTTGAACCGTGGAAAGGCAAATTTCTCTGAGATAGAAACTGTACAATAGATAACGATCTTTCATAAACTAAAATAGATAACGATCTTTCAAAAACTACACGCAAATGATCTTTTTCAGTATTCATAGCTTTTTCAGCAGAAGAATCGATGGTTCGACACGTTCGCAAGCTATTTTCCCACTCAGTCTAAGAGTGAAAGTCCCCCCCCCCAGGGCCGAAACTAGCCTTTTTTGCACCCGGGGCAAACATGGGTTTTGGCACCCCCCCCCTCTTCCACAGAGAGAATTTTACTAATTTTATAATAGACGACTTATTTTAAAATTTAAAATATGTAATCATAAAATATGTAATACTGAACTTACAGTGGCGGATCCAAGGGGGAGGTCCCTCTGAACATCAACAAAAATATTCTAAAGATCATTTTTAAAATGACATATTCAGTAGAGTCCCGATTATCCGAGTTTCCGCTTTCACCGAGTTATTTTCTTCTGATGGACTGATGGCTTCTATTATTATGAAACAGCCCTTCATTTATAATGGCTGTTTCCTAATAATGGAAGCCATCAGTCCATCAGAAGAAAATGATCCTTTCCAAAGGTATAATCTTCATTTGGCGCCACTTTGTTCTGGTGCCCGGGCACATGCTCCTTCTGCACCGCCCCTTAGTTTCGGCCCTGAGTCCCCCAAATGCTTTGCTCAAGTTTTATGGGGTATAATGGACTGTTAAGTGTTTCCAGTTGTTACCCCCTCCCTTGCATATAATCCGAGTTGCTGGATAATTTGCAACAAAAGCAGAATACGGCATCCAAAATTTATGACAACACTATAGACAACGACGATCAATAGCTTTTTGATCTGGCATTTTCCGGATGTAAAAATTATCGGAAAAGTTGTCGCTTTTCATCCTTTAATGGAAAGTCATATGATGAGAATATCACACGAACAGCACCATATTCTACAACATAAATATAATTTTTTCTTTGTTGAGCATTGAGATTTGGCTCCCATAATCCGATATCCTTTGGATTGAGTTTTGGTTTATCAATGAAAGCAGAAATTGTTGAATTTTTCCGACGTGTTGATTTCTCAAAGAAATCTCCAAAAAGTAAAGATGTGACTATGAAGCCTGACTGGACGTTGGAAGATTTGACTATGTAGTCTGACTGGAAGTTAAAGGATCTGACTGTAAAGTCTGATAGGAAAATGAAGGTACTAACGGTAAAGCCTGTTCCACTCCGTACTTCACTCCTGGATTATCTGTAACAGAATTCATGTAAAAGTGTTTCAACAAAACTTCCTGCTGTGATTTAATAAATTCTTCCTTTTGCTTTCCTTTCCGTTTTGAAAAACGAGATTCATTTTTACTATCAATTCCTACTTTTGGCATGATTCGAAACTGAAAGAGAAACTTGATCTAAAAATGTTGGCAATGATTATTATTATCAGTGGACCCTTGAAAGGATTTCGCAATCCAATCTGATATTTTTTAGCAGTATCTAATATTTTTTTATATGCAGGTTTAAACTTCTGAAGAAGAATTAAGGATTAAAAATATCTGCAAATAACATCAGTGAAGCCACAATATCATCTCATTTATTCCATCAAAGTTACAATAAAACTGATCAAAGATAGCAAAAGGCACGGGCAAAAAGAGAATTAACAATCGTATGTTTACTACACTGCAGGATGACGTCGTCCGTTTCGGGGAAAACAACGAAACAAATAATAAGAATTCATAAAAAATCAATTTATTTTAATATAACAAACCATACATTTTATTAAGTCAATATGTGAAATACCACTTCTTTTATCGATCGATGGTGTCTTTTTCCTCCAAACATTTAAATTTCAAATTTGCTTTTTAATCGTAAATAAAAAATAAACGCGTGCGGAGTTGCCTCCCTTTATTTTTTTAAGTATGTTTTTTATAATCATTGTTGACTACGATAAAATGCGGTATTCTATTTGAGGAAACCTTTCATTTCATTTATGAAAACAATGCTGATTTAACTGTTAATTAACTGCAATTTTTAATCAAAAAACCTGTTTCGACGAATGATGACTGTACAGTGTCAGAAGCCAGTTAAGAAACCTTTCGAAAGATACCTCATTCATTGTTATGTTTTTTGTAAAAGCGAAGAAAAAGGGATGTTGACAACAGTATATGATTAGTAGTAGTCCAGGCAATAGAGACCGTATAGGGGCTCTACCTAGCAAAATTCATGGTAGTTCTGGAAAAAGGCTTACTATATGTTTTTTGGGTCGCTGAATCCGAATTTTTAACTTCCCACCAAAACTTCCCCCGGCAACCCCCCCCCCCCAAATTTTGGTAAAATGCACCCCAAAAAAGGTTTTTATTAAAAAATCATTTTTTTTACTGTTTTAGGGAAAAAGTATCTAGAAATTCAGAAAGTAGACAAAATTTGCAACAAATTAGATATATGACATTATGACGTAGGATGAACGGGAAGGGGGGATCTGCCTCGGAACATGCGCGCGGTGCTGCGTGGGCTAAGTTGCGCAATTGCACTTAACCACTCACACGTTTACAATCGCCCTCCCATCTCCCCTCCGAACTTTCTCTATAAGGTATACTTTAAGTTTTTTGGGTCGCTGAATCCGAATTTTTAACTTACCCCCAAAATTCCCCCCCCCCCCCGAAAACCCTTCCAAATAGTTGCTTTTAACTTAAATTTCTTATTGTTTTAGGGGAAAAGCATTACGAAATTCAGAAACTAGACATAATTTGCAACAAATAGGATATATGACATTATGACGTAGTATGAACGGGGAGGGGGAGGGCTGCCTCTGAACATGCACTGCGGCGCTACGTGCACTAAGTTATGAAGTCCAGGCAATAGGGGATTTTACCTGGAAAAAGTAATACTAGTTCTGGTTTTCGACTCACTTTATGTTTTTTGAGTCGCTGAATCCGAATTTGTAACTTCCCACCAAAATTTCCCCGGCAACCCCCCAAAAAACTGACTTTTTGCAAAAATTTGGTTTTTGAGAAAAGCGCGCGGGGAATGTTCCGGGGCAGCCCCCTCTCTCCCCGTTTATCCTACGTCATAATGTCATCTATCCTATTTGTTGCAAATTTTGTCTAGTGTCTGAATTTTGGAATGCTTTTCCTCTAAAACAATAACAAATTTAAGTTAATAACAACTATTTTTGGGGATTTCCGGGGGGGGGGATTTTGGGGGTAAGTTAAAAATTCGGATTCAGCGACCCCAAAAACTTAAAGTAAACCTTATAAATAAAGTTCGGAGGGGAGATGGGAGGGCGAATGTAAACGTGTGAGTGGTTAAGTGGAATTGCGCAGCTTAGCCCACGCAGCACCGCGTGCATGTTCCGAGGCAGATTCCCCCCTTCCCTTCATCCTAAGTCATAATGTCATATATCTAATTTGTTGCAAATTTTGTCTACTTTCGGAATTTCTAGATACTTTTTCCCTTTAGCTTTTTAATAAAAAGCTTTTTGGGGGGCATTTTACTAAAATTTGGGGGGGGGGTGGGGTTGCCGAGGGAAATTTTGGTGGGAAGTTTCAAATTCGGATTCAACGACCCAAAAACAAAGTAAGCCGATTTCCAGAACTACCATTAATTTTGCTAGGTAAAATTCCCTATTGCCTGGACTATAGTACGGCTTTGAGGTATTTGCGCAGGTACGTTGGCAATGGTATAAAGATGGAAAATAATGTGCACAATCCATTCGATGCCCACGTTAAGAAATCCCTGTTCGCACAGAATTAATTTAGCATTCATATTTTCATGGTAACTTGTACATATTTGCACCTACAGCGGTCTCCAACTCTTGTTCTTACGTATCCCTTTTCCACGAATTGTACTCCTTGTTTTTAAAATAATTGTTTTTAAATATTAATTCTTGTTCACTGTCTCATCAAAATCTGTCGAAATAGTTTAGTTAAAAAAGTGTTATAGTATCAAAAGTTATGCACAGCAAACAAAATCTCTTTTGCAGGCACGTGTTGGACTAGATTGCGGTATGCAGTGTCCAATCGTTTTTTGTCTATTTTGTAAGTGTTTTTAAAATATTTTATTCAAAATTTCATTATCTGGATAGAGAATTATTTTCATATTTCGAAAAAGTCCCTTTTTTAACTACTTTTGCCCGGTTAAAAAAAAAAAAAAAAAAAAAAAACGCAAACAATATTTTACACCATTTTTTAATTCAAAAATATGCTTACTAGTTGGCATTAAAATAAAAAGAAAACTTTAAAACAATTAAATTATTACGTACGAAACGCATTTAATGGTGAACATTACGTTCTATTTAAAACAATATATTTAAAGCGCTATATTTAAAATGATTTTCTTACAGCATTTTAAAAAAAACTTTTCTTCTAGAAATTATTATAAAAACAAGAGGCAGCAATTATTTTTACTTAACTATTTTAAATAAATTTATTTTCAAATGTAACAGATCTTACATAATCAACCATGAAAACAGCTGTCAGATGTCGGCCAGCAGTGAATGCAGCCTTGTGAACAGAAAAATCCACCTGTCAAAAGGAAATGAATGGAAACCTGGTAACAGAAAACAACCACAGGTCGAAATAATATAATTCAAACTTTCATAATCGGGTACTCTGTTTAAAAAGAGAAAATTAGCGTGATTTTAGAGCCTACGATATCTGGATGGCGATGGCGCACGCATCCTTATAGGGGGCTTTTCCACGTATTTGTATCGGAGATTACCTCCTTATAAGTCCAATGCCTAGGAAAACATTAACCGGAGAAAGATGCCCATATGTCACGTGACTTCATGTTTTCTTCAGAACAGGTTGTCATTGCTTCACTACATCTTATCTCATTTCGACGGTCTTAAAGGATGTGAGTCTCCCATACCCCACATTCAAGTTTCAATTGGGAAATTCAGCATTGATGAATTAGCAATTACACTGGAAAAATTTTGTAGGCAAAAAATTTACAGTTATCGAGTCGAAAAATTTTTAATTTGCAAAATTGATGTATTTGGCATTTGCTTTATCAGGAGCACCAAGGAAGATTTCTATTCGATAATTACAAGTTCTTTAGAGTAATAAGTAGTTCTCTCTAGTGCTCATGTATAGGTGTAGCATATCTTAATAAAAAATTGAATTAGGCAGGCTATTGTGGGTTTTTTTCAACTCAAATTATCTACGAGAAGGATAAATGCCTAATGGGCAATGTAAATGAAAGTGCTGATCCTAATGAAATGTAAAACCATAAAAACTTTGTGACCTTGACAAATGTCCGGTTCGCTTCCCCCTAAGCACGGCCTTGAATGAACTTTAGAGCTTTCATTTATATATTAACGGTAAAAAATTGTGTCTATTAGCATATTTAGATTATAATTTAATTGCATTCAAATTTAACTCATTATTTCTTTTTATAGGACTGGAATAATAATTGAAAATGAATAAGGATTCAAACACGGCTTTATTGTCGATTAATGCGCAATAATCGAATATAAAACAACAAAAACATTTTTCCTGTTTGGTTACTTTTTTAACAGAAAGAAAAAATATTAAATCTTTGGCGCACAATCCAGTTGTTAAAATAATATATTTAGCACTTGTGATAATGAATACCATTATAATCTGTCCTTTTTAATATAAAGAAAAACTATCCGTATTAATCTTTGTGCAAAAAATATTGTTAGCATAGCAAAAATAAAGAAACATAAAAAATATAAATGGATTATAAAACTGCAGTCGTATTTGTTTCCTGTTTATACGTGTTTCGATTTTTGATCTATAATATGGATTATAAAACAAGTACAAGTGATACAATGTACATTTAAAACACCACTAAAAACAGGCATGATGATCTCTAATCATAATAATATTTATCAAGTAGCTGAGTAACCTGAATTTGTCTATCTCTCTCTACTACAGAAACGCTGACTCATTCCAGTTCATCTGCAGACAATTCTTGTTAAGATCGAATCGGGTATCATATAAAAGCAATTGGAAAACTGGAGTAATGGAGAAACAGTATACACAATCGAAAAATATCGAGATGCCCATAAAATCGAGACCGAGAGTGTCTTTTAAAACCTCTCGTTGTCGCCCATCACTACCCCCCCCCCCCCCATTACAAATTTTTAAAAAAGTACCCTTCTGAAATGCAATGAATGGTCTTTATTTCCATTTAGTACAATTGATAATCCAAATATGTCTAATGGTATAATAGGTTTGAGTAAAAAATGCAAAAAAAAATTAGTAGTAATAGAATTTTTCAATAAAAGTAATGTAAATAATGTAAAATAACGATTTTTCATTCTCCATTCTCTCCACTTCTTCTACAACGCGGCGTTTACTGATAGATATTACAAAACCTGAATCAATAAATATGCAATATAATAAAAAACAATTATTCTTCATTAAAATCAACTTTTTGGGGAAAATTGTTTTGAAAGTCATAGTTTTACGACATTTAATCTTGGATAAAAAGTTTGCACACTGTTTTTCTCATATCGTTCTTCAGTTCTTTACTTAAACTTTGATTTATAGCTACCGGAATTTGTCATTATATAAGTCTGGATTTTTTAATACAAATAAACACTTATCGATAGCATTCTGTTGTTTAAATTTCTTCAATGAAATGCCATTCATGGATCATCATGAGATTATCTAATTTTGATGCTCTGTTGTCTTTTTGTACTAAATCCCTGTGACTGAAGTTTCTTTTACACGACGCTGTAGATACTGGAAGCACTGCAACTATTTCTAGTCAGTGGCGTAGTAATGGAAATGGTATAATAGATACCCAGCCTGGCACTTCTCACTATCATATGTGGGCAAGGCTACAACTACAGCACGAGATGGAATATTTTTCGTAAGCCACCGACTCTGGGGCAAACACAAAACTAAAGAGAATTCAGCATCGATGAAATTGAAAATTTACGAGAATTATTTAATCATTATTATTTATTTATTTATTTAATTATTTATTCAATAATTTTTTGTTTTAATGATCGCGTTAATGTAGGGGGAGAGTCAGAGTAATAAATGAACAATCGCGTAAATGATAAAGCTACCAAAATCTTCGAATAATATCGATACATTCTTTCAAAATATAATTAAGATCTAGAATTTGTAATCACGAGTAGAAAAATATTTTACATATGTGAATATATTTTAAAATATGTTCTCCTAAATATAGTTACCAACATTTTGAAACAGTAAAATCGCATTTTTCTCGCGTTCTATGGGCTCAATTTCAACGGAAATTATTTCATTCAATTTTCGCTTTAGTTACATTTAAAAGTATGACTAAATGTAGACTTCAATTGCCATAATTTTAAAACAGCAATATCGCCTTCTTTTCTCGTGTTCTATGGGACATATTTCAACGGGAATTGTGGTTCTTTAAACTCCTCTTTTAGTTACATTTACACGTATGTTATCCTAAATATAGCCTTCAATTATCACCATTTTCGACAGTAACGTAGCATTCTTTTCACGGGTTCTGTGTGCATGATTTAAATGGAGATTGGTTCATTCAACAGCACCTTTGGTTACATTTAAACGTATGTGTTCCTAAACATAGACTACAGTTACCACCATTTTTGAACAGCAACGTTGCATTCTTTTTTTCGGATTCTATCGGCGGAATATTAAGCAGGATTGTTTCTTTCCCCTCGACTTACGATTATCTACAGATTTTTTTCGGCACGTGTGCAGCACGCGGTGCCGTAGACAGCAGGAGCTTGTGCAGGAGGTTTATTTAGAGCACACTGTGTAGCGCGCCAATGTATGCTGCCGAAGGCAACGGGGACCATTCCAGAGGTTCATTTTAAAAGACATATGCATGGAACAAGATTTTTAACAATTAGTGATGTGTGCGTAGAATGCTCGGCCTATACCACCATAGTAGAGATGGGAAATATGGTTAATTTTGCATAACAAGTTCCATCGTTTCATTCTTGCACAGGTAACAAGTTCCACCATACTGTTATTTTTGTAACATATAACTAATCGCAGCGTATGATGTCAACGACGCTGTTTTTCATTGAAATAAATTCACATCATTAAATTAGTTTGTGGTTAAAAACTTAAATTCTGCAAGAAAAAAATTTACCTAGTTATGACACTATGAATTTCTTGCATTTTCAGCGTTTTTTTGTCACTAAAAACACATTTTTCCATTTACTGTCACTAAAACGTTGAAAATTCCTAAAATTCAAAGTATCAGAACTCAGTAAGTTTTGGTCATATAAGAATCAATTTTTACTGTTTTACTTGTTAGAATATGGAGGAACATTTTCTATATAAAACTTATGATGAGACCCAGGCATTGTATAAAATTTGGAATTTCTTAACAATTTAAAAATTATTTTAACATATATTGATTTTTATATGATGCAGAATAAAATTTAAAAGACTTTTGTAATTATAATTACACTTCTAAAACTAACGGTTATTAGGTATTGGTAAACGATAATAAGAGATAACCTGTATAAAAATAAACACAGTTTTAAAAACCCGATTGGTAAAAAAGCGAAATTTGATCCTCGACTTCATTGCAGCCATATCCATCAAAGCATATTTAAAGGAAATCCCACAAGAATACGAAAATATTATTTATACACTTTTAATCAAATTCAATTCATCCAAACAAATTTCTTAAGTACAAATATGTTTTTCAAATTAATTACAATTGCATTAAAACTAAGTGTCCCCACAAATTTTACGATGCTATTTTCTTTTTTTTTTTCGGCAAAATAAAACCAGAGAAATAAAACAAGCTTTTCATCTGTCATTTTTTAAAAACGCAATAATGGCAAAGTAAAAAAAAGAAATTATTAATAATAATATTAGGTTGAGCAAAAAGTTCTGGGAAATTTTTAATCTAATACATACGTCTCAAATAGGCATTGGCTGTGTCATAGGCATAACAGCAGGGGCGTAGTGGAGGGTATACGCCGTATATCCTCTGGATATTTTTAAGGAACACCGTATACCCTCTGTTCCTCAAGAAAGCTGTAGTATATATACTCTAGGGTATACGCTCTGCCTTCAGCGTACACCCTCTGCTTAGAGCGTATAGCCTCTGTTCTTTTTACGACTACACCACTGCATAACAGGATATGTTGTTTATTATGAAGTCATATCAAAGCATTGTACTCTGTTAAGTAAAATCTGACCTCGGTGAAAAATCAGCTGAATATTGTATACGGTAAGAAAGACATAAAAATTCATGCAGTATTAATCATCACAGAAATTCAGGGTCAATGGAAATGGAAGCAGCATATAGGCTATGGTCAAGATCTGAAAAATTAGGTTTACGGTACACCACAATTCTTTCAGATGGTGACTCTAAAACATTCAAGTGAAAAAAAGATTTATGGTCCTGATATATTAATTCAAAAGGAAGGGGTGTGTGAACCATGACAGCAAGTAGCTCTTCGGATAGGATTACAGAAGACTGTTCAAGAATAGCAGGTTCAAAGTATTATACTTGGGGGTAAATCGTACGGAAGTTTGAAGGAAGAAATTATTAACAAACTTACCCAATATTATCAAAATACCATTCTTCAAAATAAAGGTAATATAAATTCGATGAAAAACAACATTTATGCAACACTGTTGCATAACAGTTCAACTGATGTAAAACTGTGGCATAATAAATGAACGTCTGGAAAAGATTTTCGGTACTTATACCAAGCACAGCATTGGCAAATGGTGAAACACCTGGTGCACACAAAACTGATTTAAAGACACCCGTCAATAAGAACTATTTGCCAAAAATTATGCCAATTTATCAAAGACTGGAATCAAATGAGCTCTTGGAATGCTGTGTGAGATGTCCGATTCAAAATTCAAATGAGAGCCTCCACAGCATTAAATAGAATACATGCTCGAAAGAGACTGTTGCCTCATTTCAACGTGTGGAAATGGCAGATGGAGTTTCAGAATTTAACTTGGGGACTTTTAAATCTCTACAAAGTATGGAAATAGAAAGCAACATTGTTTTTAACAGACATTCCAGACCCAAGTGTATCAAAGGAAAAGCAAATAAACTATCGCATTTGAATTAGCACGCAAAAAAAAAAAATTAAACTTGCTAAAAAAACACAGAGAATACAATGTTAAAAAAGAAGGGCATACATATAAATCTGGATGCTTTTAAATAATAGAACACATTTTTAAATTCTGTCAATGCGTATGAAGAGTAATTTAAGTTATACAAGTACAGCAATGATTATTTCTGTTTTTCATATTTCAAAATGGTTTTATGAAACATTTTAACGTTTTTATTGATGTAACGTATAGTGTTTCACATTTATTTAAATTTGCTTTAAAAAGTACATTAGAAACTAAAATATGCTTTTCTTGATTATTTTCTTTCATTTACAGGTATTTGTTTTTTAACATCATGATTTTTTGTATTAATGATACGTGCATGAAATGTTTTATATATACTTACATTTATACAGTTCTCAATACTGTATGTGTAATACGCACAGGATTAATGTTTAACACTCTGACCGGCGAGCAAAAGCTCAAAAATGTGCTGATGTTTTCTCTGTAAGGTATAAAAAATTATAAAAAAAGATTATTTTTCCAACAGGATACATATATATAGGAATGTAAGCCTTGAGAGCATCAATCATAAAATATTTTAAAACAGCACTATATTTGTAGAATTATATTAATTTAAATAATGCTTCTATTGCTGTGAACTTGCAGCTTTGTGAACGGATATATCAGTTCACGGCGGTGAGATGGTTAAGAGTACTTTTTCACAAATCAAAACTTCAAATAGATTTTTGCCATATTCATATTTTCTTCAGTATCATGTTTTAAAAAATCTAAGGCTTTTTTTGTATGCGAGATATAGATTTAAAGTTTTTTGTACATGTCCAATATTATATATGTGATAAATCTGCAAATGGAGTTAGGGTTGGGGTTGGGTTGATTTTTGACGGCCAATTATCTACACGAGGGATATAGGCTCGGGGGGAGTGCCCTCCGTGGGGGTCTTTCTAAGGGAACCTAATCCGTATTAACGCATGGAAGATCCACGGCTCGAAGAAAACCACGAAAACTCCGAACGATTAGGCCGACGGGCGCGATTGGGATCGAACCCAGCACCTCCCGTCTACCAGCAAATGGAGTTAGCTTTCAAGTTTTCTTTAAATGAAATTATATGAAGATGTGTCAGATTTCATTGTTTTACACTATATATATTAGGTTGTAACGAAAGTTTTCCGCCAAACCATCGTTACATAATGATTATACTATATAAAACTATGTACTGTAATATTATATATAAGCACAATTCCGCCAAACCTTCACAGTGATACAACACGTGACACAACAGTTGTGCCTAAAGCTGTACACATAATTTGGTGACATTTTGCAACAGAACTGGAAGTAAATGATGGTTCTAATCTGGTGGCGAGATAGTTCCATTTCCGATGATAATTTTTTTTTTTTTTTTACAAATTTCACAACACAGTGTTATAAAGCAAGTCTCTTTCATTCAAATGCCAAAAATCGTTTGACAAAATACGAGAAAACACATCAACGCGAACTCTTTACGCAGACAGTATTGGCTGTGGCAGGAAACTTTCGTTACAACCTGATATATATATCAGTAAAAAAATTATATTAAATGTAAAATTAGCTGTATTTAAAAATCCACGTGCAGTCTTGTATAATACACATTTAAAAATCTTTAAAAATATTGGGAAATAGGGTCGGAAGAGTAATCCTAAGGAGATAGGGAGGGCTGGTTACTGTCTGTCTCGGACAAGAAAGATCCTGAAACTGCTTTTGGCTTGATCCTGTTCCAAGGGTAACTGGTCAGACAACTTTATTTTAGGGAAGTCCAGCATTTGCTTTTCTTCATATCAATCGGTCATTCCCAGGATTTTCGTAGTCTTTTCTGTCTTTCTCCTCCCACAGACGAAGTTTTTTTCCCTTAAAATTTGTGGAACCTCCGAAAGCAGGAAATCTACTCAGAGTTTTTCTTGCCTGAGATAGTCAGTAGGAGCTGAATCAGTGTGGTAGCAGTTTGATATTTAAAGACCATAACTTAAGATAAATAATGACTTTCATGATAATGAAGTTCGACGAAGTTTTCTGCTATGTTCCTGGTTCTTACCATCTACAGTTTTGTACCTTTGAGGGCGCTTATCATCAGAGGTGTAGTTGGGATGTGGCATTAAGCATTTCAACTTCATGCGTGGAACAACTTATAAACACCTAAATGTCAGACATGCACATTTTGTATGGTCAGGTTTATTGTAATTTTAAGCTTATGATCTTTAAATGTCAAGTTTTGATCATGATGTTTCAGACACTAACAACCCCCTATCTCGTTAGGATTATATTTACGACTCTACATTGCTATGTGATTCCGAGACATCTATGTGAACCCCCACACCTCCTAGAAGTTTGTTCCTCCAGTTTTGAATCACCTGTATTACTGAAATAATTTTGTGTATGATTGTTTTTAATGAGAGAAGTTGCATTTAATTATTTTATCAGGGTTTCTGGGATTTTTTTCACAAGATCTTGTTTTTGTGAAATTCAGAAGTTTTGTATATATTTGTAAAAAATGTAATTGGAATTTTATAAATTAGAAATTATCATTATATTTAAGTTCGTATTTAGACATTTTCAAGAACGTCCTTTGCACATTAAAGCTTCGCATAAAGCTAGATTAATAGATTTATTAATTAAGTTATTTTAGCTATTATGAAAAAGTTTTTTTAAACTTTCAAAATCATTACATTTGTGAAGAATTTAGTTTGAAGATTGGAAAGCTTTCTAAAATGTCTATTTTTAAGAGAAAGGTTTTTGTGAAGGTTCATATGTTATATCAAAACGCTGTGAAGGGTCTTTTAAATCACTTCATTTCTTCCTCGACAGATCCTTGCTTACAGATAAGATCTTCCATATTAATGTTTTCATGGGGGACAATAAACATGAAAACAAAATAAAGAAAAGTATCAGAATAAACACATTATAAATGTTCAATACATTATAATAAAAAGAAAATTCATTTTTTCCAATTTGGAAAAATTGAAAAATACTCCTTCGGACAAAACACAGAAAAAAAATCATTTGTACCCAAATTTCAGTTTTTTATAAGAGTATTCCCATCTTTATTTCTCATTACTATGAACTAATAGATGCTTACTTAAATAGCTCTCACATGAGAATTTCTTGCTGCATATTTCACGCAGAAAAGTTTTTTCATCAGTATGAATTAACACGTGTTGGGATAGACTGCCCTTTCGAGAAAATTTAATGCATATCTCACACAAGGGTTTCTCATTTATATGAATTAACAGATGCCGTCTTAAATGATTTTTCTGAGAAAATTTCATACATCATTTATATCCTTCACATAAAAGGTTTCTCACCAGTATGAATTAACAGATGTTTGTTTAAATATTTTTTTAATGAGCATTTCTTGCTGCACATCTCACACACAACTTTGCTAACCAATATGAATTAACAAATGCTTGCTCAAACAACTCTTAGACGAGAATTTTTTGTTGCATATTTCACACACAAAACGCTTCTCACCAGTATGAATTAACAGATGAGTTCTTAAATTGCCTTTACGAGAAAATCTTTTGTTGCATATTTCACACGCAAAAGGTTTCTCTCCACTATGAATTAACAGATGCCTGCTTAAATCACCCTTTCTGGAGAATAATTTGTTGCATATCTCACAGACAAAAGATTTCTCACTAGCATGAAGTAACTGATGCTTTTTGTGGCTATCCTCTTCAGAGAATTTCTTATTGCATAACTCGCACACAAAAGGTTTTTCTCCAGTATGAATTAACAGATGCTTTATCAAACTAATTTTATAAGAAAATGTCTTGTGGCATATCTCACACATAAAAGGTTTCTCACCAGTATGAATTAACAGATGTGTTCTTAAATTGCCTTTACGAGAAAATTTTTTGTTGCATATCTCACATACAAAAGGTTTCTCTCCACTATGAGTTAACAAATGCCTGCTTAAATCACTCTTTAGGGAGAACATCTTGTTGCATATATCACAAATAGATGATTTCTGACCTGTATGAATTAATAGATGCTTTTTGAAGTTACTCTTCTCAGAAAATTTTGTATTGCATACCTCACACAAAAAATGTTTTTCTGCAGTATGAATTAACAGATGCTTTTTCAAGATATTACTATGAGAAAATGTCTTGTGGCATAGCTCACAGGCAAAGGGTTTCTTACGGGCGTGAATTAACAAGTGTGCGCTTAAATTTCCCTTACGAGAAAATCTTTTGTTGCACATCTCACACACAAAAAGTTTCTCTCTAGTATGAATTAAAAGATGCCTGCTAAAATCATGCTTTCTGGAGAATATTTTACTGCATGTGTCACAAATAAAAGATTTTTTATCACTGTGAATTAAAAGATGCCTGCTTAAATCACGCTTTCGAGAAAACAATTTGTTGCATACCTCACAAAAAAATGATTTTCCTTGCAGCGAATAATCATAAACTGCTTTTCCAAAAAGATCTTGTAAATAAATATTTTGCTGCATATTATGTCTGTTTTGAGTCATGTGATGTGTATCACATATATGGCTTTATGCATCTGAAAAACATAAAATTAGTTAATCACTTTTTATGATTAATTAAAAAGCAATTTCAGATAAACTAAATTTAGGCAAAATTATAATCAATGTAGAAAACTGAATTCAAATACAATATTTAGCACAGTATTAAAAAATACAGTAGATTCTATTTATAGCTGAAGTAAAACTGTATCAAATGCATTTTCTAACTCTATTAAGATAAAATTACAAATAAAATTGTAATAAAGGAAATAGTTAAAATCATAAAGTAAGTAACTTATCATAGAGAAAATAATATATAAAAAATATTGTAATTGTAAAGAAATAAATCTATAGTTATACAAAAACAGTGGTGCATTTTATAAGCAATGAAGAGAAAAGAATTTTTTATGGCAAGTTTTTTGTGATTGTTTATTTTGTGAATACAAAATTCTGCTTTATTTCATATATTGTACATTATATTGGAATAATTTTTAGAGCATTAATACATGGACATTTTTTCCAGAGAGAAACATTCGCCTTGCATACAATATTTCAAATGAAAATCAAATTTAAAATTAATTGCTTAATAGGCGCAAAGGCCAACCTAATGAAAAAGTTTCCATGCCGGGACACGAACCCGGGCCATCAGTATAGCGCACTGACGTTCTACCGACTAAACCACATGGAACGATACCCCGCCTGGATCTTATCCCTATTACAGGTTGGCAAGGCTACAAAAACGCAGCACAAGATGGAACATATTTCCATGAACCACCGACATGGAGCAAACACGAAATTCAATTAAATCCAGCATCGATAGAAACTATATTACTACATGGAAATTTTTTCCAGAGAGAAACATTCGTCTTGCATACAATACTTCAAATGAAAATCAAATTTCAAATTAATTTCTTTTCACTAGGTTGGCCTTTGCGCCTATTAAGCAATTAATCTGAATTTTGATTTTCATTTGAAATATTGTATCCCAGGCGAATATTTCTCTCTGGAAAAAATTTCCATGTATTAATATAGTTTCTACCGACGCTGGATTTAATTGAATTTCGTGTTTGCCCCATATCGGTGGCTCACAGAAATATGTTCCATCTTGTGCTGCGTTTGTAGCCTTGCCAACATGCAATAATGAGAAGTTCCAGGCAGAGTATCGTTCCATGTGGTTTAGTCAGTAGAACGTCAGTGCGCTATACTGATAGCTCGGGTTCGAGTCCCGGCATGGAATCTTTTTCACGAGGTTGGCCTTTATACGTCCATGCCAATTGGACGATAAAATGTGCTAAGAGTGTCATTAAATAGAGTTATAATAGAGCATTTTATAATAGAAACTGCAGAAAATATGAGTTACATTAGAACGTCAGATGAAAGAGGAAATCACAGAAATAGCAAAATTTATTCAAAATAAAATGAAACTATAAAACTTTTCAAAACTTTCTCAAGTAAAAATTATCAAAACAGCATCATTTAATATAATGTAGTCATAATTGTAATGTGTCATCTACAGGTAGCATAAAAATACCTTTTGCTAGTTTGTAGAATTCACGCTGAAAATGCAGAAATAGACATGGAGTAGCTAATTTATTATAGTGACTCTGAAGCATTAAAAGAGATAAATTTGTCATAAATCTACGTATATATAATATGAGTTTGTCCTGACTTACTCATGATCAATGTACAGCGCAGACTACTGGGGCTAGAGGCATAAAAATTGAGGAGAAAATACTTTTTATGACATAAGCCAACACTAAGAAAGGAATTTTGAAATTTTTCCACCCTGAAGGATTCAAAGTGGGGATCGAAAATTAAAAACATCTGGCCATATATCAGCAGCTGTTTTAGATAGGGGCGTGGAATTCCAGAAAATAAATTTACTAAAAAAATAATTACAAACATAATTAGCAATTTTAGAAATTCCACCCCAAAAGGCCAATAAAGGGGGGGGGGTGTTCGATAATCTTAGAACATTCGGCATATCTAGCAGCCGTTTTAGGAGCGTAAAATTCCAAAAAGTAAATCTACTAAATAATAATTAAACACGTAATTTAGCTATTTTTTAAATCGCCCCTCCCTAAGGGGGATTAAAGGGGGAGGGGTCGAAAACTTTAGAACATTTGACCATATTTCAGCAACCATTTTAGGAAGGAGCGTGAAATACAAAATAAGAAATGTACTAAATAAATAAATAACCACATATTTAAGAGATTTTGGAATTTTCCACCTAAGGGGTTAAAGAGGAATCGAAAATTTTTGGACATTTGGCCATATCTCGCAGCCGTTTTAGATAAGAGCGAGAAATTCAGGATAACAAACTTAAAAAAATATATATATATATTAGCGATTTTATAAATTCTCGCCTAAGAGGGTTAAAAGGGGGGGGGGCGTAAATTTTAGAACATTTGGCCCTATCTCAGCAGCCATTTTAGGTAGGACTCTGAAATTTCAGAAAATAAATCTACTAAAAGAATAATTAAACACGTATTTCAGCGATTTTAGAAATTTCCCCTAAGTGATTAGAGGGAGGGATCGAAAATTAAAATTTTTTTTGCCATATTCCAGCAGCAGTTATAGTTAGGAGCGTCTAATTCAAGATAACAAACCTATTATAAAATAATTAAATATGTATTTCCGCGATTTTTGAAATTCTCTTCCTCTTTAAGAGGATTAAAAAAGGGGGCAGGAAGGAAAAATTGAAACTTATGTGATTATGGCATATCGAAGCAGCTGTTTAAAATAGAGGCATAAGTTTCAGGATAATTAATCTACTAAAACATCCTTACACATGTATTTTATTCATTTTAGAAATTCCCAACAAAGAGGTTTTAATGTGGTGGTCGCAAGTTTTAGATCATTTTGCCATATCTCAGCAGCAGTTTTAGGTAGAAGCGAGAAATTCAGGCTAAGAATTCTATTACATTACAGGACCCATTATCCGGTATTCCAAAAATAAATTTATCCGAAAATTTTCTAAATTTGTAAATTTTTACTAAAATTTTAGAATTTCTGAATTTTTTTCGAAAATTTTACAAGTTTTTAAAATATGTTACTTCAGTGGCGGGGGAACAATCACACCTCCCTCCCGGAAATAAGAAAAAAATCAATTTCTCTCAAATTTTAGCTTAAAATGAATTTAAATTACGATTCGTTAGATTAAAAAAAAAGTCAGATATTTCATCAGGGTTGATTCTGCTCGGAATTTTCCGAAAATTTAAGGCATTCGATTCCGAAAAGTTTAAAAAGTTGGTCTTCACTCCAAAAATTCGACATAAAAAATATCGCGAATTTCGACAGGTCTCCGTAAAAAATCAATTATGTCTGTCGTTCGCAGAAAAAAATTCTCAATTTCGTCAAAGGATTCCGGAAACAACGTGAATTTCGTTAAAGGATCAGGAAAAATAAATTTCAACAAAGGATTGCGAAAAAACGCTTATTTTGTCAAAGAATCACAGAAAAAACGCGAATTTCGTCAAAGTATCCCGAAGAAAACCCAAATTTCTTCCAAGAATTCCGAAAAAATGCAAATTTCGTCAAAGGAGCACAGAAAAAAACGCAAATTTTCTCAAAAAAAAAAAAAAAAACGCGTAAAAAACGCTTATTTCGTCAAAGGCTCGCGAAAAACACTTATTTCGTCAAAGGATTGCGCAAAAACGCTACTTTCGTCAAAGATTCGCGAAAAACTCGAATTTCGTCAAAGGATCGCGAAAAAACGGGAATTTCGTCAAATGAACACGAAAAAAACGGGAATTTCGTTAAAGGATCGCAAAAAAGCAAATTTCTTCTAAGGTCTGCAATAAAAGACAAATTGCGTCAAGGGATGCCAAAAAAAATCGAAATTTTTTCAAAGGATCGTAGAAAAAAAAGCAAATTTTTTCAAAGAATCGCGGAAAAAACGCGAATTTCGTCAAAGGATGGCGAAAAACTCGAATTTTGTCAAAGGATCGCGAAAAAACAAGAATTTCGTTAATGGATCGCAAAAAACGCAAATTTCTTCTCAGGTCTACAATATAAGTCCAAATTTCGCCAAGGGATGACGAAAAAAATCGAATTTTTTTCAAAGGACCGTAGAAAAAAAACACAAATTTTGTCAAAGGATCGCGAAAAAAACGCGAATTTCATTAAAGAATCGCGAAAAAATACGAACTTCGGGGAGACCCGAAATCCGGAAAGCCTTCGGTCTCCATGATTCCGGATAATAGGTTCTGTACTGTAAAAAAATAATTACATATATTTCAGCTACTTTTCAAATCCCCCACTCATACGTAAGATGGTTAAATGGGCGGTCGGAAAATATAGCACATTTTTCCATATCTTAGCAGTAGTTTTAGGTAGAAGCAGGAAATTCAAGATAACAAACCTACTTAAAAATATTAAATATAGAACTTCAGCGATTTTAGAGCTACAGTCGGCTCTCGTTAATTCGAAATCGGACAAATCGAATCTTCGCTTAATTCGAACTAAACATGAAGTCCCGAAATTTTCAATGGCAGAATAACGTTATAACTTTTCATTTATTCGAACTCATTTTCTCTCGACTTCGTTTAATTCGAACTAACGAGAATTCCATTTTTTCATTTTTCCTTACTTTCTCACGGACTTCAGATCCTTGAAATAACTTTCTTTCTTTCATTTTTGTCAGAATTGTTCTGAACTAGTATAATAATTCCATGCATTTGAAATCCGCTTTCTTAGTGTGCCCTGTCTGTCCATCAATGACACATTCGACCTTTCTTCCATTATGCTTTTCCTAATCCCTTCTGTAGCATTTGACCCAGTGACATTCCAAGAAATTCACTGAGTGGACATCTGTTAAAGATAGGGGAAACCTGTTTTATCACTACATTCTACTTTCACTCTGGGGATCGAATTTTTCAGTCAATGGTTTTACTTACTGCTAAATTGTTTTTTGAGAAAGTAAAAGATCTTGTTTCTTTAAAATATGGCTCCACGTGGAAGTTATAAATCGTTAACTCTAGAAGCCAAAGTGGAAATTATTAAAAAGGTAGGATGTGGCCAATCTAAGACAGAAATTGCTGCAGAATATGGAATAAAAAAGAATATGCTGTCTACTTACTTGAAAAATAAACAATTCATCCTGAAATCATGGGAAAAGGAAAGATTTGCTAAAGCACGAAAACGTATGAGAACAGCAGCCCATGAGGATTTAGAAGAAGCTTTACTGTTAAGGACAAAGATGCATTGGCAAGAAATGTACCTTTGAGTGGACCTATATTGGCAGCTAAAGCGAAAGAACTTGCACTACTCATGGGTATTAAAAATTTCAATTGCAGCGAAGGATGGCTGACACGTTTTAAGCAGCGAAATAACATCGTACACAAAACTGTGTGTTGTGAAAGTGGTGCTGTAGACCTCGCTGCTTGCAATGAATTCTGCGAAAAGCTACCCGAACTTATTTCTACTTATGCAATGAAAGACGTGTTTAATGCCGATGAAACAGGGTTGTTTTATAAACTTCTTCCTAATAAGACTTTAACATTTAAAGGTGAAACGTGCACAAGTGATAAACTTAGAAAAGACAGGATAACTGTGATGGTAGGTGCCAATATGGATGGAAGTGAGAAGGTAAAATTGTTAGTTATTGGTAAATCAAGTAATCCACGTTGCTTCAAAGGAGTTAAAACACTGCCTGTTGATTATGTGGCAAATGCCAAAGCCTGGATGACACGTGAGATTTGAATCAGTTGGTTTAAAGAACTGGATAAAAAATTTTCTCGTGAAAACAGAAAAATTCTATTGCTGCTAGATAATGTGCAGAGTCATTGTAAACTACCAACACTGAGCTCTATAAAGATTGAATATTTACCCCCTAATACTATAGCACAACTGCAACCGATGGACCAAGGAATAATTCAAAAACCCATTACCGTAAAAGGGTTCTAGAACAAATTTTATTTTCAATTGACCTTAAAGAAAGCTACGACATAACATTACTCACGGCCATCAACGATTTATATGCGGCGTGGGACGCCGTACAACCTGAAACAATAGAAAAATGCTTTCGACATGCCGGATTTATCCATCCATCTAAAAAGAGTGGTTATATTGCAAATGACGAAAACGACAGACCTTTTGAAGAAATAGAATTTCCAAACTTTTCTGAAAAGTTCCAGTGCGATATTACGTTTGCAGAGTATGTAGCAACCGACAATAGTTTAGAAGTATCTGGACCCTTAACTGTGAAAGAAATTGTTGAAACAATTCACGAAAAATGCAATGAGGAGATGGAATCGGATTCTGGTGATTCTGCTACTATGTCCCAAGTGCTTTCCTTACCCACAGAAATGTCAATTGCACAATCAATTGAGTGTTTGCGTACATTTATCCTGATGCAGCCGTCATCAGACAAAGAACTTAACTGTTTGTTACAAATAGAAAAACTGGCTAAAAGGTCAAAAATGAATAGGACTAAGCAAACAATTGGTAATTTTTTTCATAGAGATGATAAATAAGTGTAAATAATTTTTTAAATGTTCATCTAATTTCAGGTAAGAAAATTATAGTACAATTAAAATGTAATTTTAAATGCCATTGTTCTATAGTGTATTATTAATTTTTATGTTTTATTTATATTATTTTAATATTATTAATTATTTTATGTATTTATATCTTTTAATTTAATATTAAGTCATTCTAACGATAACATCCGAAATTAAAAAAAAAATACTATAACATTAATTCCTTTGTAATAGTACTCCTTTAAACATGCTTTCTCTCATACTTTCCATAATTCGAACTCTGGATAATTCGAACATTTCTTGTGGTCCCGACGAGTTCGAATTAACGAGAGCCAACTGTATTTTGATTACTATGTAGCCAACATCGAATTTGAACTGGATAATGTAAGATTATAAGAATAAGACAACAATTATGGATATCTCATTACTAGATGTTGAGAGAATGTTTTTTTTTTTTAATTTCATCTTCGCTAGATATGTTCCATTTAATTCAAGATTCTTTTAAATAAACCAACCAGTGCAGCGGGTGAAGGCTGTTAGTATCTTATAAATCTCTCATATTTCCAGGTCCGCATTAAGATTAAAAAAAAAACATTCTTTCACAATAATAAACTGATACATAGTCATTACTTTATTACCGTGCATATAAAAAATAAAATCACACTAAAAGCACTTAAATAGGAATGATATAAACAACTTAACACGTTCATTTTTTTTTTTACAAAATAGTAATTAAAAATAAATTTACTCAATTTATTGTAAGGAATAAAAACACCTTATTGTGCCACATGTATTACTTACCTTTTATATGTATAAGACAAACATGCTATATCATCACACTTAAAGAATAAACACGTGCATGGAATTGAATGACGGGTCCACATTTCACAGGAGATTTAATAAATTTAATTATACTACTTAAAATTTATTAAAATAAAAAAAGAACTATACAAAATTTTTCAAAACACAGTTCATTTGTTAGTTTTAAAAAGAAATTATTTATTTTCTCATCCCCTTCATCTCTTCTGCTAATACATTTTATTAGCATAATGATTTATATTTTCAATTTTATTAATTACTTTAGTTGCTAGAATTATTTTCTTCTTAACAATTTTTCTTCAGCATCTATTATCTAATATATCTTTTTCTTTATTTTTAAAGTATCATCTTGTGTTGAATAGGACTGGGCGATGTAGAAATTTCTTAAATCGATTTATCATCCATCCAACATCGCGATTTAGTGCTAAATCGCGATTTAACACCGATTTTACATTTTAGAATATGGAAGCCTATTTTTTAATTTTTAGTAACAAAATACGATCTTTATGTGCCCCCCCCCCCTCCTGTATTATTTAGTATACTTAGCTTTTAATTTGTCAAATAATTTTGAAAAGAGGTATATTTTACACATAAAAAAGCTTTGAATGTCCCAAAACACTAGTTTTTTTTTTTCCATTTTAAAAATTAGTGACCTATTGTAATACATTTTATAAACTCATTCTATAAGAAGCAATATAAAAGAAAATGATTTTTTTTTGTCTGACTTGTTATGCACGCTACAATCTAAATTCCTTAAGGGGGGCGGGGCTTCCCCTAGCTCACTCAAATAGCACTTCATTGCTAACACATAGTTGCCAACTTGTACGGATTGGTCGTACAATGTACGGATTTTGTTCTAAGTGTATGGTTGTACGGATGAACAGTACGATTGTACGGTTTTGCGCGCGGAAAAATCGATCGTGGAAAAACTCAAATTTCGTCCAGGATCGTGTAAAAAACGCTAATTTCTTCAAAGGATCGCGAAAAAAAAACGCTAATTTTATCAAAGGATCGCGTGAAAAAACACTAATTTCTTCAAAGGATCGGGAAAAAAGCCCTAATTTTATCAAATATCTTTGAAAAAACGCCAATTTTGTCAAAGAAACGCGAATTTCGTTAAAAATCGCGGAGAAAAACACTAATTTCGCCGAAGGATCGTGGAAAAAAAACGCATTTCGTCAAAGATCGCGGGGAAAAAACACTAATTACATCAAGGAATTGTGAAAAGTACGCGATTTTTGTCAAAAATCGTGGGGATAAAAAGGGAATTTGTTCAAAGGATCATGAAATGAACGCGAAATTCATCAAAGTTCGCGGGAAAAAACGCTAATTTCGTCAAAGGATTGCGAAAGAAACGCTAATTTTGTCAATGAATCGCAAAAAACCCCGCGAATATCATCAAAGATTGCGGAAAAAAACACAAATTTTATCGAAGATGTTTGAAGAAAAGCTAATTTTGTCAATGGATCGCGAAAGAAACGCGCATTTCGTTAAAAATGGCGCAGAAAATCACATTATTGTCGAAGGATCGTGAAAAGAACGCGAATTTTGTCAAAAAACGCAGGAGAAATACAAATTTCGGCAAAGGATCGTGAAAAGAACGCGAATTTCGTCAAAGTTCGCTGGAAAAACGTGAATTTCGTCAAAGGGTCGCGAACATAAAACGAA
Source organism: Maratus speciosus (assembly GCA_963932465.1). Classification (NCBI taxonomy): domain Eukaryota; kingdom Metazoa; phylum Arthropoda; class Arachnida; order Araneae; family Salticidae; genus Maratus; species Maratus speciosus. Next base: position 645,270,440 of record OZ010786.1, on the reverse strand, counting down.
TATCGTCAAAGATCGCAGGAAATAATGCGAATTTCGTCAAAGATCGCGTAAAAAACGCGAATTTCGTCAAGGATCGCGTAAAAAACGCGAATTTTGTCAAAGAACGCATAAAGAACGCAAATTTCTTCAAAAGATCGCGAGAAAAATGCGTATTTCGTCAAAAATCGCAGAAAACACGCTAATTTTCTTAAAGGATCGCGAAAAAACCGCGAATTTTGACAAAAGATCACGGGAAAAACGCAAATTTCGTCAAAAGATCGCGAAAAAACGCAAATTTGGTTAAAAGGTCGCGGAAAAAACAGTAACTTCGTCAAAGGATCGTGAAAAAAAACGCACATTTTTCACAGGATCATGGCAGAAACGTGAATTTCGTCAATGGGCCTCGAAAAAACTCATAATTAGCAACTGCAAGGAATTCTTCTCTGTTTCCTCCCCAATCCCTTTGCTGTAACCTTTCAGAAAATTTGCTGTAAATTTCAGATTTTTTTTTTTTTTTTTTTACTTAGAATTTCCATGCAAAAAAAATTTCTTATGAAATCTTACGTTTTTATTTTTTGGGGGAAAAAAAAGACTATATATGATTATAGCATAAAAAATGTTATGAAATATTATTTTTTTCATTGCATGTGCATATGTTATGTATGTTTGAACACGTAAGGATACGTCATAAAAAATGTAAGGATTTCAAAATTGACATGCTGGCAGGTATGCTAACTGCCTACATACACTTTTTTTTTTCTTTTAACAGACACAGCTTTAAAAAGTTACTGAGGTAAAACAGAAGCATATTAAAAGACTTCAATGATGAATTTAACTATTCATTTACCATGATGAGAAAAGTAGTAAAAAAAGGGGGGGGGGAGATATGAGAAATAAGGTGCAATTTTATATCTTTTTAACTTTTAGATTAAAATAAGATTTGTTTAACATAAATGCTGACATTTATATAGCGGATGGAGAAGGATTGAAAGTGTGACCCTTGGAGCACATCACTGAAATTGCTGATTTTTTTCGTGGTTGTTGCCATCCTTTAAGATTAGTAATAAAATATAATCTTAAAATATATCTCTTTTTAATGATAACAAAATGTCAAAAAAGCAAAAAATCGCAGATCTGCAGAAAAATGTAATGAATGCCTCCTCCAGCCCTCCCTCATTCTGCTGTAAAAATAAAGTTACTTGACTCATTACAGAACTTTATTAAAGTATTTTTAATTAATTACAAAATAATAATAAATTAAAACTAAAATATTCCCATAATACCTAAACATATGAAAATTCATTTTTCATGAAAATAATGCATAAAAATATAAACTAAAAATGGATGAATTTGGATATAAATAGTGAATCAATTTCAGCAAGATACTCAATCCATGTGACTGGCATTGAAATCAGATGTCAAATCTGATGTATGACTATTTTAAAATATTTTAATTAATTACAGAATAATAAAAAATAAAGAATATGCATTAAAATATTACCCAAACATGTGAAAAATGAATGTTTCATTAAAATAATGCATAAAAATAAAAACTGAAATTCGATGAATTTGGATTTTAAATATGAAACTTTATTCTTTTTTTTTCCAACCATAAATACTCAATCAATTTCAGGAAAAAAACATTATTAGTAAAAGAAAAATATTTCATGTGGATCACGGCCAAATAGTGATACACGAAACAATGCATGGATATACCTTTAAAATAATTTCATTAATTACAAAATAATAGAAAATAAAAAATAAATGTTAAAATATTACTAAAACATGTAAAAAATGAATTTTTCATCATAAGAATGCATAAAAGTATAAACTGCAAGTCGATGAGTTTGGATTTTAAATATAAAACTTTATTATTATTATTTTTAATCATATAAACACTGAATGAATTTCAGGAAAACAATCTCTTGAAACAATGCAGGATTCTACCTTAAAACATTTTAATTAATTACAGAATATTGAAAAATAAAAAATACATATTGCAATATTACTCAAATATGTGAAAACTTAATTTATCATCAAAAGATTGCATTAGCATATAAATTGAAATTCGATGAATTTGGATTTTAAGATTTAAACATTACTTTTTCCTTTCAACTTTCCACTATATAAGTTCTTAATTTCTGAAAAATACACATTCCAATCTCGTAAACTCTGAATCTTGTTTACAAAATAAATAAATAAATATTAATTCTTACTTAAATCATCGTTTTCTTAAATCGCCTTTTTCTTAAATTGGATCCTGCTAAATCGATTTAACACCAGCTTGCCCTGTTTTCATTAAATCGTCTTTTTCTTAAATCGGAAAGCATGGAGGCTTGCGATGTTTGCTTAAATCGGATCGTCCTAAATCGATTTAACACCAGCTTGCCTTGTTTGTCTTGAATCGGAAAGCATTGAGGCTTGCGATATTTGCTTAAATCGGATCCTCCTAAATCGATTTAACACCAGCTTGGCATGTAAGTGGTAGATACATCAAAGTAGATAAATCGGTTTTCCGATGTTAGCTCTGAATCAGTATTTTGTTTTAAATCGATTTTTGTTTTAAATTAAAGCCAATGGCTAAATCGCGATTTAAGACAATGGCTAAATCGCGATTTAAGGTAGTGGCTAAATCGCGATTTAAGATAGTGGCTAAATCGCGATTTAAGATAGTGGCTAAATCGCGATTTAAGATAGTGGCTAAATCGCGATTTAAGATATTGGCTAAATCGCGATTTGACATTAGCTAAATTGTGATTTCCGATTTTAGTTTAAATCGATTTAAGACCAATGGTTAAATCGGATTTCCGATGTAAGCTTTAAATCGATTTAAGAGTTAAATCGATTTAAGGCCCAGGCCTAGTGTTGAAATTACATTTCGGAACCTATTATTGGATTTCTTTGAAATTGCTCACACTTCTTTCACAGATGAATTCATTTCTTTTTCACTACAAGCCTCTTAGGGTATACTAAAGAGTTCTTCTACATGGGTGTTTCTCTGACTATTTTCATTATAGTAGTATTCATACACCGCACAGTTACAATTATGAATATATACAAGGTGGACAAATGCTTTATATCAAAATTTCCTGATATTCCCCTGTTAGTGGTAAACATGTACAGAGATATGGGTTTGATAGGCACTTGTAAGTTAGTGGTCCTGAATTATAATGCTTTTGCAGTCAGCCAATACAGTTATCATCTCTTCATAGTTCAGAGAGTCTTGCACTGGGACCTTTTTAATAGATCGTTCATCAATCTGATGAGTCACCAAGCAGCATTCGGGAGGTTGAATTTCCATTCGATAGAATTTATTGCTCCAGTTTGATTCCAGTTCAATCTTTAAAAAGAATTGGCTGCACCAACGAAATTGGAACTATTGTCACAATATATAATCTTTCTCTGCAAAACAAAAATCTTCTCAAAGCAATCAAAAACGCCTCTCTAGAAAAGGAACTCACAAGTTCAAAATGCACAGTTCTGTCCGTAGCATATGTAAACAAGATAACCAAACTCTTTTGATTATTTTTAAGAAACAGCCAGAGTGATGCCAATAATTTGAATCTATGCTGCATCTTTCAGTCCATTTTCTGGCAGAGAAATCAGAGAAGATTAAAAATAGTTAGAATAAAATCTTTTACAAATAATACATTTGGATAAAACAGAGGTCACAGTTCTTCCATTCAAAATCCAGTATTTTTCTCTGAGCAAATTTAAAAGAATCTGAGGACCTGCATGACAATTTTTGCAGTGATAATGTAAAATAATTCATTTAACAACTTCATATTTTGAAAGAACAACCGTAGGTGTTAGGAAATCATATTGTCTTGTCTATACATAGTTTTATTCTTTACACGTATTATGTCTTGTTCATCCTTAAACGTTTCCAGAGTTTTTAATCTCTCCCTGCTTTCTTGGAAAAAAATATTCCTTTGTATCATCCAAATTATCTTTGTTTCTACTTCCTTAAATTTGGCTTGTCAATTCTTCTTTAATCTTTTCCTTTCGATTAGAAGAATTATGTGGGATTGAAGTATCCAACCAACAAGATGAACGATTTTCACATTATTTCCGAAAAATATCGGTAGCACCAGATTTTATTTGGACGTTCATCAACATTTACCAGTATTTTGTCGACTTTAATATTTCCTTTTTAATTTCTTCTTTGTTTATGTTTTGACATATGAAATTTACATATTTATAATATTCTTCAGGAGCCAAGGTGGTTCCTCCCACCATTCAAGAGATATACTAGCTGTTTTGCTTTACACCTTCTATATGGCAAATCTGCTGGATCAATTTCCCCAGGTATATGTTTCCACAAAACATGATCACTCATTTTTTTTATTTCTTGAATTCTGTTTCTAACAAAAACAGATCAGTTTTCTTTCCTGGATATTCATGCAAGCACTGTCATGGAATTGTCCCAAAAATATCTTTCTATATCTAACCAGCCCAATGCGCCAGTTACTGATTTAGTCAATAGTTCCACTCTAGGTATAGTTCTGCATTTTAAAGGACCTATGCATGATTTCGCAGCAAGAAGGTATAATTCTTTACTCTCTATCCTCAAAAATATAACAGAAGCACTGACTTACATTGCAAAATATGTGAAGAGTACAACATTTTAAATTACCTGAGGTGAACTCTCAATAGTTCCATTCTAGGTATAGTTCTGCATTTTAAAGGACCTATGCAGGATTTCACAGCAAGAAGGTATAATTCTTTACTCTCTATCCTCAAAAATATAACAGAAGCACTGACTTACATTGCAAAATATGTGAAGAGTACAACATTTTAAATTACCTGAGGTGAACTCTCAATAGTTCCATTCTAGGTATAGTTCTGCATTTTAAAGGACCTATGCAGGATTTCGCAGCAAGAAGGTATAATTCTTTACTTGCTATCCTCAAAAATATAACAGAAGCACTGACTTACATTGCAAAATATGTGAAGCGTACAACATTTTAAATTACCTGAGGTGAACTGAATATATCTAGGAAACTTAATTTCTTCTAAAATGTTTAATTCCTGAAAACACTTAGTAAATTTATCTTTTATATCACTAGTAATTTCTTCATCCCATTTTATTCCTTCTTTCCATGTTTTTTGCAGCATCATTTTGGGACAAATCATAACAGGAGAAGTAAAGCCAATTGGATCAAAAACTATGCGGAACTGATAGCATGATTCATTTGGTTATTTTTCCTAAATTTATAAATTTCGTCTGGCTTACATTAACCTTTAAAACATCTAGAAATCTGATTTATTTTGTCTACTTCCACCCTCTCAAATCAAATCCACATTTAGCCAGAAGATAATTAGAATCAGCAATAAACTTCCCTCTTCTTGATGCACTTTCATCCAAAGACAAAGATTATCTTGCAATGCTGACCAAAAGGGGTTACAATAATGCATGGAATATTGCATCTATCCATATATTATCTCTTTTGTTTTCCCTATCTCCATTCACAAATGATTTTTTCGTCAACTAAATTGCCGTATCGCTTCGTGATTTCCTAATACTTTGGCTTTAGAATTAACCTTTAAATTTGAAGTCAGCCTTATAAATCTTCCTTTTAGTTGAATATATTGTATAAAACAGACATGGTACAGGCTCAGCAAAAAAAAAAAGCTGAACTTTTACGGCCTCATGGAATTTTGACGAAATTCACATTTTTCCGCAGCGTTCAGATGAAACTTGCGCTTTTTCTGCGATACATTGATGAAATTAGCGTTTTCCCCCGACCACTTGACGAAAATCGCGTTTTTCTGCAATCTTTCGAAGAAATTCGTGTTTTTTTCCCGCGATCTTTCGCCAAAATCGAGTTTTTTCCGCAAACTTTCGAAGAAATTCACTCATTTACCATGATCTTTCGTCAAAAATTGCACATTTTCCACGATTTTTCGCCAAAATTCGTGCATTTTCCACGGTCTTTCGCAAAACTTCACGCATTTTCCGCGATCTTTTCACAAGATTCACGTTTTTTTATCATCCGACAAAAGTCGCATTTTTTCGCGATTCTTTGACGAAATTCACATTCTTTTTTCGCGATCCTTCGACGAATTTCATGTTTTTTCCACGACCTTTCAAAGAAATTCACTGTTACAGGATCTTTCGCCAAAATTCGCGTATTTTACACGCTCCTTTGCAAAATACGCTTTTTTCTGCAATCCTTTGACGAAAATCGCGTTTTTCCAGTGATCCTTTGGCGGAAGTTTCATTTTTTACCGCGATCCTTTGAAGAAATTTGCGCTTTTCCCGCGATTCTTTGAAGAAATTTGCGTTTTTCCGCGATCGGTTGAAGAAATTTGCTCAATTTGCCGCGGTTCGTACTCGCATTTTTGTTGTATTACATCCGCTCCCGCTAATCCCTCCCCATTAAAAATGTCAACAAATTTTAATGCATATTTGCATCGATCCTAGAGGTAATAAAATTCACTGCCGAAAAAGCGGAATTTCGCGTTTTCGCGGAAAAGTAACACGTCTGATAAAATTAAGATGGTTGACAAAATCAAATACACTCAACAGCTAGCAAATGTACTCATTTAAAGACAAGAACGAGAGCCAACCGATTCGATAACTAGAGTTTAATAGCTAGGAAGATCGACTTGCAAGCAACCAATCAGAGTCTGCGAATGGTAAATTTTTTCGCCTTTTTTTACATCATGTTGGATCATCAGAAAAGAATTTTCAATTGCTCACTCTCTTTGGTCACTTTTCAGCCGAGCTTCCCAGTTACTAATGTCTAGCATCCAATACTACCTACAGTGACATATAACTTGGACTAAACCCATTTCTACAAATGGTAGAAGGAAGCTAAGATACAAAACAAAAATGAGATTTGCATATTGTTTTTCTCCATGTGCGTGATACATACCTTGCACTGGATGATAGCCTGTATGATATGCAAATTCGGCTTTTTAAAAATAAATTATCCGTGGGTTATATACGTGAAATTACGGTACTTATTATCTGGGATGTCTGTCAGAACACTATATGGGCTATTATGATCTTTTATTCAAAATAAAGCTTTTCAAAAGTAATTCCTAGAATGATTTGACATTTAGCAGATGAGTCATTATACCTTCTTTCGAGAAATATTGTTTATTTTCACTTGACACTTTCTTGAAACTACCAGGTTTAAAACGGCGTCGATAAAATAAGCAAAAATCCCCCTAATTAGCAGCTTTTTAGACTACTAAAAATATTGATCTTAAATTCACGGTAGTTTTAAAAAAATTGCCATCCACTGAAACATTTAAATAACCATCAGACTTAATAAAGACTTTTTTCTAAGCTATGCTATAATACAGATTATTTTTAACAAACTAAACTAAAAATGAATAATTATATATATATATTTTTGACATTTTTTGAGACAATTTTCTTAATGTCTCAGCAAACCTTAGCTTAATTTTCTCTCCAATTAACAAACTTTTTTCTAATTATTTTTAATATCAAACATCTTGTAGTATTTTGATCATAAAAGCCCACACCAATAAAAGATCTTTTTGTTTCCTTGACTGTAGTATTTTTTAAACCATGAAAAGTAGTTCAGTGAACATTTTAATATTTTTTCTTAATCTAATCGTTATTCACAATTATAAATAAATTCGTCTTCAAAATAGTATCTCCAGAGTGGTTAACTTTTTTATATAAATAGCAGTAACTGAAGTTGTTAAAGAGTTTTATATTCAAATACATCTTGAGATTTTGTCTTTTTGACTGATAATTCCAAGTCAACATTTTTGGCCATTATATTCAGCAAGTAACAGAAAAAATAGATTAGCATTATTGAAATGCTATATCTAGCACAAACTTTAAGGTCCTCACATTCAATTTCATATCTTTTTCTTTTCTTTTAAATGGACATTTCTGGAATCAAGAAAATTTTTATTTACAGCTTGATCAAAATCTTAAAGATCATCCTGTTATGTTATTAACTGCTGTAAATAATCTGCATCTTTTTAAATGAAAACATTTTATGGTAAATATAATAATAATATATTTTATATTTACTAAATTCACATGATTTAAGTTATTTCTTAACAAACTCCGATATGTTGGTCAACATACATTAATTTTCATCCTACATGTATAAAAATATGACCTAGACCCATTATGTCTCATGTTGACTGCTGAAATATAGAGTGAAAAGAAGAAATTATTTATATCCAATAACTCGAAACACATAAATAATAATGAAAAAAAATATTAGATTTATTATTTTTTTAAAAACAATTGTTTCTTTGAGAAAAAACCTAGTTGTTTGAAACTGTATTTTTTTAACACCAAGTTTCACGTTGATGAGTATAGTAAAAAATAAATTAATGTAAATTATTATGACTTTAATAAAGAGAAATAGCCTGTTCAGATATTATACATTTTATTTGTGCAGAATACTGTAAGTAATAAATTTTTATTTTTAATTAACATAATGCTCTTTTGTTTAAAATGTTTCAATCAATCTTTACTTGATTCAAAACAACAGACTTAAAATAAATAAAAACATGTGTGAATCAGTAGCGTATGCAATGAATTGGCAGCAATCAATACTAGTCAAGTAGATAATTTTTGTAACATCTGTAAATTTCCAACTGGGTGAAAAAAGTCCGGGACAGGATTCTAACCAGGGATATCTCGGCTGAAGTTGCCAATGCACTACCAACTGAGCCATTCTGGACGAATCTGGAGGACTAATTCACCCAACTAAACTTTAACGATCACAGTATATGGTCTGATATCTGAATCAGATCAACAGAATAAATCTAAGGTTATTTTTGGAACTGCAGTAAATGCCACATGGGTAATTAGATTAATTTTTAACACAATAAATCAGAACATCTGTAAATTTCCAAGTAGAAATTTACAGATGTTATGATTTATTTACCAATTGAATATTTGTGTTAAAAATTAATCTAATATGGATGATTTTTGGTTTGATATACAAAAAAAAGTGGGTTTATATCGTTTAAAATAAATGAAGATAGTAAAAAAGGGAAAATTCCCCCTTGCCGCTTCCCCTAAGATGGGAGTTGAAATTCTTGTTTTATTGTTTCCTTATCTCTTTTCAGTCTGTTGCCATTGCATATGCAGTAACCGTCTATCCTTCCTTTGTATTTTTATTCTCCAAGGTCTTCAAGGTTTTCTTGAGGGGTTGGGGTGGTTTTAAGGAAACCAGAAATAATAGTGTGCAGTCAGTGGGACGACAATGAAATCAGCAATCAAACGGAAACTTATTGTGAAGCAGAAGAAGAAGATGAAGATGGCGAATTACTGCCAAATGTGACAAACAAACAAATAAAATTTCTAAAAATGTTTATTAGAATAAAAATGGATTACTTTGTAAAAAAGATTTTATCTTTATTCTAGTATTGATAGCATGCAATTTTCGACAATTCACGATTCCGGTATTTTAGATATTTTTTGTCTTTTCCTTCAAGTTTGAGATATCGGGGTTCGACTGTAATTAAAATTACATAAATACATTCATGCATAATTTATAACCTGTCAGATCTTATCAGCAAAGCAAATCATTCAAGCTCAACTCCAAAGATGGAGGAACAAGTCAATAGTTTGTTTTCATCATATTGGTCACTTTAGTCAAAAAGTATGTAAAAAATATGGAGTGTTTGAGCAAAACAAACTTTATTAAACAGTACATTATTATATAACTAAAAGAAACTTTCTTTTAACCTAATGGAATGGTCATGGAAAAAATACTAATTTCCCTTTCATTAGAACAGTACTAATACGATTTTAAATTTATGATATCGTTGTCATAGTGATTCTTTTCCACTTAGAATAAGTACATTCTATCTAAAAATCCCTATTATTAATTTAAACATTTTCACACATTTAAAACCCAATCAAAATATAAAAAATATAAGCATTTGCTTAGAAAATACAAAAGCAAATTCTTCATATTTTTTTTCTTTTTTTTTTATTGCATTTTTACAGTTCAATGAAACTTACGAGGAGATTCATTTTGTGAATACGCTTTTTATTTATTAAATGGAATTTTGAAAAGGGGTCAATGATAAAACAATGCACAGCAAGAAATTTAAATACAATGCAATATAGACATAAATTTTCTGGTAAACACTGAAATTAACACTGTATTCTGGCTCACCCAATGAAAAATTTCTTCAGACTGAAATCAGCAGTTAATTCAGCACAGAAAGGCCTGTAACTGACATGTGAATAATGCTATTTCTGTCTCTAGAAAAAAAAAAAAAAAACTAATAAATAAATTTATATATATATTTTTTTTTATATAAGAATAATATTCATATTATACAACTGAATAAACATACAGCAAAAATTGTATTTTACAACCATTAAAGAATAGTACATTTCAAAAATGAAGTTTTGGATACTTGAAAGTCTGTACAAAAGACACTAAGGCAGCGAACGCACTATTCCTCTAACTGTTATCAGTGACGGCGTCGTTTCTCGTGGCCACGCAGTGTTTTTGATTTTTAATGACTTTAAAAGGTAAGGGACTGATGTCCTGCAAAAGAGGAACCTTTCCTTCAAGTAAAGTTGAGCTCCTCATCTCCTGACCCATTGTTGATTCCCCTCATTCTTTTGTGAATAAACCGCAGAATGGACCTGAACAAAAGATTTCCATGAAAACTGGAGAAGGATGGCAAAACAAGCGTCTGTGTGCAGTCTTACTCACTTGTATAAAGAAATAAAGGTGATTAAATTATTCGCCACTGGTGAATGAATTTTCTTATGGGGAGCATTCATTTTCATGTAGTCTTTTAAAAACAGCTGAATACAGAAAAAATATTTAAAAAAAAAGTATTTTTTGGTTATATTTTGTGATCAGACATGTAATCTTATTTTAGCATTAAAAAAAAATTAGAGAAAACAAGATTACAATTTTACCTTTTTGCTGGGCAGTCAAGAGGTTAAGAAAAGCTCACTACAGAAAATATCAAAAAATTTTATATTTTTATTTCTTGGTTATATTTTGTGTTCAGGAATGCAACTGCTTAGATGCCTTAAAAATGTGATAAAAGTGACTCAACAATGATCACAAATTATTTTAAAAATGATAAATAGTGACATCACTTTTCTTCAGATATACTTTTTATTTTAGTGTTTTTTGCTCATATGAATAATTGTGGTAGCTGTTGTAATAACTTTAAAATAGTGCAAACATTTGTCTTGTGATAAACACAAAATCTGCTGGCTTGATTCAGCTATAATGGTAATCTTTATCACAGTAAACAGTTTGGAACTTCTATTGTGGGATTTCACATACTGTGAATACGAAGGGGGTCACAACTCGCAAGTAAAGGTACTATAGTCTGGTGCGGCAAATTTCGATTGTTATAGCTCATTCGATTCGTCTTATCGAGCTAAGTAATTTGCTATCTCGCATATTGTCTATTGAGTTTTAATAATGACAGGGAGCTGGTCAAAGTTTAAAAATTTGCATAATGCGAGCTGCCGAAAATAAAACAGTAAATTCCTTCGCATGCAACCATACACAGACGTTCCACAAGTTACGAAGTGAGTGAAAAACAGACAAAAGAACAGACAATGTGTGGTTATAAATATTTTTGCTTGTAATTTTGGAAAAAGTATTGACAGGATGAACAAAACTAGACAAGTGTTGCCAGTAGGCTACTTTTTAAAAATTCAGATTTCTTGATTGGCACCACATTTTTGAAATAGTAAAATTTGCCTTATTAATTAAAGAGAAAACAAGGTGAATTTACCATTTCAGAAAAATGGTGCCAATCAAGAAATCTAAATTTTAAAAATGTAGCCCGCTGGCAACACTGAACTAGACGAGGACACCATAACTTGCAAAAAACTGCCTTGTCAAGTAGCATACGAATATTTTATCAGCAATTACAAATTCAATACTATTATTCTTATAATAACAGCAATAATATGACCTTATAGTAGCTTAGCAATGTATTGCACTGTAAAAACAATTAGTAAACTTAAATCTCACTTATTTCTTTGAAGGCATCTGTTATTCAATGAACGGAAATTTGAATTCTGACCCGGTCCCCTGTCATTATAAAAACTCAATAGCCGATATGCGAAATATAAAATTACTAAGCTCAATGAGACGAATCGAATGGGCTATAAAAATCCAATTTCGCCACCACAGACTATAGTACCTTTACTTGTCAGACTTGAAATTGACATTTCTTGATTTGTAGTCTCTAAAAGTTGAAAAAGAAGTGGGCAACTTTAATGGTTAAATAAGAATCAAAATGATTACTTTTTACACCAATAAGCACTTTACTTTAAGAAAATTGTCCCTTAATCCGTCAAAGAAAAACTATGGAAATTTTAACAAATTTGCTTACTAAAGAATACTTGATATCAAAAACTGTCTTCTGCATTGTTAAAAAGAGCCATCATTATGGGTAGTCACCACATAATTATTTTATGCACATGCTATTTAGTTGTAGTAATCTGTGGAACTCTCTGACCTAACACTAAAAGAGTATATCCAGTGAAACAATATTTATGGTAAAACAAAAACACATAGAAAAAACAATATGAAATGGGGTTTGCAACAGAGCAGGCAAAGCTTAATGCTCAAACTTAGATAAAGGTAACTGTTAAATACACAAACAGCAAACTTACCAATTTTAAAACTGAACTTACGAAAGAAAAAGCATTGCTCAAAATCATATATCCTGCTACAGTAAAGCTCAGAAACACTGAAAACACTACCATTAATAGCACTTCAAAATATGTTAAATTTTTCTATTTAACTGGAATCCCACAGACTCCGAAATCCACTTTATTCAAGCAAATTTCTTATCAAAAAGTCAATTCCTCAGTTGAAGCTAAATGTAAATGTCTCAGAGCATGTGACAAAAATACAGTCTATAAGTTTCCAAAGAGAGAAGTCCCAGTCTTGCCTCCCTTGAATGGCAGGACTGAACCCAATTTGTTCGTTCAAACTCTCACTCCCATATTTATGCCCACTAGCTAACCACACTAACTTAAATTAGCATATAAGCACACCAAAACAACCATGAAGACCAGGTACAAGGAGGCACAATCTTACTTACAAAAGACAGAAGTGACATATAGATGCAACTTTCATGCACAAGTGTTAGGTGTTGGACAATACGTTCACAAACTAGGTTATCCTCATAAGCAAGTAGCATAAGCAAGTAGCACACTAACATAGATTTACATTCATCTATAAATTTATTATTAAGAATGTCTAGTGTAATTGTTTTTGACAAGAAATATTTCAGCATGTATCTAGAGCAGTTGCTACGAAGCCTAGTATTTTGTACATATAAATCAAAATCATAAAAGCAAGGTACATTATTTTTCAAAACATTGTTTTTTTTCTATGAAAGTGACAAATTGTAAAAAAAAAAAAAGTCTAAAGGTGAGAAAAGTGATCGACTTGCATGCCCTACCAATTGCTGCAATGTAAATACAGCACTAAGTTCTGTCCTATACTGAGCTTTGCGGGATAATTATTAATCGGGAATATTATATATATAATAATTCGGGATAATTATTATCCCAAGAAAACTCAGGTGTAGCAGAATTTGTCAGTACGATTTGTTTAATCACATTTTTACTCAGCCTGAAGCTTAAAAAGAAAGAAATTATTCTGCTTTGATTGGCAAAAATATTATAAGATTTTCTTCTATTTATTGGATTGGCTTTTTGGAACTCCTACATTTTATATTGTAAATTCACGATCACCTGGACAATTTAGAATAGAACTTCCTGAGAAACTATTTGCAGAAAATCATTGTAATGAGTTTTCTTCTGCATCAGGAAGACCCAGCATAAGTCCTTCATCACTCAGTCTAATCTCAAGGCACTTTCTAGATGTTATTCCTGTTATTGAAAACAAAAATAAATCCAATGAGATGGTGTGCTCTATGCTCCCGTAAAAGAGATCCTGGAGGTAAGCCAGTAAGAACACAGACCAGATACCAGTGTACCAAATGCCAGGTATAACTTTGTGTTGTTCATTGTTTCAAAAACTATATCATACGAAGACTAATATATTTAACTTTATTCATTTGTCCGAGATAGTAAACTGATGATAAAACTAAATGCTTTAAACCTGTAAAAATATTCAACTCAAAACCTGAATATCATGTTTTGTTTTATTTTCTTATATTTAATAGTGGAATAAAAAAACATGATTTTCTTCAAAAGAATTCAGTGATGGAACAGCGTAACACCAGAGAATAAATTGATACCACTAAATTTTATTAGTATTAATCGTCTTATTTCAGGACAGAATTTCTGAGTTTTGAAGGCAAAGAATACTGTTAAAATTTAGTGGTAACAATTGCTCGACAGCTGTACCACTGTTCCATCACTGAAAATTGGAAAGGGTAGAAGTTAAGTAATTTGCATATAGTGAATCTTTTTAAACGTTAAATATTATTCATATGACTGAATATTTTCATAAATGTTATTTGAATCCTTTGAAGTTTTTTATTTTTTTTTTTAATTAAAAATCTTTTTTTGTTAAAAATTAAGACCCTTTAGAACAAAGAAGAAAAATTTGGTTAAAGATGAAAGTGAGACACTCTGTATCTTGAAATGGATAAATCAAAAACAATTTTCGATGTAAATCGATTTAAAGCTAACATCAGAAATGTGATTTATCTATTGACTTAAAATCTATTTACAACAGAAAAACAATTTAAAACTAACATTGGAAATCTGATTTATTTATTGGTTTTAAATCGATTTAAAACAAAATGCTTTTTTAAAGATAACAGTGGAAAAGTGGTCAATATATTTACTGAATGAATGAAAATCTGAGGTTAAATGAATTTAGCAGTATTTGATTTATGAAAATATTGCAAGCCACAATGCTATCCAGTCAGTCTCTTTGGTTTAAAAAAAATCCAATTTAAAAAAAGATGATTTAAGTAAAAATTGGTAAGAAATTTTTTTCTTTTTTAAATGAGAAAGTTTTTTAGAAATTGGTTAAGCGCTTGTATGATTGAAAGTTAAAAAGAAAAAAAGTAAAGTTTAATACTTAAAATCCAAATTCATCCAATTTCAGTTTATATGCAATAGCAACTCTTTTTATTATAAATTAAGTTTTTGCATGTTTGGGTAATACTTGAATATTTCTGTTTTATTTTTTTATTATTCTGTAAATTAAATTAAACCCTGTAAAAGAGAGTCCTGTATCGACTCCAATACCCTGATTTGGCTGAAAGCCATAGGGATTTCTTTTTTGCAATTGTGAATATTTTTCTGAAATTGCTTTAGTATTTATGGCTGAAAAAAAAAGTTTTATAGAGTATTATAGCCTCTGTAATCCAGAATAATCATGATAACACTTATCCTGGATTATAGAAAATTTCAAGCTACAAAGTTTTTGAAACTAGA
This sequence comes from Maratus speciosus, assembly GCA_963932465.1. Lineage (NCBI taxonomy): Eukaryota > Metazoa > Arthropoda > Arachnida > Araneae > Salticidae > Maratus > Maratus speciosus. Next base: position 645,255,079 of record OZ010786.1, on the reverse strand, counting down.
ATGCACTTAGATATATAATAATAATGAAATCAGTCACAAATATGGCAGTACAAAAATACAAGCAATTTGATAATTTAAAATAAATAAAAAACACTGAGAAATTACAATTCAAAACATCTTAAAATATATTTTTTAAATAATATTTTATATTTTACATGGTCTCACCCTGTGTTGTAAATGCTGAATAAATAATGCAAATCACAAAAATGATAGATATAACATGAAAAATATTGCAAATGAAACTTTTTTTTAAGAAGCAGAATGTTACAATAGAAAAATTAAATAAGACGTACAATGATTTTTTTTAAACTTTATTTTTACTGTTATAAAAAACTTTAGCATAACTTAACAGTGACACATAAGGCTAATGTTGTGAAAAATTAAATATATAACATCTATAGAAATATCGAATTCAGCCACAAATTCAATGCCAAAAAAAAAATATATATAAATCAAACATAAACCAGAATATTACTACAAGAAAATTTTAAGACTGGAAAAACTAAATATATTATTGAATAAAAGATTATTATATTACTTTTATTTCATTAATAATTTATTATTGACACTATTGTAACTAGGCTACTATTATGAAAATAGAATAATACTTTGAAATATCCAATTCTGACATAACTTGAAAAGTTCTGACAAAGGAAAGAAATGAAATCTGATTTTGCATTGTTTTGGCACCATCTGTTATGACATAAGTTAAGATAATTTAAAAAGTTTATTAATAATTTTGTACCTAATATGTTATAATGAGAAATTTAAATAAGACTTGTACTTAATTTTAAAAAAAGAAAAAACTTTATTATTACTATCATATAAAAAAATAAATGTAAGCTTAAGGAGCACATATTCTTTTCACCTGACGAAGAAAGACTAGCTCTTTTGAAAGATCTCATACATTTCTGTAATTTTATGGCGTTTTTAAGAAGTTCTGTTTGATCTTATTGTAATAATCAAACCAGCTTATTTTATCATTAAATGTGAATTATGTATTTTCAAGCTGAACTATATTTAGTACACTAGGAGATTTTTGTAGAAATAAATATACAGGGCCACACAAAGAACCAGATGAAGGATTGCTTATGAGTGATAGTTTGGTACTTTTTGGTTAGCCGGGCACCAGTGTTAAATATACATATATTGTATATACACACACACACACACACAGATATATGTATATTTACATACATATATAGGAGAGACCGGGGTACAGTGGTCCACTTTTGCAGTTAACATTTTTTTCTTTTTAACGGAGAGACTAATCTTCCTTAAAATATTTTTGAATATTCTTTAAACCTTTCTACATGCCTCATAATTTTCGCAAAACATAGTTCCCAATACATTTTTTTTATATACACCCGTAAAGTGGACCAGTGTGCCCTGGAAGTGGGGTGCACTGGTCCAACTACTGGGACACTGTGGTCCACTATTAGTTATTGTCTAAAATACAATATAAATCTATTTATAATTAATCTAATTCTTTTTTATTTCCCCTTTAGCTCCAAAATAATATAATAATACAAATTTGCAAGGAGCATTTTGAAACAAAAAACATAAAACTAAAAGGATTATCAAAAAATTTATTATATTTTGAAAATAACAATATAAGATACAGAAGTGATTGCAAATAAGTTATTAATTAAGCACAAAAAATATCAGCAAACATTAAGAGAAATATGATGATGAAAAATTTATTAGAAGCTCAAAATAGTCAGGATAAAATAGTTCATTATGAGCTAACTATGTGCTCTGAAGCTATAAATAACCAATCCAGTGAGGTCATCTATTACTTATTAGGCTACAGTTATATTTTTCAAAGGCAGTAAATACAAAACAAAATATTTCTTAATATGTTAACTCTACAATGCATGATTTTCATTTCTCTCCGCACCCCCCCCCCCCACCAAAAAAAACTGCTATATTGAACAAGAAAACTTATTTTTAAAATCACACCTGAAATGTTATCCATAATTTAGGAGAAAACTAAAGTGCCAGATGGCTACATTATAACCTGAACAACACATAACATGAAATTTAAAGCCATTAAGTATGCCAAATGGCTACTCTATGCATTGTAGGGTTAAATAAATTGTCATTTTTCTTTGTTTACTTTATTTTATAGTTAAATAACTATTTTAAAACAATATTTCTTTATAGAGAATAAGCAATTACTAAATATTTTGAAAATTCTTCATTACAGGAGCAGTATTCATTGCGGACCACTGTACCCCAGCAGTGGGTGGTCCACTTTGCCCCATGTTAAAGTTCAATACATACTCATAAAAATATTATTTAAAGTTTTATTTTAAGCATATAAACTTTTAAATTAAATAAAGACCAGTGTTTTACCTTTTCAAAAAAGTTGTTTTACCTTATTTATTTATAACCTTTAATTACTCAATAAAGAAAAGGATGATGATGAAAAATTTTACTTTTAAGAGCTCAAAACAACCAGTCAGGATAAAAGGGTTCATTCTGAGCTAACAATGTGTTCTGAAGGCTATAAGTAATCAATCCAGTGCTGTTATCAATTAGCTTAAAAGAAAAGCTTTAAAAATAAGTAAAATATAAGGGGTGTCCACTGTGTACTTAGGTCCACTGTATCCCGCTCTCCCCTATATATACATGTAGGATGTATGTATATATAACACTGGTGTCCAGCTAACCGAAAAGTACCGATAATTTCTAAAAAAGTTATTTCATTAGTTTTAAGGGCTTTTTTTTTGCCTGAATTAAATTTTAGCGTACTACCCCGTGTGTATAAAAATCTGCAGGGAATTTACAGAGCTCCTGAAAATTATGATAATATAAATTATGTTGTTACGTAAAATTACATAATTTACAATTTTAAAATAGTCTTCATCGAATTAAGACTAAATTCTGCCAGAAACATGTAAAAGCTTTTCAAACAGTGATTTACTTTACAATTGAGGAGATGAGTTTCAAAATTCACCTTATCCAGAAAAAAAAGAAAAATCACGTTCCGCTATCAATCAGTTATACTGATAAATCTGCACCAAAAAAAGACTACAATCGGCAAAAAACAAACTAGTTTTATCCCTAATTTCTGGCATTATAAAATCTGATTCTACAATGACAATCAATGGACCCAATTAATCTATTCACTGCAATCGCTCACAATTTCATGATTTAGTAGGTGCATTGACTATGTCCACACATCTGCCCGTTTTAACTCCAGTGGTTTTGGCTTGAAAATGAAGCAGTTTGATTGGATGGCACACTACACTGAAGTTCTCATTTACGACCATGCAAGCCGATGAATGCATTCAGAATATAGGAGTTGAATAGTTATTTACAAGATACACAAAACATTTCCCTCTAATGACTGCAGGAATGTTTTAGAAATTTCTTAATAAATTCATCAGATCAGTCAACTTTAATTACAGGACAGTCGACATTATTTTGTTTAAAAAAAGACAACTGTTTGTTTACAACCAAAATATAGTGAGGATTATAGAGTTGAGGATCAGAGGGAGTGAACTGTATACATTCACAGACACTTTTCAAATTTTATACTAGTACATAGTATGCTTAACTTATTCAATGAAGAAATAATATAGTAGATCTTATAAAACTGAACAATGATAGATCTGCCAATTTCGGAAGAAAAAAACTAAGGGAGATTATTCTAGTGATATTTCCTGGGAAGTTTAAACATTGATAAACAAGCACTACAAACACAAAGAAAAGTATAAATGGACATCAATGAATTTTCTAACCAGAAAAATATATTTTACAGGCATATTTTAGAATAAAAAGACTAATGTTATTTTTTAGAAAAATAAATTTACACCTTATTATGTACTGTAAAAACACTTATAGAAATGTTGATCAAATTGATGGTTTAGCTATGAAAATTTATAAAATATTATATAATTTTTTAAATACTCAAAAAATACGTGAATTTTAGGGAGAAAGGGAGAGAATATGAAAATAGCACAGCCTACCTTGAAAAAAAGGAGACGTAGCTAATATAGCTACATAATTCAGAACAAAACTTAAATAAGCAAGTATTTATGTAATTTAAGGCAGTAAAGATGGTTGCAAAATTGCATGAAAAACTACTCATATTGAAGTACTATTTTCACGAGAACTACTAAAGCAATTTCAATATTTTCTTTAAAATAGTTTCGGAAATAATTACAATAACATTTCAAATAAGCCAACCATTATAATTTGGAATAAATGGTAAGCAAACATGCAATCTGAATAAAACAAAATGTTCAAGTAGTATAACAGAGCTAAACTATAGATGAATGTTGAATTAAAACCCTTATCTCCGGGGATAAAATTACACTTTTTGACTATTGAAAATACAATACAAAATTTTAAATCTTCCAGGGAGGAAGGGTGTATACCCCTCAGGCCACCCTCTCAATTCAACACTGCTATAGATTTATTATTATACAAGAAAAAAAGTAATGATGCAATAGTTATATGATTTTGAGAAATGTAAAAATACTGCACAATGTTTCTGTTAAATTAACTTTACTAAAAAAGAATTAATTTTTCTAAAAAAAAAATAAAATGATCGAAATACATTAAATTATTAAATTAAAGGTAAAAAAAGGAAGTTTTGAAATCACTTCACTAGTTCCTGAGAAAAAGGTAGGTCAGTATGAGCTGGTTTTTGGGAGATTTTCCAAATATTATTGCCACCGTAAGTATGTATCAGGAATACAATAAGCAATCTGTGAAACTCCTTAAGAAGTAAAAATACCTTTGACATTAAGAGGAACTTCGGATATCTTCTTGGATGAATTTAAGCAACTTATATTATTGGTGCTGAAATGACTTTTTCTTCATAAGTCAAATGAAAGTCTATTGGGAAATGTGTGTTACCACAAAAATATGGTCAACTCTAAAAAATAAAAATAAAATATTAAAAGCAAAATAAATTAACAATGTATAAATAAAAGAAAATACAGTAAACTTCCTCAAATACGAACCAGCTAAAAACCAGAGGTAGTGTGGATTTTAGAATTTTGCGGATTTCTGGTCATTGTTTTGTTTACATTTTTTAAATGGCGATTAGAATGCAGTTAAGGATTGGAAATTATAATCAATGCTTACAATACGGTAAAATATTAAAATAATTTAATAAATAATTAATAATTACATAAAAATTATATAAAATAATAAAATAAAAAAAATTTAAATAATTAAAATAAATTGATTTTCGCTCTGAAATACCAGTATTACTGTCACTGTTCATGTAGAAATTGATTTTGTTTATTTTTTTTTATGTTTTTCTAGGGCTTACTCCAGACGATTGTGACAAAGAAAACGAATAGATGAACCAGAATCAAGCTTTTTATGTTCTTTGCTTTTCGAAATATTCTCAAACAAATGTGTTTTTTTTTTCCTAGTTTTTTTCAATTAGAAATATTGGAATTTGCCATATTAGCCAGATTTACGTACAACGTCATGAAAAAATAATAATCTTTACAGATTAAAACTGAAACTGAATATTGGAGAAACAAATGAAAAAAGTAAACACTAACAATGCGGCTTCAACAGTTACAGTTGTAAATATTATGCAAAAGCTACTGTTGTGCCATACTTTAATTTTAGATAAGAAAATAATTTACACCAGAATAGTAAAATAACAAAACTTTATGTCCTGCTGATCGAGATTTAACCAGTCGGATGTGCTAATCCCGAAACTTTCTTCTATGTTAATACTTACATGTTAATACTTCAAAATTCACTAGCACAGGGCCTAAATTAAACGGCAATCTATACTCATCATGATTCTAAAGATATAAAATTCCGTGTATTAATTCTTGAGATATAACTCTCGCTAAAATCGTGTAAATCCTGCAAAATGCAGCATAGCAGATTTGCATGATTTATACCAAAATCTAATCAGCAACAACTTTACTCAATGTCTAACTGAATCTGAAGTTTGATGAAAATCCGTGCATTAGTTCTTCAGACAGTCCATATAAGGAAAACTGCAGCCTATCAGTGCCACATGTTGGGCAGTTTACACCAAAACATAATCCACACCAATATTTATCAAGGTATACATAGTGTTGACTCTAAGCCGCTTTAGCAGGGCACAGCGCCCGGTGGCCCTTTTTATTTCTTTTTTGTGCCCTGCTGCCCTTTTTTAAAATTCCTATGCGTCCCGTGGCAATTCAATTAATCCCGGGAAAATATTGCAAATTCTACGGACTCTAAACAAACCAGTTCAAAATATTTATTGTGAACAAGGTACAAGTGTGCCCTTTTGGAAAAAAAACATGCCCTTTTTTAGAATAATGTTCCCTTTTTGAAAAAATCTACCTTTTTTTAGAATAGTGTTCCCTTTTTGAAAAATTCCCGCCCGGCGTCCCTTTTATTCTAGAGTCAACACTAATACATGAATATGAAGTTTGGTGAAAATTTGTGCTTTAGTTCTTGAGATAGAGCTATTGTGGTAATCGTGAAAAATGTAGCATATCTGTTGGACAATTTACAAAAAAATGTAATCAGCACCAATTCGTATCAACGGCTAACTGAATCTGAAGTTTGAGGAAAATACGTGCATTACTTCTTGAGATAGGATTATTGCGGAAACATGAAAAATGCAGCATAGCAGCGTCACCTATTGGGCGATATACACCAAAAACTAAACAGCGCCAGTTTATATAAAGGTCTAACTGAATCTAAAGTTTTGTAAAATTCCATGCGCTAGTCCTTGCACCCACAAAATTTTTGTTGCATGCAGACAGACTCGCAGACTGACCGACAGACATTTTGTAAAAATCATTAAATCATGTTTATGATCTTCTAAAATGTATAAATGCATCATAAACCAGAAAACAAATTCTTTCACGAATCCAATTCTTTCTTCTTGTAAAAATAGACAAAAGTAAAAAACAAAAAAAGGTTGAATTCTTAAATAGCATAAGTCTGATAGTAAAGTTTCTTTGAATTTTGAAAGTGGTCGAAAAAAAGAAACATTTTATTCCACCTTTTCCCCCTAGATAAACTGGAAAAGAACACTTTCCTGCAAATAAAAGATTTCCTTGTAATGATTTTTCTTAGACAAGGCTTATTCAAACTAAAAAAATTGTTTTTTGTCTATGTGAATGTATTACAAAATATATGTATAAATAAAATTAAATTAAAAATTTACTATGTGATCCCCAGTTTGCATGGGTTTTTCTTGCTTAATTTAACACTATTATTTGTAATATATGACTCAACTTTCAAATGTTGTGATCATTTAAATACTCAAAGAATTTAATAATCTCTTTGCTTACATACATACAATAATTCTACAAAGTATGCACCCAACTCACACTGGGAGTGATGGGGGGGTTTTAAAGACACATATCTATTTATTTTAATTAAATAACAAATTTAAATAAATTGCTTTTCATTCCTAAAAAAAGACTACAATCGGCAAAAAACAAACTAGTTTTATCCCTAATTTCTGGCATTGTAAAATCTTGTTCTACAATGACAATCAATGGACCCAGTTAATCTATTCACTGCAATCGCTCACAATTTCATGATTTAGTAGGTGCATTGACTATGTCCACACATTTGCCCGTTTTAACTCCAGTGGTTTTGGCTTGAAAATGAAGCAGTTTGATTGGATGGCACACTACACTGAAGTTCTCATTTACGACCATGCAAGCCGATGAATGCATTCAGAATATAGGAGTTGAATAGTTATTTACAAGATACACAAAACATTTCCCTCTAATGACTGCAGGAAAGATTTAGAAATTTCTTAATAAATTCATCAGATCAGTCAACTTTTAGTACAGGACAGTCGACATTATCCTGCTTAAAAAAAGACAACTGTTTGTTTACAACCAAAATATAGTGAGGATTATAGAGTTGAGGATCAGAGGGAGTGGACTGTATACATTCACAGACACTTTTCAAATTTTATACTAGTACATAGTATGCTTAAGTTATTCAATGAAGAAATAATATAGTAGATCTTATAAAACTGAACAATGATAGATCTGCCAATTTCGGAAGAAAAAAACTAAGGGAGATTATTCTAGTGATATTTCCTGGGAAGTTTAAACATTGATAAACAAACACTACAAAGACAAAGAAAAGTATAAATGGATATCAATGAATTTTCTAACCAGAAAAAATATATTTTACAGGCATATTTTAGAATAAAAAGACTGATGTTATTTTTTAGAAAAATAAATTTACACCTGATTATGTACTGTTAAAATACTTATAGAAATGTTGATCAAATTGATGGTTTAGCTATGAAAATTTATAAAATATTATATAATTTTTTAAATACTCAAAAGATACGTGAATTTTAGGGAGAAAGGGAGAGAATATGAAAATAGCAGAGCCTTCCTTGAAAAAAAGGAGACGTAGCTAATATAGCTACATAATTCAGAACAAAACTTAATAAATAAGCAAGTATTTATGTAATTTAAGACAGTAAAGATGGTTGCAAAATTGCATGAAAAACTACTCATATTGAAGTACTATTTTCACGAGAACTACTAAAGCAATTTCAATATTTTCTTTAAAATAGTTTCGGAAATAATTACAATAACATTTTAAATAAGCCAACCATTATAATTTGGAATAAATGGTAGCAAACATGCAATCTGAATAAAACAAAATGTTCAAGTAGTATAACAGAGCTAAACTACAGATGAATGTTGAATTAAAACACTTATCTCCGGGGATAAAATTACACTTTTTGACTATTGAAAATACAACACATAATTTTAAATCTTCCAGGGAGGAAGGGTGTATACTAGGGTGGGTCGGAAAAACCGAAATTTTTATAATTGAAATGTAATAGCGCGGAAAAGTTGCCTTTTGTAGTACAGAATAAATTTCTAAAATATTACATCGATCAGTTAATATCTTTTACCGCCGCAAGGGGGCCAAAGTTTCAAAAAATCGCAAAAAACATGTTTTTTTTTTATCATTTTTTTTTAAAATTATCCAAACATATCAAAGCAATTTTTAATAGAACGCAATAGCTACATGAAGATATGAGAAATGTCCCGGTAAATGTTCATTATGATGAAATCATATCTTTATTTAATACAAAAAGACCATATTTTTTGTAAAAATGTCAAAAATTTCAATTTTTCATTTTTTTTTTTCTAAATTTTGATAAGTTCTATAATATGTCTAGAAATAAATAATTTTACTTTATATCTATTCATATATCATAATTTTTTTTAACTATTTGTAATAGACTTGAAAATAAAGTTAATCATTCATTTTTCTTGACGATCGCTTCTTCTACTGATGTTTTACTTCATAACAGCCAATTCATGCCGCAAAAATTATATAAAATGAGCAAAATGTTTTAGTATTTTATTAATTAAAATATAGAGATGTTTAACCGAAACGAGTTAAATAAACTTAAAATGAAGAAGAATTTAATGTAAATGAATTTTATAATATAACTTGCTTTCAGATGAAGCCATTATTTCTCGAGAGGCCAAAACTGATGAGATGTGATCCTCCCTATGTTCTAGTAAACAGACTTTATCAGTGCTTCAATGAATAATTTCACGCATCTTTCTAGTGATTGAGTTTGACAAGGAAAGTTATAATAGCTGGTATCTTTAATCGAACATTTTAAACTCACCAGCGTTTTTAGTCGATAAAGAAACCATAACAGGTGGTTCCGTTAGTTTTCAGTTTTGTCAGTAGACTAAAGTCATACAATTTTAAGCTTCAGTGTTGGAGTATGCTATGATAAAGTGACGGATGACACTATTCTAGTCCACAGAACTTCGTGCTTTTGCAATTTTCTTCATGGCTGGGACCCTGATGTTCTCCTCTTCATATGCTATCATTCCAAAGAAGCTATTTGTATGATTTGCGAAATAGACATTTCGTGAAAATACAGGAACTATAATCTTTCGTAGATTATCTGTCAAGTAATGTAAGTTATTAACTATAGTGCACAGAATCTGGAAAACATGAGTAATTCATTTCAATTGTGAACCAACTGATGCAGTACATTTTCAGGATGTACTCAAAGAGTATGACAAGTTATGAAGAGGGTTTCTCTGTTCCAATGTAGAGTCTCAAAATTCGAAAAGCAGTAATGATCCACCTTGCGTGAAATATTTGTCCAGGGACTCAGCAAAAAAGGTCAATTATATACACGCGTGTTGAAAGAGCTTGCAATATTTCAGACATATACTTCTGGTCAGTTGACGAATCATCTTTATCAACAGCTAGGTGATCAGATTAAATTGACTTAAATTTTGCAATTGGTAATAATTCGCAAATTGCAAGAGATCAACCAATTGGGCCACAATATGATAGAGAACCTGTTTATTGTCATCAAGATATTTGAAAAGATGTCTCAGTGGAAGCTCATTGAAGTGAGGTCAAGGAAGCCAATAAAGTGTTTTTTTTAAAGTTGTTCTCAACTAATCCTACTATAACACCACCTTTGCATCCTGTTTTGAAGACAGTTCCGCGAAATTCAACTGCAATTATTATTCCAGTCGGAATTTCATTTTTCTTCAAAAAATCTCATTGCATATAGAAGTCGCCTTGCCAGACGATGGGGTCAAATGACGAAAATAATTCAGACCTGGTTCTAGTACAAAGAGATATGTTCCTCCTTGACTTTGCAAAGTAGAACTTTGCCACCTCTTTAACCTGGCAGATATTTCTATCTTTAGGGCCATCAAAGTATAGAGTAAAAGGAGTACATTACAAAAAAAAACCCGAACAAAGTGAAACGTGGTCCTCTAGCAGCGAGAAATTAATTTTACGAGCAGGCAGCTGCAGGTGTTTCTATCATTGAGTAATTTTCTTTTTATAGAATTACAGTGATCATGGTTAACAATGTGCATGAAATTAACAACATAAAATGCCTTCCCCAGCCTATTAGAAATGTAAAAATTCTGAAAACATTACAAAAGTTATGAAAATTGAAAAAATGAAAAACTTTAATTTTTAACGTTTCTTAGAAATTTTGGCCCTGTTGTGGCGATAAAAGCAACGATGTCACAAAAATGAAATGTTAATGTTACATTACTAATATCTTGGCGTGGCTATTGCGTTCTATTAGAAATTGAATAAGTATGTTTGGATAATTTAAAAAAAAATTACTAAAAGTATGTTTTTTGCGATTTTTTCGAAATTTGGACCCCTTGCGGCGGTAAAAGATATTAACCAATCGGTGTAATATTTTACGTATTTTATCTTTTTTACAAAAGGCAACTTTTCCGCGCTATTACATTTCGCTTATAAATATTTCGTTTTTTTCGACCCACCCTAGTGTATACCCCTCAGGCCACCCTCTCAATTCAACACTGCTATAGATTTATTATTATACAAGAAAAAAAGTAATGATGCAATAGTTATATGATTTTGAGAAATGTAAAAATACTGCACAATGTTTCTGTTAAATTAACTTTACTAAAAAAGAATTATTTTTTCTAAAAAAAAAATAAAATGATCGAAATACATTAAATTATTAAATTAAAGGTAAAAAAAGGTAGTTTTGAAATCACTTCACTAGTTCCTGAGAAAAAGGTAGGTCAGTATGAGCTGGTTTTTGTGAGATTTTCCAAATATTATTGCCACCGTAAGTATGTATCAGGAATACAATAAGCAATCTGTGAAACTCCTTAAGAAGTAAAAATACCTTTGACATTAAGAGGAACTTCGGATATCTTCCTGGATGAATTTAAGCAACTTGTATTATGGTGCTGAAATGACTTTTTCTTCATAAGTCAAATGAAAGTCTATTGGGAAATGTGTGTTACCACAAAAATATGCTCAACTCTAAAAAATAAAAATAAAATATTAAAAGCAAAATAAATTAACAATGTATAAATAAAAGAAAATACAGTAAACTAACTCAAATCTGAACCAGCTTAAAACCAGAGGTAGTGTGGATTTTAGAATTTTGCGGATTTCTGGTCATTGTTTTGTTTACATTTTTTAAATGGCGATTAGAATGCAGTTAAGGATTGGAAATTATAATCAATGCTTACAATATGGTAAAATATTAAAATAATTTAATAAATAATTAATAATTACATAAAAATTATATAAAATAACAAAATTTAAATAATTAAAATAAATTGATTTTCGCTCTGAAATACCAGTATTACTGTCACTGTTCATGTAGAAATTAATTTTGTTTATTTTTTTTTATGTTTTTCTAGGGCTTACTCCAGACGATTGTGACAAAGAAAACGAATAGATGAACCAGAATCAAGCTTTTTATGTTCTTTGCTTTTTGAAATATTCTCAAACAAATGTGTTTTTTTTTTCCTAGTCTTTTTCAATTAGAAATATTGGAATTTGCCATATTAGCCAGATTTACGTACAAAGTCATGAAAAAATAATAATCTTTACAGATTAAAACTGAACCTGAATATTGGAGAAACAAATGAAAAAAGTAAACACTAATAATGCGGCTTCAACAGTTACAGTTGTAAATATTATGCAAAAGCTACTGTTGTGCCATACTTTAATTTTAGATAAGAAAATAATTTACACTAGAATAGTAAAATAACAAAACTTTATGTCCTGCTGATCGAGATTTAACCAGTCGGATGTGCTAATCCCGAAACTTTCTTCTATGTTAATACTTACATGTTAATACTTCAAAATTCACTAGCACAGGGCCTAAATTAAACGGCAATCTATACTCATCATGATTCTAAAGATATAAAATTCCGTGTATTAATTCTTGAGATATAACTCTCGCTAAAATCGTGTAAATCCTGCAAAATGCAGCATAGCAGATTGGCATGATTTATACCAAAATCTAATCAGCAACAACTTTACTCAATGTCTAACTGAATCTGAAGTTTGATGAAAATCCGTGCATTAGTTCTTCAGACAGTCCATATAAGGAAAACTGCAGCCTATCATTGCCACATGTTGGGCAGTTTACACCAAAACATAATCCACACCAATATTTATCAAGGTATACATAGTGTTGACTCTAAGCCGCTTTAGCAGGGCACAGTGCCCGGTGGCCCTTTTTATTTATTTTTTGTGCCCTGCTGCCCTTTTTTAAACTTCCTATGCGTCCCGTGGCAATTCAATTAATCCCGGGAAAATATTGCAAATTCTACGGACTCTAAACAAACCAGTTCAAAATATTTATTGTGAACAAGGTACAAGTGTGCCCTTTTGGAAAAAAAAACATGCCCTTTTTTAGAATAATGTTCCCTTTTTGAAAAAATCTACCCTTTTTTAGAATAGTGTTCCCTTTTTGAAAAATTCCCGCCCGGCGTCCCTTTTATTCTAGAGTCAACACTAATACATGAATATGAAGTTTGGTGAAAATTTGTGCTTTAGTTCTTGAGATAGAGCTATTGTGGTAATCGTGAAAAATGTAGCATATCTGTTGGACAATTTACAAAAAAATGTAATCAGCACCAATTCGTATCAACGGCTAACTGAATCTGAAGTTTGAGGAAAATACGTGCATTAGTTCTTGAGATAGGATTATTGCGGAAACATGAAAAATGCAGCATAGCAGCGTCACCTATTGGGCGATATACACCAAAAACTAAACAGCGCCAGTTTATATAAAGGTCTAACTGAATCTAAAGTTTTGTAAAATTCCATGCGCTAGTCCTTGCACCCACAAAATTTTTGTTGCATGCAGACAGACTCGCAGACTGACCGACAGACATTTTGTAAAAATCATTAAATCATGTTTATGATCTTCTAAAATGTATAAATGCATCATAAACCAGAAAACAAATTCTTTCACGAATCCAATTCTTTCTTCTTGTAAAAATAGACAAAAGTAAAAAACAAAAAAAGGTTGAATTCTTAAATAGCATAAGTCTGATAGTAAAGTTTCTTTGAATTTTGAAAGTGGTCGAAAAAAAGAAACATTTTATTCCACCTTTTCCCCCTAGATAAACTGGAAAAGAACACTTTCCTGCAAATAAAAGATTTCCTTGTAATGGTTTTTCTTAGACAAGGCTTATTCAAACTAAAAAAATTGTTTTTTGTCTATGTGAATGTATTACAAAATATATGTATAAATAAAATAAAATTAAAAATTTACTATGTGATCCCCAGTTTGCATGGGTTTTTCTTGCTTAATTTAACACTATTATTTGTAATATATGACTCAACTTTCAAATGTTGTGATCATTTAAATACTCAAAGAATTTAATAATCTCTTTGCTTACATACATACAATAATTCTACAAAGTATGCACCCAACTCACACTGGGAGTGATGGGGGGGTTTTAAAGACACATATCTATTTATTTTAATTAAATAACAAATTTAAATAAATTGCTTTTCATTCCTAAAAAAAGACTACAATCGGCAAAAAACAAACAAGTTTTATCCCTAATTTCTGACATTGTAAAATCTTGTTCTACAATGACAATCAATGGACCCAATTAATCTATTCACTGCAATCGCTCACAATTTCATGATTTAGTAGGTGCATTGACTATGTCCACACATCTGCCCGTTTTAACTCCAGTGGTTTTGGCTTGAAAATGAAGCAGTTTGATTGGATGGCACACTACACTGAAGTTCTCATTTACGACCATGCAAGCCGATGAATGCATTCAGAATATAGGAATTGGATAGTTATTTACAAGATACACAAAACATTTCCCTCTAATGACTGCAGGAAAGTTTTAGAAATTTCTTAATAAATTCATCAGATCAGTCAACTTTTAGTACAGGACAGTCGACATTATCCTGCTTAAAAAAAGACAACTGTTTGTTTACAACCAAAATATAGTGAGGATTATAGAGTTGAGGATCAGAGGGAGTGGACTGTATACATTCACAGACACTTTTCAAATTTTATGCTAGTACATAGTATGCTTAACTTATTCAATGAAGAAATAATATAGTAGATCTTATAAAACTGAACAATGATAGATCTGCCAATTTCGGAAGAAAAAAAATAAGGGAGATTATTCTAGTGATATTTCCTGGGAAGTTTAAACATTGATAAACAAACACTACAAAGACAAAGAAAAGTATAAATGGATATCAATGAATTTTCCAACCAGAAAAATATATTTTACAGGTATATTTTAGAATAAAAAGACTGATGCTATTTTTTAGAAAAATAAATTTACACCTGATTACGTACTGTAAAAACACATAGAAATGTTGATCAAATTGATGGTTTAGCTATGAAAATTTATAAAATATTATATAATTTTTTAAATACTCAAAAGATACGTGAATTTTAGGGAGAAAGGGAGAGAATATGAAAATAGCAATGACTTCCTTGAAAAAAAGGAGACGTAGCAAATATGGCTACATAATTCAGAACAAAACTTAATAAATAAGCAAGTATTTATGTAATTTAAGGCAGTAAAGATGGTTGCAAAATTGCATGAAAAACTACTCATATTGAAGTACTATTTTCACGAGAACTACTGAAGCAATTTCAATATTTTCTTTAAAATAGTTTCGGAAATAATTACAATAACATTTTAAATAAGCCAACCATTATAATTTGGAATAAATGGTAGCAAACATGCAACCTGAATAAAACAAAATGTTCAAGTACCGTAATTTCCGGCCTATAATCCACAGATTATCTGTTAAAAAACCTCAAAATTTTTAAGTGCGGATTATCTGCTGAATTTTTTTTTAAGCAGAAGTTCACGTCAGACATCCAGATTCTACCGCACGATTGTCTGCTATCGACCGTTCACGGAGTTGCTCGCGATTGATTTCACATATGACGTGACGTGCTAGTGGGAGTGACTTCCGATTTTTATGTTATTTTTTAGCCTTTTGGCAAAATATTTTGATGATGAACAACGCGTTTCTCAACTCATCTCTTTCAAAAATTTCAATCTCAATCATTTATGAAATAGTGTATTGTTATGACGTTGAATGTTATAGTAATATCAAAGAGAAAACGTGTTATTTAACACTACAGAATTTAAACTGAACGTTATTAAAAAAGCGGAAGGTGATTTCGATATAGGTATCGATTATTAGCATAAATCTATAGCCAAATCGATATAGGTATCGGAATAAGGATAAACGTAGGACCAAATCGATATAGGTATCACAATTAGCATAAATCTATAGTTAAATGGAAATAGGTACCTATTATTAACATAAATATATAGCCAAATTGATATAGGTATCGGAATTAGCATAAATGTAGGCCCACAATTGATATAGGTATCGGAATTAGCATAAATCTATTGTCAAATATTAAAAAGCTTTTTAAACTGTAACGTGCTGAGTGTTACGATATACAATCACAGTTAAAAACAAACATTATTTTTAAAATCAGTTCTTTTTTGTTTGCTTCAATGGGTCAATTTTTGTGAAATACTTTTCAAAATAACTTGTTAACATTGTGTTAATAAACTTTTAGATTACACATTCAATAAGAATTTAATCCGACACAATATATGTAGTAACATAAAAGCATTATTTTAGATACTAATGTGCTATTGGGGATTAAAAAATATAAAATTAAAAATAGTATAATATACTAATATACCACGTCAATTATATCCAACGAAAATAACTAACATTCGATGATTCGATTGCAAATATCCATTGAAGCTCGATTATTCTGAAATGATTTAGATTTTGTCTGAGTCAATATAGACATGTATTCCCTCGTGTATTCCTATTACAAGAGTAATTGTTTGGAAAGATAAGAAGATTTAGTCATTGGTTTCAGCTGTTTTGAACCATACCATAAAATTACGAAATAATCAAGCATAAATCTATAGTCAAATCGATATAGGTTTCGATTATTATCATAAATCTATAGCCAAATCGATCACAAGACATTCTACGTTTTAGATACAAGATTCAATAGAAAAAAATTTTTGTATTTTTTTTAACTTGTAAATATTTTATTGTTATTTTTTTTTCAATTATTTTAATACAATTATCATTTACAGCAAAAGCTCAGTTATCCGGCATTCAAGTAACCGGAAAGCTCAACTAACCGGAAAAATTCGGAAAAATCGTTTATTTTTTTTCCCCCATAAACAGTTGAAATTTTTTTACTACCATTTTAGGAAATTTACTGTTAGCATTCTCAAATTATCTCAGCGATTAATTCGGCGTAAAACAGATCTGTATGTATGTTCATAACAGTGAACATTATAAAATAAAAATATAGCATAAAGAACTGTCTATAGCTCGTTAGCGCAGAATAACTTCATGTTGCGTCATAGTACGAGATAGTCCGCCGCGCCGGCTGTTTTTCCTTCCAAAAGAGAGAAGGAGGGGGTGGAAAATGAAGACAAGAGAAGAGAGGCTTGATCTTTCTTTTCTGCTCTTGGCGAAACTAGATGGGGAGGCGTGATAAACGGTAGAAAGCTACATCTTTTCCGAAAACTGAACTGCTAAGTGAGGAAGCCAGGAGCATGAAGGAATACTGTTTTCTAAGAATTGGGATGGGGATATGGTCATTTCAGATATCGTATTTTTTCCCCCAGATGCACAGTAGCCCCCCCTCCCTGGAGTTACTAGAAAATTCCATCTGTCTGTAGAACTTTCCATCTGTCCCGCCCATTTGGGTCTACACATTCAGTTTGACCAATTAGAATTTGACTTAAATCACGCTGATGCATTTTTTTTTTTTTCGTTTTGGCATATTTTTACTGACATTCGGTTGTGTTTATTCAGCTAACCTAGTAAATTGCTCTCAACCTTTATTAATCGTGTTCTGTCATATTTTTTGCCAAATTAAAAAATGGCAGATCAGTCAAATCCTAATAAAAGTAAACGAGTTGTTTTAACTATAACTCAGAAGCTAGACATTATTAGACGTTTAGAAAGAGGGGAAAATAAACAAAAATTGATGCGTATATTCAATATTGGATCCTCAACAATTTACGATATTAAATCGCAGAAAGAAAAGTTGATGGCATTTGCTTCCTCTGCAGAATCAAGCAAAGCAACGGATGAAAGGAAAACACTGCAGCAACCACAGCATTAAAAACTGAATAAAAGTTTATATCAGTGGTTTCTATTAAAACGACAAGAAGGAGTTCCTATTTCTGGGCCTATGCTGATTGAAAAAGCAAGAGATTTTTCAGAAAAATTAAATATTGCGACGGAATGCAAGTTTTCAGATGGGTGGCTTTCTTGCTTCAAAAAACACCATGGAATTACAAAAATTGACATATCTGGGGAACGAAAATCAGCAGATAACGAAAGTGCAGAGGAATATTCTACTTTTTTTTAAGATTTTATTAAAAAAAATAATATTGATCTAAACCACATCTATAATGCTGATGAAACCGGAATCTATTTCCGTTGCCTTCCGACCTCAACATTAGCTGGTCCTAATGAAACGTCAGCAGATGGCTTTAAGAAAAACAAAGACAGACTAACGATTCTGACTTGTGCTAATGCAACTGGCTCCCATAAATTAAAACTGTTAGTAATAGGAAAGTCAAAGAATCCAAGAGCACTTACAGGAATTAAACATCTCCCTGTAGTTTACACCAATCAAAAAAGTGCTTGGATGGATAAAGATATTTTTACCTACTGGTTTAAAAAAGTTTTTGTGCCATCTGTAATTAGCGAGCTTGAAGCTAAGGGAAAAAACTGGAAGATAATAAAATAATTCTTCTAATTGACAACTGCCAAGCGCATCCCAGCGAGGAACAATTGAAATATGGCAATATTTCAGTAATGTTTCTCCCCCCCCCCACCCCCCCCACAATGTAACTTCTCTGATACAACCTATGGATCAAGGGATCATACAAAACATAAAAAATGATTTATCGAAAACATTTCATGCGTAAGTTCGTAAATGCACAGACAACGGTGGCAGAATTTCAATCAGCTTTCACAATAAAAGATGCCATTTATGATCTTGCCAGTGCATGGAATGCCGTAAAACTGAAAACTCTTCGAAGGGGATGGAGAAAATTATTATTTACAGTAAACTTTTGTTCTGATTCATCAGATGAAGAATTTGAAAAAGAAAAGTAAAATCAAGAAAAGTAACGAATTGCATGAAATTATGGAAACATTAAAAAAATGGGCCTAATACTAACTTGTCTCTATCGCAACTGGAAATGCCAGAAATCGAAAATTGGATAGCTATAGATAAAAATATTCCTGTCACCGAAACTTTAACAGAAGAGCAGTTAATTAAAAAAATGACAGCTCCAGAGGAAGAAACAAACGATAGTTCCTCAGAATCTGAAAATGAAATCGAGGAGAAAATTTCGTGGAGTGAAGCTGAGAAAAGTTTATCTACTTTTTTAAAGTTTTGTGAAAAAAATTCGCAGTATTCGGCTCAAGTTTTAGAACTGCATCTCATAAAAGAACGCTTCATGAAAGAAAGAGAACTTTCTTTCAAACAGACGGACATCAGACATGCGTTTCGTAGTTTTCCTGCCACATCGAAAGAAACGCAATCAAACGCACAGTAACTGCTGAGAAATTATATCCCAAACTTTTTTTTTCTTTATTTACTCAAGAACAAGAAATTATTATTTTAAAAGAATTATGTAACAAAGATCTTTATACCATATTGTATTTTAAATATATTTACTCAAGAATATTTTTTTTATTGGATGTGTTTGGATCAACTACACTTAACTGGAAATTAAAAAAAGAAAAGACGCTGCAGGGTAAGTTTCTTTCTTTTTGCTTTGTTTTATTGTTGGATTTTTATCAGTTCAAACTTTTTCTCCTCAGCCGGGAGATTGCATCAAAGTTTTGAGTTGTTGAATTAGCGAGGAAAAATATTTTTCATCAACCTAAACAGTAAACAGAAATAATAATAATATTATTCTAGATAAAAAGAAAGAACGAAACGGTACTCTTTTTTCCCCCTTACTTATTATATAAAAAAAATTGCTTTCTCCATTGCTAATTGCCCGATTGTGTTCAAATTTTCACCAAATTCAAATAATAATAAATTAGGCCGTTTACCTAATTTTTATTAACATACAATGAGTTTTCAGAAATTTAGAAATCCCCCCAAAAAGACTTCACTATCTGAGCCACTCCAACAAGAAAAACAAAAAAAGCTAATGAGTGTAGTTTGTTTTTATCGTGATCGGAGAAGTCGGGCATTATCAGTTTGCATCTGATAACGTTTTTAGCTATGCAGAAAAGATTCATTATTACTGTGAGGTTAGTTGAGGTAACACAAGTGAATCATACCAAAGTTAATTTTCCAAGCTTCCATGTGCTTTTTCCGGAAAGGGGAGATGTCAAATATTAAATAATACAACTTTCTAAAAGATTAATAAATAAATATAGAAATTTGTTTACTTTTATTTTTTATTCGGAAAGAATAACTTTATCAACTGCAAATTTAATAATTAATAAGAGTTATTTGATCGACTTCCTAATGGCAGGAAAATAGCCTAAAAATCATTTTCCTGTTTCATTTTTACGTCGCTGCCTCCCCCCCCCCCCCTTCTTTCATGACAGATTTTGTAGCGCTCAACTATCCGGACTTTTCAAGTATCCGGCAATCGGCGTTTCCCGAGCATGCCGGTTAGTTGAGCTTTTACTGTAAATAGAGCAACTAAATAAATAGGGAGGTGGTTTATTAGTAGTACTCTGGAATGTTGAAAAAAATGAGTAATCCCCGTATAGTCCGGCGTATAATCCGCGGATTATCTGCTGAAATTTTTTTACAAGGGCTAAAAACTGCGACTGCAGATTATAGGCCGAAAATTACAGTAGTATAACAGAGCTAAACTATAGATGAATGTTGAATTAAAACACTTATCTCCGGGGATAAAATTACACTTTTTGACTATTGAAGATACAATACAAAATTTTAAATCTTCCAGGGAGGAAGGGTGTATACCTCTCAGGCCACCCTCTCAATTCAACACTGCTATAAATTTATTATTATACAAGAAAAAAAGTAATGATGCAATAGTTATATGATTTTGAGAAATGTAAAAATACTGCACAATGTTTCTGTTAAATTAACTTTACTAAAAAAGAATTAATTTTTTAAAAAAAAATAAAATGATCGAAATACATTATATTATTAAATTAAAGGTAAAAAAAAGGAAGTTTTGAAATCACTTCACTAGTTCCTGAGAAAAAGGTAGGTCAGTATGAGCTGGTTTTGTGAGATTTTCCAAATATTATTGCCACCGTAAGTATGTATCAGGAATACAATAAGCAATCTGTGAAACTCCTTAAGAAGTAAAAATACCTTTGACATTAAGAGGAACTTCGGATATCTTCCTGGATGAATTTAAGCAACTTATATTATGGTGCTGAAATGACTTTTTCTTCATAAGTCAAATGAAAGTCTATTGGGAAATGTGTGTTACCACAAAAATATGCTCAACTCTAAAAAATAAAAATAAAATATTAAAAGCAAAATAAATTAACTATGTATAAATAAAAGAAAATACAGTAAACTCACTCAAATCTGAACCAGATTAAAACCAGAGGTAGTGTGGATTTTAGAATTTTGCAGATTTCTGGTCATTGTTTTGTTTACATTTTTTAAATGGCGATTAGAATGCAGTTAAGGATTGGAAATTATAATCAATGCTTACAATATGGTAAAATATTAAAATAATTTAATAAATAATTAATAATTACATAAAAATTATATAAAATAATAAAATAAAAAAAATTTAAATAATTAAAATAAATTGATTTTCGCTCTGAAATACCAGTATTACTGTCACTGTTCATGTAGAAATTGATTTTGTTTATTTTTTTTTATGCTGTTCTAGGGCTTATTCCAGACGATTGTGACAAAGAAAACGAATAAATGAACCAGAATCAAGCTTTTTATGTTCTTTGCTTTTTGAAATATTCTCAAAACAAATGTGTTTTCTTTTCCTAGTTTTTTTCAATTAGAAATATAGGAATTTGCCATATTAACCAGATTTACATACAAAGGCATGAAAAAATAATAATCTTTACAGATTAAAACTGAATATCGGAGAAACAAATGAAAAAAGTAAACACAAACAATGCGGCTTCAACAGTTACAGTTGTAAATATTATGCAAAAGCTACTGTTGTGCCATACTTTAATTTTAGATAAGAAAATAATTTATACCAGAATAGTAAAATAACAAAACTTTATGTCCTGCTGATCCAGATTTAAGCAGTCGGATGTGCTAATCCCGAAACTTTCTTCTATGTTAATACTTCAAAATTCGCTAGCACAGGCCCTAAATTAAACGGCAATCTATACTCATCATGATTCTAAAGAAAAGTCCGTGTATTAATTCTTGAGATATAACTCTCACTAAAATCGTGTAAATCCTGCAAAATGCAGCATAGCAGATTTGCATGATTTATACCAAAATCTAATGAGCAACAACTTTACTCAATGTCTAACTGAATCTGAAGTTTGATGAAAATCCATGCATTAGTTCAGACAGACCTTTGTCCATATAAGGAAAACTGCAGCCTAGCAGTGCCACATGTTGGGCAATTTACACCAAAACATAATCCACACCAATATTTATCAAGGTATACATAGTGTTGACTCTAAGCCGCTTTAGCAGGGCACAGCGCCCGCTGGCCCTTTTTATTTCTTTTTTGTGCCCTGCTGCCCTTTTTAAAACTTCCTATGCGTCCCGTGGCAATTCAATTAATCCCGGGAAAATATTGCAAATTCTACGGACTCTAAACAAACCAGTTCAAAATATTTATTGTGAACAAGGTACAAGTGTGCCCTTTTTGAAAAAAAATATGACCTTTTTTAGAATAATGTTCCCTTTTTGAAAAAATCTACCCTTTTTTAGAATAGTGTTCCCTTTTTTTAGAATAGTGTTCCCTTTTTGAAAAATTCCTGCCCGGCGTCCCTTTTATTTTAGAGCCAACACTAATACATGAATATGAAGTTTGGTGAAAATTTGTGCTAGTTCTTGAGTTACAGCTATTGTGGTAATCGTGAAAAATGTAGCATATCTGCTGGACAATTTACACAAAAATGTAATCAGCACCAATTCGTATCAACGGCTAACTGAATCTGAAGTTTGAGGAAAATACGTGCATTAGTTCTTGAGATAGAATTATTGCGGGAACATGAAAAATGCAGCATAGCAGCGTCACCTATTGGGCGATATACACCAAAAACTAAACAGCGCCAGTTTATATCAAGGTCTAACTGAATCTAAAGTTTTGTAAAATTCCATGCGCTAGTTCTTGCACCCACAAAATTTTTGTTGCATGCAGACAGACTCGCACACTGACCGACAGACATTTTGTAAAAATCATTAAATCGTGTTTATGATCTTCTAAAATGTATAAATGCATCATAAACCAGGAAACAAATTCTTTCACGAATCCAATACTTTCTTCTTGTAAAAATAGACAAAAGTAAAAAACAAAAAAAGGTTGAATTCTTAAATAGCATAAGTCTGATAGTAAAGTTTCTTTGAATTTTGAAAGTGGTCGAAAAAAAGAAACATTTTATTCCACCTTTCCCCCCTAGATAAAGTGGAAAAGAACACTTTCCTGCAAATAAAAGATTTCCTTGTAAAGGTTTTTCTTAGACAAGGCTTATACAAACTAAAAAAATTGTTTTTTGTCTATGTGAATGTATTACAAAATATATGTATAAATAAAATTAAATTAAAAATTTACTATGTGATCCCCAGTTTGCATGGGTTTTTCTTGCTTAATTTAACACTATTATTTGTAATATATGACTCAACTTTCAAATGTTGTGATCATTTAAATACTCAAAGAATTTAATAATCTCTTTGCTTGCATACATACAATAATTCTACAAAGTATGCACCCAACTCACACTGGGAGTGATGGGGGGTTAAAGACACATATCTATTTATTTTAATTAAATAACAAATTTAAATAAATTGCTTTTCATTCCTAAAAAATACCCCCCCCCCCCCACACTAAATTTTTAAGAAATGTAAACAATACACATTTTTACTTAATGATTAAAATATGGTTGGAACATTACAATAAATTTATAGCTATTTCATTCTATTTTGGGTGTGTATGATTGTAAAAATATAGAAAATACAATCATGATTATTGATATGTTGTACTGAAGATACATGATACTAAGAATCACGGTTTGTAAGTTTTTACTAAACTAGAAATAAAATGCCTAAAGGTTAACTTTTGAAAAAAAAAAAAAAAAACTTACTTTTGGAATATTTTTCTTTTTTAAGAAGTGAAATAAAACATTTTTAAGCCAATGTGTCAATTAAAACTACGTATTTTAATAGCACTAGAGTTTTAAACAGTACTATGGAAATTGCAAAAAAAGAGCAACTTTATATTACAAATGGCCACTTGCGGTTTACGAAGTACCTTATTTGATCTTTTTAGTGGTGTATAAACATTGTTTCAATACTGGTAAACATACACAAAAAAATACAATCCCTTTATCTGATAAATTAACGCAACACTTTTTTTTTAATCTGAAACTTCTACAAGCATGTAATGGGTGAAAATTATTTTATAATTTTTAGACGAACAGTTAAATATCGTTAACGAAAAACATATACTATCAGTAGCTTCCAACAATAATCATTTATACACAAAATTACGACAGTGAGTTTCAATTCATTCAATAAATTCATCACATATAAAATTTTTATAGAGCATATAAATTTTTAGAGAATACTTTTTAGACTAAAGTCATAACTGCAAAAGGATTCAAAAGTGCTTACAAAAACAAACTTCTCGAGACATAACTAATTAGTACAATTATTTAAATGAATAATAATGATAAAGAAATTGAATAAATATCTCAAATCGTGTTTAGGTATCAAGCGTTTAGCGTCGGAGATGCTTTGCGATTTGCGAATTATCTTCATGGAATTTTTTTTTTTTTTAATATTTTATCTTTTATTGAATAATAGAAGAATGCCCATAACATTGTTTTATTGACATATTTAGTAATTTTAATTCAAATTTATAGTTGCGTGTATTTTTTAGTAATTTTAGGAAATTTTTACTCAGCTATCGCCCTTTATTTGTAAAAATCAACCAACCGAATGTGAAATAAACCGGAAAATTTTACTCATCTTGCAATTCAAATCGGCCTTTTATATTGTTTTAAGCTGTAGCGAATACCTCATAGCTTAAAATTATATTGTTTCAACATTTATAGGTGATTAATTAAAAAAAAGTTTCATCGGGAGACCTTAATCATTTCTACCTTGACTCTTATTTCACATTCTATGTACTGAATAAAACCTAAGTTCACTCTTTTTCAAATTGAGAAATTCACAGAAAAGAAGCATTTAGAGATTTAGACACTATAAATATTTAATACATAAACGGTTATTATATGCGATCAATTTTCGGTAGACGCAAATTCATCGATCGAAATGTAAATACCTTCTCTCTTTTCTAGTATTGCAAATTTTTTTAATTGAGGTAAAAAAAAAAAAACGCTATTTCCTAATAATCGTATTTACTTTATTTAGTAGCAGATAAATTAAGGGGAACATTAGTAATCGGAAAAATGTTAGATATTTTGATAAAAAAGAACCCACTAAACAATACTGCAATTCCTCTTTGATTTTGTGACCTGAGAAATAGACAAAATCAGGATGCTGAGATATGTCATGAAAATTATTATAATCAGAGATGATTATACCTGATATAGTGAGGGTTTTAATGTGTGCCATATCACTACTATGTTTTATACTATAAATTATCAGCAAAAAAAAAAAAAAAAAAAAAAAAAAAATGAAAAGAAACTAGTAAAGAATAAATATAGGGTAGATGTGCCAGTAATGGACACCCTTAAGGAATTTCTTTAAAAATTATTTTTTTATTAATAGTTATAATTATTATATTCCAGTTTTTTCAATATTATATTAATCTATCAACAATATTTAACCATTCTTATAGCCTCATTTTCCCATATGAATAGAAATTTAACTTTAAATAACAGAAATATATCAAAACACCCAAAAGCCCAGTAATGGACACCCTCTGGCCCAGTAGTGGACACCCTCTGTTCCAGTAATGGACACCCCATAAAAAGTAATAAATATAATTGTTTTTATGACTGTATTTAGAACCAGAATTTAATGAATACATACTAATGAAACAAAATAGTTATTTTTAAATAAATTTAACAATTAGGATACCAGTAATTAATAAAATATTTGTGATAATCATTTACTGTTTGCATCAATTATTCTAATTATCAGAAAATCGATGTTTTAATTATTTTAGATGGATAGTTTAAAATACTAAATGTCAGACAATTACAGCTATCAAATTATTGAAACAGTGGGAGATTTAAAAGGTAATTTTAAAAAAAGTTTTTGAATATTAGTATTCAGTTTTGTTTTCTCTCATTATTTTTAACAATTAATCTTCCAGAGACTACTTGATATATCATTTATAATAATTAATATTACAAATATGAAAGAAATGGTATTGTGAGTTGAATATTTTAAATACTAAATAAAATAATTTCAAAATAAAACTGTAGAACTAATGTTTGAGGCCCCTGATCTGCAGATTTACTAGTTTCATGAATAATACCTATAACTTTCATTAATAGTAGTATTACTTTTTTTTTTTTTAATAAGGAAACATTTAAAACAGAAAATGGATTTTTAATAGCTTCTGTAACATTGTTTTTATTTAAACGGGGAGAGATTAAGCCCTATGAGCCCCTCTTTGACTGTGCTCTTAAACAGTATTTTCTGCTTCCCGACTGGTTTGATTGCCAGATTATAAAATATGTGAGGTATATATATGTACTACATAAAAAAAAATAATAAAATAAAATATCGAAATTTTATTAATCACATAAAATAACTTAAAAGCAGCTATTTATAAAAGTTTTGGTGTTATTACATTTTGGTAAGTATAATTTAAAAATTAAATTTGATTTTTTAGGTTTGCAGTTAAGCCAAAGTTTTTATGCACTATAAACATTACTAAAATTGCATTTTTAGCAATGTCTACATGGGGTGTCCATTACTGGAAAATGACTAATTAACCATCCCAGTAATGGACACCCCTCTTAAAACCTTAAAAAGAAATGAAATTTTGTAAATAGCCATTAGTATATAAAATTCAAAGTTTTCTATTGCTACTCAAACAAAAACATTCAAATTTTGCAAGAAAAGAAATAATATATAAATTAATTAAACGAAGCCAGCTCTTAACCTCTTCATTAAGATTTTCACAGAAAAACAGCAAAACTTTGAAACATTATTTTCTGCTTCCTGATTGGTTTGATTAAAAGTGTCAACAATAACATAGTTTTATAAAACATACAAGGGGGAATTATAAAAAAAATAATTAAAGCTAAATATTTATTAGTTATTTTTTTATGAACCAAAAACATCAAGGGGTGTCCATTACTGGAAGGGTGTCCATTACTGGCACATCTACCCTAGTGGGGTCATTCCATGTCACATGTAGGACAGCTTTTCTACATATTTCTGCTGTTTTAACAATGTTGTTATATTCTCAAATTAAAACAACCATGCTAGGTACAGATGTCATATTCGCCCATATTGGCGTGATTTTTTTCGGTTGCCAATTTGGCGAAAACATCAACAGCATAAACAACATAATCTGGGTTACCACATCAAGCAAAATAACGACACTTAGGCGCAAGTAAAGTACCCGTTGACTATATGATATTGGCGTCAGAAAAAAATCGCGCCAATATGGGGCGAATATGACATCTGTACCCCATGCTAATATAAAAATCTAGAGTTTTTTTGTTATTTTTAATGTATAGTTGTATAGTTTATGTTTTAACTTATAAGTCAAAAGATATAGGTACTTGTGAAAGTGTCGCACACAGGTCATTTTGTCAGTTTTTCAAGGAATTGCCCTGAAACGGACAGATTACTTAGGTCTAGGATTTAAAATGTGGAAATTTTTATTATTTATTTATTATTAAAAATGGGTAGCTTACTTAGGTCTGGGATTAAAAATGTGGAGATTTTTAAATCTATTAAAGGGTCATTCCATATCACGTGTACAACAGCTTTTCTAGATATTACTGCTGTTTTAGCAGTGCTAATTGACCTATTGTATCCTCAAATTAAAACAAATATGCTAATAAGAAAATATAGGTTTTTCTGCTAATTTTAATGTGTAATTTATATTTTAACAACTTATAAGTTAATAAATATAGGTATTTATGTAAGCTTCAAGTGCTGGACGTTTTGTTCGTTTCTCATGGAATGGCCAGTAGAGTTCTGCTAATCCACGAACATGTAATCGCAAATGCCTGTTATCCACACTATATGAATAAATGTAAACAAAGAATTTTAATTCTTAAAAAATAATTTCTCATTGTTGACAAATTTTTAGCTTTCCTCACAGCTTTAATCGGTACTTGTTAGCTATCCCGTCGACCAATTTCGCCAAATTATACAAATTGACATAATTTTTATTTTAAATAACAAAAGAACAAATAAATTAGTATAACATTAATAAAAATACAAATAAAACGTCGAAATAAAAAGCAATTTATTTTTCAATCATTGCTAATAAATATAAATAAATTCATATTTAATACTTATACACACTTTTAATTTTTGTTCTTTTGTATTTGGTTGTCACACATGAATCGACAATTTATCCATGTTTGAATCTATATTTTTTTACAGTTATTTTTCCAGTACTTGGTCCTATAAAAAGATACAATGATTTAAAGTTGAATATGATTAAATTTTAATCCAAATATGCATAAAAGACATTTTTTGACTGTAAACATACAAATGAAAGTTCTAGAGTTCATTCAGACGATTAGATGTGAAAAAAATCCGAATTCCTGCAACATTATGCAAATCATGTTTAATATTTGATCTCGCTTAATGTGCAACTTTTGCGTACTTACATAAAATGCATCTTAAATGGGTTTGACTGTATTTCATTGTTGCAATGTTATAGCCAGTTGGTCTATTATAATGAGTGTGCTTTGTTGCATAATTATTTTTGTATGTTTTGTAGGTGATTCGTATGTTGTTGTAAATATAAAATATATTTGCCATTTTATCGCCTGTGCCCAGCTAAAAGAAAAATGTCTTAAAATTATTAGAATGTTGCATTATCATAAAAAACATACATGTGTATGTGATTTTATAGTTCTAGACTACTAGGAAGTGAGTGAAAACTCAAATTAAAAATCTCATTTGTATATGCAAGTTGAATAGTATAAGAGTTAAAAAAAATGTTTCTTCTCTAACAAATACAAATATTGTTTTAATTCAGAGGAAATGCCGTTATTTTTGTGAAAAATAAAATTTATTTTTGTGCTGATCAAACAAAATAATTTTGGTGTAATCAAGTTTTGTAGTCAAATGTATGGATTTTATAGACCATAGACCCCTTGCATTGATGTCACATTGCTATTAGCAACGACTGGTGCTATTGCATCTGGAGCACAGAACTGCTTGTTTGCCATTAAAAGCACGTGTTATCTTTCTGTTTAATTTAAATCTTTCTTATTTTTATTACTATAGTGCAAATAAACCTAATAAGTCAAATGGGGAGTGCCACATTCACCTTATGTTTGGGTGCCATATGAAGCGATGCCAGATATGTGACGTCATGTGCAACCGGTCTATAGTTATCTGAAAAGCTTTTGTTTTTTGTTTGTAAACAGAATTTTACAAAGACAGTTTTAAGTGGTACTGCACCCTGCATGCCCTTCAATAATCCCCCCCCCCCCAAAAAAAAAAAAAAAAAAAACATGAATTGCATCCTTCTCATCAAAAAATACCATATTTCCTGATCCTTAGTTTAAAAAAAAACTTTTAGTGCCTTTTCTATTAAAAAATTGCTTGATTAAAAAACTTTTGTCATTATTACTATGTTATTGTTATTGCTGACTTGAAAAAAAAATCCCTGATTTTTATGCTTTAAAAAATACTTCTAAGAATACAAATTGTTTTTTTCCCAGAAACAACAATCTGCCTTTTTTTAACACTTTCCAACAAAGTTGAAAAGTGTTTATGCATTCGGTTGGTCTGCCCGTCTGTCCATGCTCTAACTCCCGTAAATGTACTTAGATTTTCATGCAATTGAAATTGTTTGTTTATTTAGGGTCACAAAAGTTTGTTTGGTTACAGGGACACTCAAAATAATTCCATTACATTATGGTATATGGGGAAAAAATCATTTGCAGAATATTAAATGAGATTATGCTAATTCAAATGTATTGAAACAGGTATAAATCACTGAATTTCATTACGATTACATTAGAACAGAGCATTCATGGCATTTTTCATTCATTTACAGGGACACAAAGAAATCGGTTACAGTACTGTCTGTGAGTAATAATTGCTGGAGTGTGCATTTTAAAATTCGGTATGCGCTTTTTAATTTAACTAATTTTTTGCATGTTACTTGTTATATATAAATTCTATAAACTCATATAAAGGGCTGCACAAAAGTATTTGCGTACCATTCTTCTCATACAAAATTTGATGAAGGGGAATTTGTATTTCTCAAGTGAACTAAATTTTGGCATGCATGTAGTTAATAGATACAAGTCTATATATCCTATACAGGTGTGCTGAAAAGATTCGGATAATTTTCCGATTGTGTATGGGAATAGCTGAAATTGGATTTTCAAATGTGTTATGCGTTTTCATAGGGTTGAAATAGACATAACATTTTAACTTATTAAACGGTGCAGTTTTGTTACATTATTCTGAATGTGTTGGAAAGTGTTTCATAATCTATCCTTGATGCATGATTTTTTCTTACTTATTAAACCTTGGAGACATTCTGTATTAAAAGTAAAATTGTTCTATTGTATGGAAAAGTGAAGGATAATGATCTGGAAAAGTCTAAATTCTGGCCACACGCACACACATCTCTAGATTGTAATATCCCCCCCCCCCTTACCCTGAAATGTCCATTTGTCTCTGGGTTGTGAATTGTTATTATCTAGGCCTGTTACATAACCATGTGCAGGGATTAGGATTTTTTGTTGTTATTTTATTTTTATAATAAATGTTTGTTAATAAAATGACGTCCAGTTTTACATTTTATTAATTTGGCATATGTGTAACAATATTTATAAAATTTAAATATTGTTTTGGTAACATTAACAGTACTTGATTTAATTAAATCAGTCTTGGTAAATTGCCAAGTTGGCAGATGCTCTTGAAACAGTCAGCCCATCCCAGTTCATACTGAAGTGCTATAACTTCTTATAATGCTAAAAACTGACAATGGACTTATGCATGTGACATCGCTCTCCGGAGCTGGCGTCATCTTGATCCATTATTTTATCCACCGTACTGCAAAAATGTTTCTATGCACAACTGTCAATACCTCCAGCTGACGACTTTAGCCTATGACACAAATCAGGGTTGGCAAAAACCCGGGCTTTTCTGATTTTTTTGTGAGTTTTAGTTATTTTTCTGTATATTTATATAATATATGTGTGTACTCATTTAAAAATATATTTATTAAGTTAAATTTTTTTAGTTACATTTGATCGATTTATTACTAATTAATATTAGTTATAATATCAGTTAATAAATTTATTCTATTCTGATATCATTATTAACATAGTACTAATATCAGAATAAATTTATTAACTGATATTATAAAATAATATTAGCCCTAGTAATAATTAATATTAATTATTATTAATATTATTAATAATATTACTATTATAATTAATCTAATACTATTAAGTGATAAAAGTGAGTTCTTATCTTATCACTTTTAAATACATAGTTGTCATAATGAATAATTAATTTTTATTTTGTAGTAACTACAATAGTTAAAGTTGCTATAATAATTAATGACAATAATAATTAATCTAGCTGGATTCGCCCGCTAGCGAGCCCCTCCTTTTATAGGGTCCTGTAATATAACAGGGCCTCTAATAATATGAAATCTTGAAGCAAACAAACCTCAAACTGGGTCCCCACTGCCTGCGGCACTGTATAGCAGGTGTGCTGCACACACACTGCACAGCCTTCCTTTAAAACGAATCTCTAATATAGTATATATAAATCTTTAACTGAGTCCCTGTTGCCTACAGCACTGTGTAGCAGACGTGCTGAGGGGAAAGGCTTAGTTCAACGGAAGAGGAAGAAGCTGAAGCATGGATAATGCAGTATCATTCAGAGTGGTTACCTGCAATATTGGTATTTAAAATTAAAGACAGACTATTTTCCCAAATCATATTTCTCAGAAAATATTGTGTCATAATTTTCAGCTTCAATGTGGTGGGAAATTCTTAAAGATAAAATACAGAAAAAGAAAAACAACAGGTTAGTTTCTGATTTTTGTAGCTTTTTCTAATCTCTGCATTCTGTTCCATCTAGCTCTGCTTCCATCGAAAGAATTTTCTCTACATTTGGATTCATATGGTCTAAATTGCAGAACAGTGTGGAAAACTAGTAAAGATTTATAAATATTACCATAAAAATCAAAGTGAATGTGATTTTCATTGGTAAACTATAAAAAAGATCAATTATAATTATTTTAAATATATTACATTGTGTAAATTATTTGAAATAAATTTTTAAAAAATAAAAAATATTCTGAAATAAACTACCACCTGATTACCACAAATACGAAATACGACTGATTTTTATTTTTTTTTTTAATGTAATTTTGATAAAAGAAACCACCTAGGTTTAGGGCGTAAAAGGTAAACTTGTATTTTGTATTTCTAAATACTATAGGGGGTTTTGCAGATTCAGAAATGATTTTTAGCAAAATTCCACTTTTAACGTAAACCCAGGTGGGTTTTTGTTGGTGGACCCACCCAGAAAAACCCGGGTGAGTTTTTCTGTGCTGGGTACACTTTGCTAACCTGACACAAATTGTGTACGTAAAGTTTAGGCAAATTTAGCGTAACCAATTTAGATGTAAACAATGAAACTTTCATTTCAGATGTGAAGGCAAAATTACAGAATTTTTATATCATTCCATATGTATTTCAATATGTAATGACTCAGCTTGTTGTTTTTTATGAAGGAAGTACAAATTTATTTCTTTAAAAAAAACCAGATTTTGCTGATATCACTGGTAACTGAGTCTTTTTACCAAATATATTTATGTATTAATAAAGCTATTTTAGTTATAAAATCTGGGTATATCTGAAATAAAACTTCCTTATTTTAGGATTTTGACAAGAATTAATAGGGTACTATTATCAGGCACGTTTCATTGAATAATTCAAGAAAAATATATATCATCTTTATTATGCATATTTAATTATACATTATTAATTATTTACTTGACCTTTACTTTTAATAATTTAATCATTTTTTTTAAATTATCTTACTTTTTGTCATTATACTTTATTATTTTACTTAATATTTTACTATATTGCAAGCATTTATTATAATTTTGATTGCTTTGCATTAACGATTACATTAAAATTACTGTTTTAAAAATGTAAACAAAGCAATGACCAAAAATCCACAAAATTCTAAAATTCTCACAGCCTCCGGTCCCAAGGAGTGTATTTACCTTTTATATTTCAAATAAAATTCTGAAATAATGCGTAATATTTTATTAGAAAAAAAATTAACAATATAAAATCTGTTTAATATTTCATTTCTTTTAAATATATTAAGTATGTCAAAGGATATTCAAAAGTAAATATACAAATAAAAAAATAACTCTTTTTTTATAGTGTGGTTTTATCACGCACAGGAATAATTTCCAGAAATTCCTAAATTATTTTTAAATACACATGATGTCTGTCTACAACTGAAAACTTGCAACTGAGGAGAATTTCATGCATCTGCATTTTCATGAATGGCATTATAATAGGCATTAAATCTCAGAAATATTATAGATTTCATTTGATTATTGCAATTTCTGGCTATATAATGAATTATTTACTCTTTTCACACTTCTTTGACTTCTCTGGACATCATTTCTTCTACTTTGTACTGAATGATTTCGACTTACGTGCAATTAAATATGATATATTTTTTTAAGTAAGAAGATGTTTTATATTTATTGCACTTCATAAGTAGACATTTTTAATGAGTATCAGTTTCAAATCTAACAATTTATATTTTCGAAATTTCTCTAGAAATTTGTGAGTAGGTACAGTCATGAAAAAAAAAAAGTAAACACACCTACTAACTCTGCAACAAATTATCGTATAATAAAGTTACTGGTACTAAACGATTGGAAATAATGTCTACTTTTAAATGATATATATAAAATTTGCTTAGGGTGCCATCTACATATCAAAACAAACCAAAACTTTTTTTTTTCAATAGCAAGGCCAATTTTTGATACCATAACTAAATTCTGCACCCTTCAATTAGCCTAAATATAAATTTGCATGAAATTCTTACGATTAGTTTACAAGGAATTAAGTATTTTAATATGAGATTATTTTAGGGTCTGTGTCCAAATTGAAGTTCAGTACTTGAAGGTTGTTGAAAAGGTTCAGATTGGCTAAGTCACTTCTGTTAATGTATTATTTCTTGCCAATATGACCATTTCACTCACTTAGTATGCTTCGGCTATTGTTATATACCGTAAAATCCTCGTCAATATTCATTTTATAATGCTTACAAGTGTTAATTTATTCGATTTAAAATATATATATAAGTTATTTGTAATTATAATAGTTTACGAATATGTGAACGTGATTAGAATTTTATAAGTGTCTTTATTATGCTTTTTCTCAGTTTTTGAATTTATTTAACTCGTAGTATTTTAATTTATATGTAGAAATGTAAAGAATATCGCCCAATGCAAAATGTAGAATAAAAAGTAGTAAAAGCAGTATAAGGAATGAATGTAGAAAAAACAAATTGCTTTTTTACCTGAAAATAAATCCGAAGGCGATTAATAATGCCATATTTTGAAGAAAAAAAAGTTTTTGAAGAGTGGGTGGGAGGGATTGAGTCTTGTTAGATCTTTTAAGATATCGTTGCATGATTTATTTTCAGATTTATTTGAAGAACTAAAATTAAATCTACTTTAAAAAGACATCAGAATAATTTTACATTCGTTATTCTTATTTGAAAAAGGGTTAGTAATTCTATGATTAAACTTATTCTGCTGTTTCATTTGAAATTTTGCAATTAACTCATTAAGGCCGGTTAGCGAAAACACTTGCCATTCGAAGTTTCTTTTTCTTCATACTTTGGATATTTTTTGCACACTACTTCCGATTGTCAAGAAAACTTGCCTATGTGAAAGTCAGAATCGAGGCCTGATTAAAGCACCATCCTTTGACTTCCGGGGACGCCAAATTTAGAGTACTTTTAAAAGAGTGTATCTTTAAGTTAGTTTTTGATCCTGTATTGATTTTAATAAATGGCAAAACTTTTCTATTTGCATATCCTCACAGTAATGCCCAGGCCGCAAGACAAGTAAATATTACGTTTATTTTTCGAAAACTGATCTGCATTTTCATCCTCTATTTTAGATAATAATTTAAAGTTTCTATGTTTTCTCTTAAAAAAATATTGTGGGATTTTATAATAAAAATGCAAAAAAATGGCGTTTAGGTTGGTAGCATATGCTGTAGAATAAGACGTGGATTTTCATAAGTAGTGTTGGTTATTATTTTTATAGCAAATTATATTTACCCGCACCCCTCCTTTTTTTAAAAAATGCATGAAACTATTTTGGCTACTATTTTTGTACAAATACTACTGTTTTTTTCATCATTGGCAACTAAAGCAACTATTTCTGTTGCTATTCGGCAGTTGCAGCCCTGTATTTGTGAAAAATCAAATCCTAAAGTGGGGTCAAAAATTTTAGAACGTTTGGCCATATCTCAGCAGCCATTTTAGTAGGAGTGAGAAATTCAGGATAAGAAACTTATAAAAAAAATAATTAAACATTTATCTCAGCGATTTTAGAAATCCACCCCTAAGGAGATTAAATGGGGGGGAGGGTCGAAAATTTTAGAACGTTTGGCCATATCCTGGCAAGCAGCAGTTTTATTTATGAGCGTGAAATTCATAATAACAAACCTATTATAAAAATAATTAAATACGTATTTCAGTGATTTTAGAAATCCCCCCTCTTAATGTTGTTTAATGGGGGGGGGGCGAAAATATTAGGACAGTTGGCCATATCTCAGCAACAGTTTTTGGTAGGAGTGTGAAATTCCAGAAAATAAATCTACTAAATAATTAATTAATTGTGTATTTCAGCGATTTTAGAAATTTTCCCTAAGGTGGTTTAAATGGGGGTCGAAAGATATAGAACATTTGGTCATATCTCAGCAGTCGTTTTTGGTAGGAGCATGAAATTCAAGATAACAAATGAACTAAATAAATAATTAAACACATATTTCAGAGATTTTGGAAATTTCCACCTAAGTTGGTTAAAGGGGGGAGGGTCGAAAATTTTAAAACATATTTCCATATCAAGCAGCCATTGTAGGTAGGGGCAAGAAGTTCAGGATAACAAACTTCTTAAAAAAATAATTAAACACATATTTTAGCAATTTTAGAAATTGCTCCACTAAGAGGCTTAAAGGGGGGTAATGGTTAAAAATTTTTACAACATTTTGTCGTGTCCCAGCAGCCGTTTTAGGTAGGAGCGTGAAATTCTGAAAAATAAATCTACTAAAAGAATAATTAAACACGTATTTCAGTGATATTAGAAATCCCCCCACCTTTGTATATGAAAATTTTGCTTAACTTATTGATTATTGCTTCATATTATTAAGCTTCGTATTAAGCTTAGTCTAGCATTGTTGGATAACAGATAAATTTTAGTTTGCTGCAGACTGACGCAGAAAACTCTGTTACAGGGATTAAAATTGATTTTGAAAGGAAATTTCACCATCTCTCTTTGTCTCTTTTTTTTAGTATTTTTTGTTTTACACAATTTAAATAATTTGTAAGTATTTTTTTACTTGTGTTTTTCGTGTGCTAGTTTATTATAATATATAAATAGGTATTTTACTTTCAAATCAACATATGTAGACAGGGTTGTTTGGTTTAAACCGTGGTTTAAAGCATGGTTTAAACCAAATCGTTTTTTTCCTGTTTTTTTCTCTTTTTTCCTATTGTTTTCATTTATTTTACACATTATTGAAAAATGCAAAATCCAAGTTATGCAGAAGCTACAAGCAAAACTTTAGAAAAATGATGAATTAATAAACTTGTAAAGTGGCAAACATTTTTAGTCAATCAAACTTTTCTTTTAAGCTTTAAATCTACATGGCAGACTAACTAATTTTTCTAAAATTAGCTGGAAAAAAAAAAAAAAGTAGTTAGTTTTCTTTCTTTTTCTTTTTCAAGCCTTTTATTTTTAAAAATAGCCAAAATGGCAGATTTGAGCTAAAAATACACTTTTACTACTTAGATTGCTTAATCAGTTAAAATTTACTAGTAATTCTCTCCATTGGTTACTCTTTGTTCTGTATGCTAATGAATGATTGGCTGTGAGTTTTCTTTGTTTTATCATGGCTATTGGGTTTAGTAAGGTTTTGTTTTTCTTGCATTCCTACATTGGGATTGGGGTTTTGCATTATGATTTATTTTATTCTGTTACCAGCAGGGTTAGCATGGTTTAAATCAATTGGTTAACCAACTGTTTTTTTAGAAAAAATCTAAAATAATATTTTCTCATTTTTGTAATTTAAGTGTTTCAAATTATTGGATATAAATAATTTCTACTTTTAGCCAGGGATGTAGTGGAGGGTATACACAGGTATACAACATATACCTTCTGAATTTTTTTTTAGATTGACAACTTTTATAAATCTACTTTCCATTTTAAGATCAATGTTTTCAGTAGTCTAAAAAGCTGGTAAATAGGTATTTCTGTTTATTTTACTGTCGCCTTTTTTTTTTCTACCTGGCAGTTTCTGAGAAGTGTCAAATGACAATATACAATACTTCTTGAAACATGTAAAGACTCTACTGCTAAATTCAAATCATTCTCGGAATTCTTTATAAAAACTTAAAAGCTTTACTTTCAATAAAAAATAATAATTGTTCATGTAGTGTTTTAACAGAAAAATCAGATATCTCAGATTGCAAATATTTCAAAGAAATGATTTTGAATAGCCATGGGAAATTCTATTGTATTTATGAAACTACACCATATATTTATTTATAGTACTATAGTAATCAAAAGATTGTTTATTAAGATTTTCAAGGTATCAATGTTTCACTATGTAGAGCATTTTATTCATGGAATATAAGACATAGCTTTTACTAAAAATGTTTAAATTATTTCAATTTTCTACATAATAATTGTAATTATTTAATTTAAATTATTATTAAATGAAGTTATATTACCGTATTTTATGGAAGAAACGCCGCGGCGTTTACGAGTTTAAAAGTTGATTTTTTTCCAAGTGCGGCGTTTACGATTTTTTGAGTTTCCTTTGGTTGAGTTTCCTTTATTTAAAAATTCATAAAAATATTTAAAATCGGATTTAAATATTTTAAATAAAACTTCAGACATCTTAAGATATTAAAAACGAGGCATCCTACACTAATCAGAAAACTTTGATTAAAGTTAGGTCAATGTGACGCTGTCGACAAAAGTAGCGTTCCGATGGATGCGGCGTTTACAACGGGTCCGGCGATTACGATATTTTTAAGCTTATTCAGGCCAATTTGAGGAGTGCGGCGTTTCTTCCATAAAATACGGTACTTATATATTCAACAATATTTATTTTTATCAATAAATATGCATGTATATGTAATAGGGAAATATATTTTTTAAAAACCCGGTTTAAACAAAAAAAACCAGGGTTTTTTTTTTTTTTTTTTTTTTTTTTTTTTTTTTTTTTTTTTTTTAACCCGGGTTTTTTACCAACCCTGTATGAAGAGGGAAAACATTACAGCAATTGATTGCATTGTTTTCATTAAATAGTTACATTTCTAATACATATTATGCATTTCAAAACCAATGTAGCGACAAAAAAGGGAAGGACGATAATAAGAGTTATATTGGACTTGTGATTTTTTTTTTACTTATCATAAACTTGTATTGTTATGAAAAAAATTAGCATTTATATACAATCATTTCTTTAATAAAATAATTTTTTGATGGAGAAATAAATTGTTTAAATAAACGGTCAAGTGTGAGTATTACTCACGCTCAGGGTTCCCGTATAGTAAATATATGAATTATTAACTGTATTAAAAAAATCCCAGCTAAAAGAATAATAAGTCTTTGTAAAAAACTATACAACGTAGGGTAGAGTATTTCAACTTAACTAATCAATATATACCAATAAAAGGTATATACTAGATAAGTATGATTGGGTATACCATATAATTTCAGAGAGATGTGAAGCCTAAATAATATCAAATATTGCTATTCTGTATAACTGTTTTTTTTTTTTAAATATTATCCTAATCAGTTTATGATAAACTTCATTCGATACTGACAGTAAAAGTAGTGCATATTTAAACTTCATTTGGCATTTCATAAAACTAAATTTAGCATAGTAATAATCTTTTCTTTTTACAGTGCAGCTAAAACAAAACCCTTATTCAAAGTTTAAACTTGACATTGTGCTAAGCGTGCTTCGAAAAGGGGTCGCAAAGTTGCAACACCGCCTTGGCCCGTGCCGCGTTTTTCCAGTTAGGTTTTTAACTTAACTTTTAAAAACCTGGAAGGCGTATTGAGGGAGTCACTCAATGCATACATCCCATAGTATTTATGTGAATAATTCTAATTAAATTAGCCTGTTATTAACAATTTCACGTGTATTGCTTTTATACTTCTACTGGGCATTACACAAATCTACCCTATTAAAATTCGTGCGCGTATCTATATAACCTCAAAAACTCGGAGACCACAGGGCACGGGATTACGAAATTTGGCACACGGGTTGCTGGGAGGGGGGCCATAAACGATTAGGTAAAAAATTTAAAAAAATTAAATAGATTTTCTTATTTTATGTTTTAGACCAATTTTGCCTTTTTATGTTCAACCAGTAATCGTGCGAGTTCTAACTAATGTGAGATATACATATTATGTACGCCACGCTGCAATACTAAGAAGCTGTAGCGGGTGTTACTATAATTCTTTTACCTCACATGTAAATAATTAGAGATATACATATTACGTACGCCACGCTGTAATACTAAGAAGTTCTAGCGGGTATTACGATATTTTTTTTTTTTTTTACCTCGCATGCAAATAATTAGAGATTATTTATTGCGCTTAATTATTACCTTTTTTAAAACGTAAAGAAAAACATTTTATCACAAACATCAATAAAACTTTTTATTCTATTTATTCCCTTATTCCAAAGATATCGTTTTATCGTCTGCTGCCATAGTAACATGATAAATTAAATTTCATTTTAAAAAAAATTGCACAGTAGTAGAAAAATATTTTTCTAAATCGAATAGTTATTTTTAATTTTGGTTTTAGAATTAAATTCATGA
Source organism: Maratus speciosus (assembly GCA_963932465.1). NCBI lineage: Eukaryota > Metazoa > Arthropoda > Arachnida > Araneae > Salticidae > Maratus > Maratus speciosus. The sequence goes on along the minus strand of OZ010786.1, from coordinate 645,214,812 downwards.
ACTCTCGTGCGTAGAACGGGTTAAACAGTTTGTATATCATTAAATGTTCTTATATAGTCTTTAAAAGCAAATGGTACATAAAGTACGGCGCCTCTGTCTTATGTATGTGCAAATCGTCCGTGTCTTTAAGGGTTAATATCTCGGCTAATATTATCGACGGTTTTTTTTTTCGAAAATTATTATAAACAATACTTTTATACTTCTGCTACAATAAGTACCTCCAGCACTCCTCAACACCTTTGCTGAATGTCAGCAAATTGAAATTTTGTGTGTAACGGAAAAATGCGCTTTTCTCAAAAACTATGTGGCATAGGATAATCGCTGTAGTTTTCTTTTAAGGTTTAAATCAACGTCTACTACCTCAATTTTTTTCATAATTTTAGCTTCAGTAGATTCGGAAATAGAAGGGGGGTGGGGTATAGGTCAAAATTAACATTTTTACCCACTGGCCACAGGCCAGTACACTGATTTTTTTTCACTGGCCAGTTTTTTTTAACCACTAGCCAGTAACAAAGTTATGTATGCTCCATATAAAATTGTGTTTTTTCTAACTATCAACATTGTAATTTACTAATATATATTACTTACCATTCGATATGGTTACACTGAAAAATTTAATTTCTACTATTAATTGCAAAGAAATAAATTCACAGGAAATTTTCAGAAAGGTTACAGCAGAGGGGGACCCCCCCCCTCCTCGGCACTAACTAATATGCATTTTTCTGCGACCATTTAACGAATTTCGCGATCTTTTGACGAAATTCACGTTTTTTCGTGACCTTTTGCAAAATCTTTGTTTTTTCGCGATCTTTTGACGAAATCTGCTTTTTTCCGCGATCTTTTCACAAAATTGAAAATATTGCATTCTTTGAAAATATTTGCCTTTTTTTCAAGATTTTTTGACGACTTTTGCGTTTTTAGGCGATCTTTTGACGAAATTTGCGTTTTTTCCACGATCTTTTAATGATTTGTGTTTTTTCCGCAATCTTTTCGTGAAATTTACATTTTTTTCACGATCTTTTGACGAAAGTTTCGTTTTCTCCGCGATCTTTTTACGAAATTTACGTTTTTTCCGCGATCTTTTCACGAAATTTGCGTTTTTTCCGCGATCTTTTCACGAAATTTGCGTTTTTTCCGCGATCTTTTCACGAAATTTGCGTTTTTTCCGCGATCTTTTCTCGAAATTTGTGTTTTTTCCGCGATCTTTTGAAGAAATTTGCGTTTTTTCCGCGATTTTGTCACTAAAGTTGCGTTTTATCCGCGATTATTATTATTAATAATAATATTATAATATAATTTATATATATATATTTATAATTAATATTATAATTAATATAATATGATTAATAATAATAATAATATAAATAATAATAAATATAAAATATACATAGTTTAGAAATTTAATTTTACGAAAAAGGGGGAATTGTAATCTGAAATTTTTATTAACAGAAACTGATTTCTAGAAATTTTAAATATGGAACTCATTCCACCAAGTAGTTTTTGAGTTATGCTTTAAAAACTTCCTGCATTACAATCTGTTTCACGCCAGTTAAAAATGAATCTAATATTAGGAGTTCCGAGCTTTGAATCTGCATTATTCCTAAACTACGAGGCCGAATGACTTCCCATTTGGTATCGTAAGGTAATCGTATTTACTGACGAATCCAAAGAAGATATCGAAATGAGTGTTTTAAATTTTGTTACAATTTCTCAGTGGTTCCAGGTTTTTCTGACAGGGTCCTTTATGTGAAATTGTGAGCAGTTTTTTATATTTTTGAAAAATCTAGCCATAATTTTAGGAATTTGAAACGGTCATTACATTCAGGCTCATTTTCCTTTCATTTTAATGAAATCTTTTATGTATAATAAAATTAAATACCAAGTTCTTTAGTGACTTCCACTGAGTTCAGAAGGGTCAGATTTTGTTTTTAGATGATTAAATTTCTAATAAAAAGTAAAGTGCTCAGTTAAACTGGTGGCACTGAGCTCACAGCCTATTCATACTAATTTTAAATTATACTCTTATTTCAAAGAATAATGCGCTCGAGAAATAAATTAACGGGGAGTTAGCCCCCACCCCTCTACTTCCCATCTTTATACTTAACCAAGGAGCCTCCAAATGTCATCAGGGATGAGTCTTATCAGAAAAAAAACTGGTATACTAAATTTGAAGCAAATCGGGCAGAAAAACCCATTTATCTAAACGAAAGGAGCGGATTAGCCCCCCGTTCTCCCCTTTATACTTAACCAATGAACCCCAAAAACCAGTAAAAGTACCTTATCAAAATGAACCTATTTACAAAATTTGAGGCAAATCGGATAATTCTGCTGAAAAACCCATTTATCTAAATTAAGGGGATTAGCACCCTAGCCCTCTTTATACTTATCCAATGAACCCCCATAACTAATCAGGAAACAGCCTTATCAGAATTAACCTATTTACAAATTTTGATGCAAATAGGAAAATTCTGCCTGAAAAACCCACCTATCTAAATTAAGGGAGATAGCCCCCCTCCCTCCCTTTGTACGTAACCAATGAACCACCCAAAAGTAATCGGAGAAGCACCTTATCGGAATGAACTTATTTACAAAATTTGATACAAATCGGAAAATTCTGCCTGAAAAACCCATTTATCTAAATTAAGGGGGGGGGGTTCCCCCATTTCCCCCCCCCCCTTTATACTTAACCAATGATCCCCCAAAACTAATCAGGGAAGCGCCTTATCAGAATGAACCTAGAAAAAAATTTGAAGCGAATCGGATATTTCTATCAAGAGTTATCACGTTACGTACGTACGTACATACATACGTACATACAGATCCTGCGGGGCATTCTCTCAGGCTTTGATAGCCTGTGAGCTAAAAGTTCAGTTTGAAGATTGGAAATATTTGTGAAAGGTTTATTTTTATGACAAAATATTTTGTGAAAAGTCCTTTACAGAACCCAATTTTTTCCTTACTTTATATTAGGGATGGGCATTATTTAACGTATTAGGATAAAAAACACTGTTACTATTCTGGAACCTAATATTCCATTAATATGTTACCGAAAAATCCCTGTTAATTAAATAATATATGGTTTTAAATGGATTCATTTACCTTAATCAAGAATTCGATTTCGTGCTTCTAAAATAGAACATTCACTAAAAACGTCCTCAATCGTGTTTCTTTTGAGACGTGCGCCTTTAACTCGGCGCTATCTTCACTCTCAGGGGCGAAGCTACTGGGGGGGCGTAGGGGGGCGTCTCGCCCCCCCAATGTCGGCAACCTTGATCACAGTCGGCAAATTCTAGGTAGTCGGTATCGATCGATAAAATTCTGAAACAATCGATTTTTTTTTCAAATTTCTACGTTTTTTCTTAAAACATACACTAAAAAACACCAATCCTTAGCATTTGTCTTAATTTCTTTCGAAAATAAGAAGTTTGCCCCTCCTTTCTTCGACTTCGCGAGACCACTGAAAATAAATGGAGAAAGAACCAGGAGAGACTAGTTTCTTAATATACAAAGGGGTCTTTCTGAGAGTCCGCAGCGATTTAGTGGGGTTCTGAACATCTCGATGATCGACTAGCACTGAAGATGATGACGACTTCAGTGGAGACATTCATAATAATTGTGGTGTATTGAAATGTGCTGGACAATTGAATCATTTAATCGATTGTTTAAATGATTGCAAGCATTTTTGGAAAATTGACCCAATCTGATGAATTTAGTGTTTTCTTGTTCTTTAAGGAGACATTAGATATAGCTGACAGGAAAAAGAAATTTGTTCGTCTGTGTTAAATATTTATAGTAAGATTGTGAAAGAAATCGAGCAAAACCATGGAGAGGTTTGCATTAAGAAAAGTGGGAACGACTCCATCATTGAACATGACCCAGGAAAATGATCTAAAATGAAGTCAGACAATCAGGGACATATATGATTAGTTTAGGTCCATATCAGCCAAAACTCAGAGCATATCCTATAAATGGTTCCATCCCGCAAGATAGACGGCGACATTTCAACACCACTTGGTACAAAAGAGAATCCGTTTTTGGAATATACACTACTGACCATTAAAATTGCTACACCAAGAAGGCGACAAGCTACAGACGTGAAATTTAAATGACAGGAAGAAGGTGCTGTGATATGCAAATGATTAGTTTTTCAGCACATTCAGACAAAGCAGGTACCGGTAGCGACACCTACAGTGTTTTTAAATGAGGAAATTGATCAGCCGGTTTTTCATATGCAAATTGCATTTGAAAGCTGTTTCCTGGTGAAAAGTTGTTGTGATGCCTCGTGTAAGAAGGGGAAATGCAAAGCAGCACGTTTCGATGACTTTGATAAAGGTCGAATAGTAGACTACCGTGATTGGAGTTTATTGCTGCTCGCGTCGGTCGAGATCCAATTAGTGTTCGCAGAATATGGAATCAATGAGTTCAGGACAATAATACGGAACGCCCTGTGGGATCTTAACAGCCCCCTATCACTATAAATATCATTTTGTTATCTGCATTCCTTCCTGGTCCAGCAACTTTAATGGCCAGTAGTGTAGCACAGAACTCCATGCAATTTTTTTGCCTATTTCATGAAGGACCTTGGAGAGAAAAAATACAAAATGCTTCAGTTGAGAGTGGTTTAAACAAAAGACACAAAACGAAGAGCTTAAGGAACAGAAAGTTCGCACAACATTTCTCTTCCAACTCCCACCAAATTTGCTGTTTCCTATTTTTTCAGTTCATAATGACGCATAATCACTTACCAGACGAGAGCAAGCGCAAACAGATTATTCTGGAAGAGTAACAGCAACATCTTGCATTCAGCACTGAAATTGTAGCAATCTTGATGGACATTGCGCGAATGCAGAGTTGACAAGTTCTCGTTTGTGGAAGTGACAAAGACGAAAATGAAAACTTTTGGCAAATTTTGAAACTAATTTCCAGACATAATCCACAACTGAGGAAATGTTTGAGGACACGCGTTTAAAGCCACACCACATAACTTACCTTTCCGCTTCATCCCAAAATGAGATGATTGAATTTCTTGCTTCAGCAGTGCGCAAAACGATAGTCAGAGATATTCAAGAAGCATAATTTTATGGAATTATGACAGACACAACACCAGATGCTTCGAACCATGTTCGATCAGCTGTTATGTTGAAATATGTCGACAAAGATGGAAAAACTCCGATCGGCTTTTGGAAGTTGTAAAAGAAGTCGATAAAACCAATGTCGACCTTGCATGCTAGAAATCGTACATCTTTACGAAGAATGAGCTCGAAATAGAACAGGTAGTTTTCCAGTCATACGGTTTTACAAACAGCATGTCTGGGGAATTCAACGGCACTTAGGACTATGAGACGTTTTCAGAAATCGTAGGTCGAATTGTGCAATATATTCCTTGTCAATGTCAGACTCAATACTTTCATTTGGCATATCTGCAATGCCAGCAATATTATAGGCGATGTTTTTGACGTGCTGGGAAATGTTTGTGTTTTTCACAGCAAGTACTAAACGAAAGAAATCATTAGTAGACAAGCTCAAAGAAATAGAAAATGCTCTCTTCTACTGCGGAATCTTTCTAAGGCGAGATAGACTGCTCGAGCGTAATCATTGAAAGCGGTTTGGATCTTATATGAATCTATCCTACAAATTTTGAAATAGTTGATTCCTCTACTTCTGTTAGCAAAGAAAAGATCAAGCCATGGGGATTATGAAAGAAAATGTTATGGCTCGACTTCATTGCTTCACAAATGTTTCACAAGAATGTTCAGTACAAGTGCAAGTTAGTTACTGAAAAAATGATGTCGAAGACTCTTAAAATAGGCGCTACAAAAGTACTGAAGACTTGTATCAAATCATTAGGAACAATGACAATGAAAATATGAATAGGGAAATATAGAGTGTAGTTCTCTTGTAAACCAAGTAAGGTGTTGATCCGTTAAATGAATTTGCTATATAGTATCGATGAAGATTGGCACCAAAGAAGTTAGATGGTAATTGAAACAATCTTTTCGCTTCCGAACTCCTAATATTCCAACGCAGGGGTTCTCAAACTATGGTACGCGTACCAGTACTAAGACAAGAAGCTCTATGTACTGGTACGCGAAAGTCAGACACCGACACGTGAAATTAAAAATACAGTATGTGAAATAAAAAAACAGCTCAATCACCCCCCCCCCCCCTTCTCCTCTTTCTTGATTTGAAAGTTAGCCGGTAATGTGGTTTCTGCAATACTCTCTGTTATACTGCTTTCACAGCGTTTAGCTTTCTCTTATTTTTATAATGTAATTCGATTTGAATTTTTTGATAAGTGGAACTAATGCTTTGGTAGATATTGAGATGACCTTTCCTTCCCCTGAAAAAAAGAAAAAGTTTTCTTTTTTTACTATATTGTATGTGTGTATATTACATATTTCCACAACCTTCAATATCACATTAAAAAGTAGTTTATTTTCAGAAGATATGTGAATTGTTTATGTAAGTTATTCACTTATTAAATTTTCTTAAGTGTAGTTTACTATTGATATATACACAGCATTCATATAACAAAAAAATCTCGAAGAAAGCGGACTTCAAATGTGTATTTTTTTTCTCATGTTTAACAAAACTATGTAGTATTTATGTTCTCTATTATACATGTATATTTGTAACCCACAATGATATACTTTATATACATAAATACACTGTAAATTATTACAAGAAATAAATTATTCCTTCGCATGCTTCCCGAAATCTTTCCTTTTATCCGTTTGTTCTATTTTAAAATAGTAACCTGTTTCATAGGTTTTTCTGTATTAGCTTTGAGTTTGTCACCTGCTAGTACGCGTAAGTATGAACATTAATTTAGTGATACGTCGGTCTGAAAGTTTAGGAATCCCTGTTCTAACACATGGAGTTTCAGAAAATACTGGATATCCTTGCAGTGGTGATAGCTGAATTCTTTCATCAGCATAATCACACCACTGGATAAAATAATGTATCCTCCCATTACAAGAGAGAAATAAAAACTAAATCTGGTTAAGAATGCGGAAATGTCTTTCGTGAAACATTGTCAATTCCTGATATGGAAGCATTACACGCAGGGATAAAGTTTTGTCAGACTTCTGCGCAGAGGCTGAAATAATGTATGATATTTACATGAAAACAGAACCTTTGAGATACATTCTGCCACTTGTGAACCATGTCAATCGACTGGCTCTAATTTCTCCAGTCACAATTGCCTCGAATGAAAGAACAATGTAAATTAAAATTGTGGAAAAAATATCTAAGAACATCAAAGACCGATTCACGTTTGAATACCCTCATGATGCTTACGTTTGAGAAGGAGATTTTGAAATACCTAGATTTGGGCACTGTCGTGAATAGATGGGCTCGTCTAAAACAATGGTGGGTTAAAATGCATGTTATGCAATGGATGCACAAAGATGTAATTAAAATGAGTTTTGATTTAATCCTTTTTAATGTAATGTAATGTAATCAAGAGCCGTAGTGAGCGGCCTCTTTCCGTCAGCTGTCCTTTAAGCTTTTCTTCTCTTATCCCGACTCTTTTGCAGAAGCCAGGTTCATAGGTGCCCAGCCAGGTCCCGAATATAAGAGATTAGCGGAAGCTAGGTTGAAAAAAAAATCAAAAATTAAAACCGGACAAATTTAAAAGGGAAATTACACAAATTAAAGACACCGAAAAGCGGAAAGGAAAAGCCCGGGGCTCTGAAGCTACCGAACAACCGCTCCTGCATCAAGCTTACTATTAGTCTTGATCAGCGGTTGGGGTTGAGTGGGTGGGTCAACCGCCATGGGCAACTGATAAATAAGCTGATTCTGCATAAGTTCCAAGTAGCATTTTACTAAAAATTTCAACTTATTTAATTAATCCGATTTGCAGATTTCCATCTGCACATTCAGCAAAAGATATCAAAATACATTACGGGAATATTTACAACAATGTAACGTAAGTGAAGGGGTGGTATATCCATCTTTAAATCTACCTTATATTCTTTTCAATATTCTAAAGCATAAAGTATTCGACGTTCTAAAATGAAAGTTTTGATCTCGATGGGTTAATAAGGTTGAATTTTATATAAAACATACCGAGTGTACTAAAATGGTTTGACTGATTTTAAAATTCAATAACTTGCTAATAGTGGCAGCTATTGTAAAAAAAATCTTGCAGGAGGGTTATGTAAGATGTCAGGAGTTTTTTACAGCGATTCTCGATTTTAGTTTAAAACAGCAGCGATACATGGCACTGCTGGCAACAGGTGCTAAATCGGGGCCTGATTTTTTTAATTTCTCTCTCCCTCAGTATTGATGCAGAAGAAGGAGGGGTATTAATTTAAATATATGGAGGGGTTCTCAGTTGCCAATGAAATTATGTTCTTAGAGGCCCACTGCATATATTTAATATCTTTCTTTCACATCAATAATGAGAAAAGAGAGAGGGCAAAAATCAGGTCCCGATTTAGCACTTATTGCTAGCAGCGCCATCTATTGCCACTATGTTAAACTAAAATCGATAATCGCAGTAAAAAAATTCCTGACATCTTACATAGCTGCAAGAATTTAATTTTATAGCTGTTACCATTTGCAAGTTACTGAATTTTAAAATCAGTCAGTCCATTTTAGGACACCGGGTAAATGCATATATACAGACACAGAAACGAACTTTTAAAGATATATAAAAAAAATTTTTAAGTCAGTCGGCAAAATCGTCATATACGCCCCCCTAATGAATTCTGCTTAAATACGCCCCTGTTCACTCTCTATTTATTGGCTACTCTGTTAGGTGTGCGGGGCTAAAAAAAATTTTTTTACATTTCATCAATCCCTAATGCATGAATTGTAGCAACTTGCAGCACTAATTAAACACTTTTTCGGCTTGGTGCCTGGTGCTAGGTCACACCATCACATACTTTCTCCAATTCTGATTGTGCAAAGTAGAGCATTAACGAAACATTGAAATTAATAGTAGATCAGAAAAAACATCTGAAAATTGGTAAGAAAAAAGATCATGCTTGACATGTTTTGTACTCAAGAATTGTATATGTATTAATATATATGTTATATAAAAATTTTACCTTTTACTATGCATTTAACCCTTTGTTGCATACTGTCCACTACAGTGGACAAATTTGACAATTTTTTGTTACCCAACCTATTTCATTCACAGTTCCTATTTAAAGCTTATGCTATTTTTTGACATTCATGCTTTGAGGGAAAAAATCGATATGGCTCCGCGAGACGGTTAACTTACTTCTTGAGATAAATTATTATTGACGTCCCATCAGAAAGCCGGTAAGTTGTTCAGCATGAACTAAAATGACTCTAAACCTATAACAATATTATTTAAATGATACTTTGTTCATTAATTATTGTTTTTAAATGTCTTGGCCTAATAGACAATTGAAAAACAAGTATGAAAAACTTTTTTTGTTTATTTTATGGAAGTTTTTACACAATGTCCACTATAGTGGACGCCATGCACATCATTAACATTATGACATTTTACTCTGCTAACTGAAGTGGACGTTATGAGTGTAAACAGCGAAATTTTTAAAATATAAATTTGACATGTTTTTGATAGTATGCAGGCATATTTTATATAAATTTTCATCTCTTTCACATTCTTAAAGTTATAATTACCTGATTTCATTTATTTATGCAATTTATTAGTTAAAAAAAAATCACATATGTGTTCTGTTTGAAATAGTTGAATCTGTATGACAATATTGAAAAAACAATAAAATAACAATAAAGAATTTTAAAATTGATATCTACAAAACGTTTAAAAAAATATATTTTATTAATTGAAATGGACCAGACAGCTCTAATTGAAGATTATAACCAAAATATAGGAGGAATAGATAAATGTAACATGTTATGTGCATTATACAGAACTCACCTGAAAACCAAGAAGTAGTATAAAAGAATTATATTCCATTTAATTTATGTAACTGCTGTCATTGCGTGGCTTTTATACAAAAGCTTGTTTCCAAATTGCGACATACAATTTGGAAAATTTAAACTGGCTGTAGTAAGTGGACTCATTCACTCAGTGACGCGACAATCTGCTGAACCGCATTTGATTCCAGACTCTGAAGAACGTAATGTGTTGGAAGACAAACAACTAAGACAATTGCCAGTAAGAGCAAATTCTGTACCCAAGGACACCAGATATGACAAGATGGAACACTTTCCTGTCAAAAATTCCAAAGTGCACAACGATGCAAGATGGAACTATGTAAAAGAAAGTCAACATATTCATGTGTAAAATGTAAAATTTACCTTTGCATCAATGCATAAACGGACTGTTTTCACAAATTTCATCATCAATGAATATTTTCTCAATTTTAGGCATAAATATTTTTAGAATATGATAATCTTCAAGAAGAAAACTAACATAAATCTTATTTTTCTGACAGCACTACATTTCAATTCTGTGTTCATAGTGTCCACTATAGTGGACAAGCTGTAACTCAAATAATAAAAAAATATTACACATAAAATATTTTTTTTTCTCTTTCAGCATGATCCTTTTAGTAGGAAAATACTAAATTTAACGTTGGAGATTTGCCAGTTTTAGAATATGCAACAAAGGGTTAAATTATTCTAAATTGCCGGCTTATTCATTATTTCCTTTTTTTTTTAATACGCTCTATTATTTATTTCTAGCTAAATTCCTCTATTTTTAAAACGCGTATCTTAATAATAGATTTATTCCAAAACGTAATCTAAACTTTTAATCCCTTCATTAATTTTTATCGTCTACCAAACTGTAAAGTTCTGAACGCAGTTACTTATTTTTCGAATATTTATCAAAGCCATTTTTACTTTTTTATTCTATTTCATCTCATTTTCCCACCCGCGAGGCACCAGCCTTTTCACATCGAAATCATTCCATTAGCGGCGCTGGGATTCTTTCCTGTGACGTTTCTTGATCGCTCTCCATTGGCTGAGTGTCGGATCCCAGTTTCACTTCGAGGCTCGTTCGTGATTTTCGTTGGTTTAGGTTGAAGTTTTCATTTCAATCGGAATTCCTCCGCGCATTCTCATAAATAGCGAGAGCATGAGCTCAGAACGAGAGATTTTTGTGCTGTGATTGTTTACATAACCTGTTACCCGGTGTCCTTAGCCATGTAGAATATTCATTTCGTAAATTAACATCTATTTAGCATGAGTACTAGTTTATGCTCGAGTGGAATGCTCTGATTTCTCATCTGCGGGAATTGTTTAGTGTTGGTGTGTTCTGATGGAATAAACAGTTGTTCTATGACTACGTTTCCATGTGTTTAATTGGGAAAACCCCATGTTTCTTCATACGCCTTTTTTCACCACTCACGCTGTCTTGTTTTCATAATGAAATAATGTTTGATTGGACTATACCAATATTATCATCGCTCTACAGCTGCTATATTTTCACAGAGTTGATACCTCCGCTAGCAATGCTTGTGCTAAGTGGTAGGATTGCTTACAACATCACCAACGGCTGATTAAAATGCTGAGCAGAAATTTTAAAGTGTATTATGCATTTAACTGAACTAACTTTTTGCATACTATGTAGTTTGCTGTAGATCATATACAGGGCTGCAAAAAATCGTATGTTTTAACTACTATTCATGGTAATAGCAGAAATCGTGTTTTCAAATGCATTCTGCATTTTCCAATTTGTTCATTAAGACGTCCTCTTCCACCTTTGTAAATTGTGAAGTTTTGTTATAGTATTCTGAATGTGTTGGAAAGTGTTTCATAATCGATGCTGTATGCATTTTTTTTTTAGAAATCACGTTGTTAAAACTGTGTTTAATATTATACAGCGCGTATCTTTTATCGTTTACCAATAACTAATTTCTAAGCCGTTAGTTTTAGAGGTATAGCCAGTCGCAAAAATGTTTCAAATTTTGTTTTGCATCACATAAAAATCGATTTACATTACAATAATTACTTTTTAAATAGATAAGAAATTAAAAATTTTATACAATGCCTGTATCCTATAAGTTTTATTTAGAAAAAGTTTTGCCATGTTCTAACAAGTAAAACAGCAAAAATTTATTCTTGTATGGTCAAAACGTACCGAGTTATGATACTTAGAATTTTATGAATTTTCAATTTTTTAATCACCATAAATGAAAAACATGATTTTAGTGTCAGAAAACGCCAAAAATGCATGAAATTCAAAGTATTATAACTAGGTAAGTTTTTGTCTTGCAAAAATTAATTTTATAACCAGAAACTGATTTTGATTCATCAGAATAAACAGCATTTATAATTACGGCAAAGCAATTATTTCAGACATTTTTTTAAACGCCTTCTAATTAAAACATCCGTCGACCGGATACACAGCGATTAGTTATATGTTATAAAAATAACAGGTTGTTGGAACCTGTTACCTGTACAAGTGTGAAAAGATGTAACCTGTTAACCAAAAGTATCTATATATCCCATCTCTACTTTATATGTTGATGGCTTGTTAAGCAAATTTTAAATATAGTCTTAATTAGAAGCCATTATTAGTAGTGGACTAAGACAAGTAAAAATTTTATAGGATTTGCGAAAGAGTTATTATTTTGCTTGTTGTACATATCACATTTAACTAATTCTATGCAATTCTTTAAGGTAATTATTATTGCATTGCACATCATACATTAATGTTAGCATAATAGCTAGAACATAAATGTTGCCTCAGCTAGAAAATAAGGAAATTAAAAAATAACCAAACATGCTAGCAGTGACAACATAATGGAATTTGGATAGGTACTTCCCTTTTTAGGGGCCTATCAGAATACAGAAACGAAGATGAAAAATCATACATCAAGCAGAAATTATGAAAAACTCTTGAACACTTCCAGAATACCCTAATGAAACTTTACAGTTTATTAAATTATAAGAGGACATCTAAGTAGACAATTAAGAACATGCATAACATATTTAAAAACCACATAATTTTAATTACCTTCTCAGGCAGAAAAGCACTCAAATTATTTTGTACAGCCCTGTATAGGGTGTATTGATTTGTAAATATTTTACACAGTGAACTAAAACTGAGCTTAGTCAGAAAATACATGACAAAGTTGAAAATTCATCTTCAGGAATTTCTGGCAATAGAGAGAATTGTACACACATTCTTTTTTATAACAACTGTACTATTATTATCTTCATATTTTTATATAGACCATCTATTAAGCTAAAACTTAATTCAGACAAGAAATGCCTAACACTATTAAAAACACACGTCCACGAAAAGCAATCTAAAAATGGCAATGTATCCAATCCAATGCGTAGCCCTGGAAATGATTTTATTTATATTCTGCAATCATCTTGTAGCATACAATACATTTTCAGCTAAAACTGCATAACTCAATTAAAAACAACGTTTAAGCAATCCACACTCATACACAGTAATGCTTATGAATTCTTTTGTGTAACCAATAAAATGTATAGAATTTATACAAAACCTGTACTATGAAAAATATACTTTAACTTAAAAATACACACCATAACTCATAGCTAAAAACACATTTCCTGAAATGATCCCATATAGATAGAACTGTAGCCGAAATCTTTCACATCTAATTAATGAACAATAGAGATATTGTTCTATAAGTGTATCATAAATGCTATATAGGTCCTAATATACAACAAGTATGTTAGAGCGAACCTCGGTAATGCATATAAATTTCATTATACTTGAAATAGTATACCATCATTAAAATAGGCTGAAGTTTTTCACTGCAAATCATTATGTAACTGAATTGTTTAGTGTAACAATATAAATCAGCCCTACTCACTCCTTTTTCTTCGCAAAACACTCTACTTTTACAACAATCTAAAAGAAAATGATCATTAAAATAGTAAAATAACAAAAGCAATAGAATAAGGGTAATAGTTTTAGTATTAGCTATTTAATAAGTATAAAAAATACAATTACTAAATTTTGAAGATAAAAATAATCATTATAGAAAATCAGACTTTTTATCAGTGTAATTTATTTTATCTAAAAATATAGAATAAAAATTAAACTAATAGTAAGTAATGTTTGATTAACAAATACAGTATGCCCACTAAAGTCCCTTGCCACCCTCTTAACTCCGGAACGGCTGCTGCTACATTCATAAAAGTGGTATCTAGGTATTGTAAAATAGCCATGCGCTACTGAATGAAACCACCTACGGCGCCACCTGGTGGAAAACTGCGAAGTTAGCATCCTTATCGCGAAAACGAAAAGAGATAGGGAAAAAAGTGATTTACAATGTTCTAGAGCATCATTAATTTAGTACGAAAAGACACCTTGTGGACATTAATGCAAAGAATAGAACGGTGCAAATGCGCATTTGTTTTTTTCGTGATTTCCTATACTGTGACGTCGGGAAACTTGAACGGAAGGAAAACCGATTATCTTTTGGACAAATGCGCATTGCAGCTGACGGCAGTGGCGTAGCCAAGGGGAGGGGGGGTGTCCAGGGGTCCCCCCGAACGAAGAACTAGTTCACTGAATCATGGATAAAACAGTTAAAAACGGCTAAGACGGGATAACAAAGAACCTATGAAAAATTCCGCTTTAAACATGTATTCGTCTTAGAAGGTATAATTCAAAAGTATGTCTTCCGCCGGTACTATGAACATATCCGTTTTAGACAGGTTTCCGTTATAATCACTTTCCGTTTTCACATTATCCATTAAAACTGCTAAAACGTACTCACTCTATAGTACACCTCTGAAGAGTATGTTACTGTAAAATCTGTGAACATGACCTATCTCAAAGGAAAACAATTCAAGATTCGACGAAAACAACACTATATATTTATGCTTCCTGACATCTGAAACTCATCTGAAATTAAACTTGTTCCAATTGTGATTCCTTCTTGGCAGGTTTTTTGTGAACACGGAATCTTCTCTTATACGGAAACATTTTAATGTCCCGAGTAGGAAGGATAACTATGCAAGTATACCTACTATTCTGTTTACACAAATTTTGTGTAACTAGATTAAACGTAAAACTTCTTTATCTTGGTCTTCGATGGGACCAACTGTTGCCGACACTTATGGGAAAAAACGAGTTTACACGAACGCAATAATGGCACATTGGTTGAGTTTCGCGACCCTTATCTTTGCTTACTTTATAACGGTCAATATTATCAATTATTTTAGATCTACGGCAAGCAATTAATAAACGTAACTTAATTTTAGACTGGTTATTTGTTACCACTTTCAAAGTACACTGGCGAGAAAAATTAAAAAAAAAACAATAAAAAGGTGCTTTGTGTTAATTCTATTACGGGAACTTCAATGAAAGGTGATTGATTGGTTACTCAATGTCAACGTTATCACGTAGCCCAATGGGATTAACCTTCGCTAGAGAAAAATATGCAAATTTTTCAGCCCGTTCCTTCTGTTCACGTGTGAAAAGGATTGCACGTGGGTGATTTGAAGTCTAATTTCAAGGATTGTACGTGTAGTTGGGTAAAATTTTCGCTTTTCGTAGGTGGAATATGTCGTCCAGAAGACATCTGACTAATTGCGAGAAATGGCGTGCGATAGGGAGAATGGAAGCAGGACAGACACTCTCAGGGGTCTGTAAATACTTAAAAATAGCCAAAAGCGTCATGTCAAGAATATGAAAACTGTTAACTGACACTGGTAATGTGCAGATACAACCAGGTCAAGGTAAAAAAACGTGCCACAATAGATTCTCAGGACCGTTATTTGGCAACGATTGCTAAAAGAAACAGGCAACTGACGTCAGTTCAGATTGCAAGAGAGTTCGCTGCAGCAACAGGAACTCAACTATCCAGATTTACTTTGAGTAACAGGCTGTATAAGAAAAGGCTGCATACAAGGAAACCCATTATTTGTATTCCACTAACTCCGGCAACGAAATGCGCCCGGTTAAAGTGGGATAAAGTAAAGAGATAATCGTCATTGGAGTACCGCGGGCTGGAGCCGAGTCCTCTTTACCGATGAATCCTGATTTTGTTTAGAGAATTATTGCAGACGTGTTATCATATGGAGGGAAAAACATACAATAAAGCTGCAAACATCCGTGAAAGGCATCGATACAAAGGTCGTGGAATCATGGTATGGATGGGCATCATTCTGGATGGCTACACTGACCTACACATTTTTACCAGTGCAACTGTGAATGGTGAAATGTATAGAGATGAGGTTTTTGATCCTCATATCAAGTTGTTTAACGCCTCTGGGACCATGGGTGCATATATGCATCTTCAAAATGTGCTTACAGAAATTGTTTTTGATAACACTAAAAATTAAAAGTAAAATTTTCCTTATTTAATTAAGACAGTTTCTCGATTGATAAGCTAAATTTAATTATTTGACAAAAAGTGGTGTCAACAGAATAAAATTCATGTAAAAGATGCTGCTCCCGAACGGGTTAAGGGTGCAAACGAAAGATTTGGGATTTTATGCTTATTAATGGTCTAGAAGTGCTACCCCCTCCACGGAGCCCCGAAGTGTCCCTTCCAGAGCTGCAGAAATCCCCCACGAAAAAAAGTCTGGATTCAACATTTCTTTTGACCCCAGTTACTAATTGTGAACGTCCAATTTAACGTTGCTTCAATAAATTTCGTGGTGGTAATAACAATTTTGTGTATGCAGAAAGTCTTGGGTAACATTTTGTCTTTAACAATAAGAAATCGAATTGAAACTAATCCACGTACCAATGAATGCTCTAAAACTGTTTCGAACCATCTAAAATAAATTGGTTGGGAAGTACAATAACAGAAACCACCATTATTTTTTACACATCCTAATACTTCCAAAAGTCCTAATCCGCCACAAATAAATTTGTTACAAAAATTTAACTTCCAAAGACGACCAGATATCGGAATTAACTATTAGATCGAATATGGTATCAAAAATGGCGAAACATAGAAATCAAAAAGAATTGTGGTTGTTTTAGACAATTGTAAGAAAACTATTTTTTGCATCATGAACCAGGGTTGCCAGTTTCGCCTCCATTTTTATTAAGAAAATGTAAATTCGCACCAGAAAATAAAAATAGCATTTTTTGCTTTATGACAGAAATTTTGTGATTACAAAAAGTAAAGATTCTTCTTTCAAAATTTCCGGTGTGAATTTGAAATTTCGAATTAAAAATGGAAGCTAAACTGGTAACCCTTGCATGAACTATATTTGATGCTAGTGCCTCTTACATTACTTGTTTCTGTAGCTGAAATTGCAAGATCTTTTTCTTAAAGATTAAAACCTTATCTCAAAAACTCGCAACTAACGACTCACTGGCACTTATGTGAAATCATTATGTTTATTACAGCGCAAGTTCTTAATTCAATGGCAAGAAATTAAACATGAAAATTGCTGTTTGAAACTTAACCACTTGATCCTAACTTTATTGTAGGGAAATGTTATGTATTATGAAACTTGATAATAAATTAATACCCTTCATATGCGCTCAGTTTTTTATATTATAATGTTTAAATCTTTTTCACTGATAAATATTAATGTAACTTCAATGTATTATTAGCTGCAGTAACAGAGATGGATCTTACTTTTTTTTATCCATGCTCTTTTTATAATTAAGAAATTAAATAAGGATATACCTAAATTCTTAAAGTTACTCGAAATACTTCTATTATACATACACAGTCAATCCTGTCAAGACGTGATCGGAAGGGACTAGAAAAAAGTTCCATTTTAGACAGGCTTTCGTTTAAAGAAGTGTAATTAATTATACTTCTAAGATACACTACCTCAATAAGATCTATTGCTCGTTTCGTCGGGATCTTGAAACTCTTCCGTTTGAGACAGGATTCTGTTATAGAAAGATTATGCTTTCAGAGGTTTTACTGTGTTTCACTAAAGAGCGGTGAAAATCTCTTTTCAGACAGGTTTTTAGCAAATTTAATTGTATGGCAAAGCATATTAAAACCCTGTAACGCTTCCATTTAAGGCAGGATTCTGTTAGAGATAATTACTATTTTGACAGGTTTTACTATTCATAGAATATAAATAAGTACATTTATATAAATACACAAAACTTGTAAAAATGGAACTTGCCTATAACGGAATTCTGTCTTAAACGGGAATGTTCCACGGTGCTATCGAAAAGAATGCTATAAGTTTTGGACCCCTCCCGAAACGAAATCCTGGCTACGCCACTGGCTAACGGTGAAAAGTTTGAACATCTCAAATAAAGGTACATAGTTATAAATAGTTTATTTTCTTTCTAAGATCGTTTTGTAACGTCACAGAGTAGGAAATCATGAAAAAACAAATGCGCGTTTTAACCGTTCTATTCTTCGAATCAATGTCCACAAGGTGTCTTTTCGAACTAAATCGATGATGCTCTACAACTTGTTAAGTCACTTTTCCCCCTAGCTCTTTCCGTTTTCGAGATAGAAACCCTAAACTCGCAGTTTTCCAGCAGGCGGCGCCGTAGGCGGTTTCATTCAGAAGCGCATGGGTACTTTATATACACCACACTTCATAGTACTACACATTCACTACACACTTCATAGACACCACTTTTATTAATATAGCTCCACTCGTTCCGAAGTTAAAGTTTGGCAAGCGACTTTAGGGAGTATACTGTATATACATCAATGCAATATAACTTTGATACGATGTGAAAAAAGAATATTTTATTCAGCAAATGATAATTTGGAAACTGGAACATAATTTTAAGTTTTGTCTCATCATAAAAATATGTAAAACAATAGTGAAAGTCTTTAATATATTTTATTTGTACATCTCACATTTTCATAAATAGGGATTAATGATTGTGTTTCAAACCACAGACTGATTATGTAAATGAAAAATAAATATTTTACACTCATTATTCTTTCAGAAAAAGTGTTTTAAGGAACCACAGAATTTCATACTCATCTTATTCAATCAATTCTTGAAACAGTATAAGGGTCATTCTCTCCGAAGTGTTTCTCTCGTAGAAAAATTTTATTTTTCAAGACACACGTTTATAATTTTTAGAAACTTACCAATTACTGCAAGTAAAAATCAGCAATGGGCCAACTACATTATATTTATTTTTCTCAGAAACTTTGTTTTTCTTATTAACATCATTCATGGAGGTGAGCTTTATGCTACAGTTATATTTGTGTAGTTAGACAAAGATTAAGAACAAATTTATTCTATAAGATATATAACTAAGGAGCAATTCTATATAAGAATGCATAAAGAATTTATTTGGAATGAATACACATAATACAAAAAATTCTTCCCCCATCTGAAGCTTCTTTCATCACCCATCTTTCATATGTTATTCAGTTCTTCTCTTTTAAAGTATCATTTTTGATTTACAGTCATTGAAAACTCTTAAGAATTTTTCCCTAAGATATGCATTTTCAAAATTGAGAGATTCACGGATGCGATATCACAGAGGTGAGAAACATGTTCGAAATATTAACCTACATATTTATTTTTTTAAGAAAAATTATTTCTGTTCTTTAAATCAACATTTGTTGATAAAATTACATAAGCAATATATAAGCATATATCTTAGTGTTGATTTAGCAAAATTGAATTGCAGTTCACGGATGTGACAATCTCTAATAACCGTGGTTGCTTCTTTATAACAAAATCTAACACCTGAGTATAAAAAAATTCTGACTTATAATTTAACAACAGTAAACATAATGGCTAACTTTAGCATCATGGGAAAGAAAATGTGATGATAGTTTTGTTATCTGTTAACATAAAAATGCAACTTAATGTTTGGTTTACAGAGATGATAATTTCTTGTGTGACACTACTTTCCATACTAAGAAAAAAAATACAAAAAATGTAATAACTATGCTAAGTTACTTTGCTCTTGAGATAGTAGTAGTTAGAACAATAATTATTTTACATTTTTAAAATTAATTAAGTAATCAAACATTTTCCTTAGTAACATTGGGTTTGTGACATCACACGGTGGTGAGAACTCATATAATGTGAACTGGGAAATAAAAAATATAAAGTGGCTATAAAAAAATGCATGCACACAACTAATTTGTCAAACATTAAATAAAAGGCTTTGTGACTGGCACTGTACATTTTTGGGAGAATGACCCATAATGACATTAAAATAAACCACAAACTAATTACCCCATACACTATACTATAAAATGGAAATATATTGACTGTCCCCCATGAGCAAACTATAAATTCTACATAATTCATCTTCAATAGTGAATGTGCCAGAGTAAACCTCAGTAACATATTAGATGTAAATTTCCAACTGGGCGAAAAATGTCCGAACCAGGGATCTCCTGGCTGAAACCGCCAGTGCTCTACCATCTGAGCTATCCCAGACGAATCTGGTGCAACTTTCTCACCATAATTGTGTTAAAATTAATCTCAGAGACATTTATCAATTACATGACAATCCAAGTAATTGAAGAGAGTTGGACTAAAGACAAATGAGAGTAAATTCAATCAGTCACAAATACTTTCCAAGCATGTTGGACAGTTTTAAGGAGAGATTAAATTAGGTGAGGAAAGGAAAATTTTAAACATCATTTATTTTACCAACATTTATTAAAATCAAACCTTCTGTAGAATGTTATTCCTTTATGAAATTACAAAAAGTGAACAGCATCAATACGGATGCAATATTTTCAGCTATTTTTTTTAATTTTAATTATTATGGGAGATTCCGGGGTGGAAACCTTTAAAAAAAAAATATTTTTCATCTTAAAAGTTTATAAGAAAGTCAGTTTTACAGTCAAACAGCATGAAATAATATTTAAAATAACCTTCTTTAAAAATTAAACATCCTCAATCAACAGAAAATTTTATTGGCTTATAAATCTGTATTATGTAAAAAAAGAGAATTGTAATATTTTTCAGATAATATTAAGCATGATCAAAATAAAAAAGTGTCTGGCATAGCTGATCTTGAGTCTCCTTATCTTCGGATTTCCTAGTTTAAATTGGAAATAATTTTGTTGCTCACTATTTCTGACAAAAATGTGTGTATGTCATTTTCATAATATTAGAATGTGCTAAGCCTCCTACATAAAGGAAGCATCAAAAGTAGTTAACAGAAAGTAACAAATTATGGAAGCGAAAATAAACACTTTCAAGAAAATTTTTTCTTCTATATCTCATACAAAAGATTTTTTATCAATATACATAATCAGGTGGCTATTTATATGAATCTTTTGAGAGAATATCTTGTTGCATATCTCAAAAACAAAATGTTTCTCATCAGTGTGAATTAACAGATGGCTGGTTAACACACTCTTATGAGATTATTTTTTGTTGAGTAATGTCACGGATAAAAGGTTTCTAACCAGTATGAATTAACATATGTCTTTTTAAATGATTCTTTTGAGAGAATTTCTTGCTGCATATCTCGCAGACAAAAGGTTTCTCATCAGTATGAATTAACAAATGTTTGTTTAAATTACTCTTTTGAGAGAATTTCTTGTTGCATATCTCACACATAAAAGGTTTCTCACCAGTATGAATTAACATATGCCTGTTTAAATCTCCCTTTTCCGAGAATTTTTTGTTGCATATTTCACACGCAAAAGGTTTCTCACCAGTATGAAATAATAGATGCTTCTTTAAAACATCCTTACGAGAGAATTTCTTGCTGCATATATCACAAGCAAAATGTTTCTCCTCACTGTGAATTAACAGATGTTGTTTTAAATGATTCTTTTGAGAGAATTTCTTGTTGCATACCTCACACACAAAAGGTTTCTCAACATTATGAAGTAACAGATGCTTGTTTAAAACATCCTTCCGAGAGAATTTCTTGTTGCATGTATCACAAACAAAATTTTTCTCCCCATAATGAACTAACAGATGCTTGTTTAAATCACCCTTCTCAGTGAATGTCTTGTTGCATATCTCACATACAAAAGGTTTCTCACCAGTATGAGTTAACAGATGTCTGTTTAAGCCATACATTTGAGAGAATTTCTTGTTGCATTTATCGCATACAAAAGGTTTCTCTCCACTATGAATTAACATATGCCTGTTTAAACAGTACTTTTGAGAGAATTTCTTACTGCATATCTCACACACAAAAGGTATCTCACCAGAATGAATTAACATATGTCTGTTTAAATCTTTCTTTTGAGAGAATTTCTTGTTGCATGCCTCACATATAAAAGGTTTCTCACCCGTATGACAGCGAAAATGGACATTTAAAGTAGACTTTTGAGAAAATCCTGTGCTGCATATCCCACAAACAAACAATTTCTCTTGGTGTGCGCCAGATCCTTTTCCAAAAAACTCTTGTGAAGAAATATTGTGCTCCATATTTCACACTTTAAAGACTGTATTGAGTGATGTGATGTGTAATTATATTTACAACGTTATTTATCTGTAATATATAAAATTAATTTATCACTTTTATGATTAACTGAAATGCAATTTATGAGAAAATAAACTTCGCATGAAATTTAAAATCAATGTAGAAACTGAATTGAAACAAAATTTCTACCATAATATTAAAAAATACAGTATAGACTCTTAATTATCTGACGTTTACAGAACTAAAGGTGTGTTAGATGAATTTCTTAAATGTATTAGGATTAAACTATGAATAAAATTACAATAACTCAAATAATTAGCTCCAATCATAAATTAGAATTAGACATTTTTCTATAAAGAAAAAATTATAAATAAAATATAATGCAGATTTAATTACAAAATTTTATAATCCTACAAAAGTGTAATAAGGGTGTAAAAAATCATAATTATTTTTTAAATAAAAAAATCGGATTTTTTAAATTAAAATCAGATTTCTTTTATTTAAATAGCATTTTTTATGAATTACCCCCTACGTTAACCAGTCAGCACACGCGCTCCTTTCTTAGGAACGTTACTACACACGTGGGATAAATCTCACTCTATTTTATCTCCTATCATATTTTTGGCTAAATGCGTTCTAAAACAAATCTACACTGCTCTATATTGTAAAATGCATCAGTCTTTTAAGGGGAAAATCATGGTTTTCATATTTATTTTCAGATTTTGTATCAGTTTCTGCAAAAATCACGTTTTTTATTTTTAGAAAATATGCAAACGATTTGTTTTATAACTTAAAAGAGGAATTATTACACAAAATTTATGTTAATTACATTTAATACGTTTTCATCAATATATATAAAAGTATCCTTTATGTTAATCTTTTATTAAAATTATCTTAGTGTGTGTTAGCCCCTAAAAAATGAACGTATCGAAATAAAACGTTTCTACACGGGCAGGCAGGGCTTTTTTAATACCAAGAGGTATATTTCTCCCCTCCTAGCGAACAGAGAAAAGACATATCTTCACCCACCCCTTCTCGACATTCCTTGAATGGTACAAGGCAGGTCAAAAGCGTCCTTAAAAAATTCATCCTTTTATTTTTTAAGAAAAGATGTGATTGGGGTAGATTTTATCCCTGCACGTGCGCTGACGGGTTAAAATACTGAATAACTACCAAGAATTTTAGGTTTTTAAAACAATTAAACCTCTTGTTGCCAACATAGCCTAAGTTTTTATGCTTTAATTAATAAAATAATTTAATTAGGAATTACAGAAAGTACAAAAATTTACAAATTAGTAGTTTCGTTAGTTAGTAGTATACCATGACATTATGTAAATTAATATTTTGTAATAATTATGTAAAACTATATAATAAATACTGCTGCTGATATTTACATTTATTAAAATTATTTATATCAGCATTCAATGTTAAATTGTTAACATAAAGAATTATTACACAATTAACTCTCTAATTAGTAAAATATTATATATTTTTATGCTTCAATTACTAAAATGACAATTAGTAATTATTTAGTATTCATTGTAGAAAGAAAAAGGGGCAGCGTGCTAGTTCCCAAAACGAGCACTAGTTCAGCAAATAAAGAATATTTAAAGTGGAAATATATTAGTTGTGTTTTTTTTAACAATATAAGGGAAAAGTGCATATATTTTTAGTATAATAAATAAAGTGTCATTAGTTTTTAATAATTTTATGAAATACGAATTGAATAATACAATTAAATAACAAATGACTTAATAATATACTGTTTTCTCAAAAGAATTAAAGTTCTATCATTTTTTGCAAGGTCTTCGATATACGGATTTACAAATATTGTGGTACGGGAAGTGTTTTACAAAAAATCTCTGTGTACAACTAGGGGTGAATTTCACTAATTTTTAAAAAAGCAGGGTACATTTTGGCAATTTTAAAAAGGGCGGGGTGTGGCCCCCTTAAAAAATGGATTAGAGGAAACAGTAAGTACTAATTGTAGAATAGATAGCAAATGCAATTAAGTAGTTTCATTAGTTAGTAACACAAATAATAAAACTAACAAATTATCTGCAGCTCATTTTGCATTTGCACTTAAAAAAAACTACTGTTAATTGCCTTACTCAAAATTTACATACATGTATGTATCTACAAACGAAAAATAAATTATAAAAATTAGTTACACCCATTCATACACGCATAGAGAATAAAAATATAAGTATAGGCAGTTATAGCTGAAATATTCAATTTATTAAATACAATAGACTCCCTTAAATCCGCGACCCTAAAATCCGCGAACACCTAAAATCCGCGTATTTTTTCAGATGTAAACAATGAAATTTACAGTTAAGTTGCAGGAACAAAATTCAAGATGGCGCCGAAATCAGCGACTACCGCAATGTTTTTTTTACTAAATTTTTTGTTAATCATTCTCTTTTGGCTATTACAGCAGATTTATTACTAAATAAATTTACATTACTTTCGATTTTGATATAAATTAGCATATCTATATCAAAAATTCCAGGATTCGAAATGGAAAAATCCACGAACCAGAACGCTATTTTAAAATTATTTTTCGCGGAATTATTTTTTTTTTAAATTATAGACAAATTTATTTCTAAACATACAGAGCAGTATAAGAAAAGCATTCAAGACTCTAAATAACAATGAAAAAAGTTACAGTGATCGCAATAAGCTATATATACTCAAAGATCAAAGACGATTGTTTCTTGAATGCCTACGTGGGGCGTAATGCCCACGTTTACTTCACATCTATTTGGGAACAGTCTATGCAGGAAGCATCAGGATTTTCTTCTGTAAGATAGAAAGTTCATCTCGCAGCAGGCTGCGGCGGAATGAAGCTGATGGTGACAGGAGCTTTCTGTAGATGTGCTTTGATCTTTGTCAGATAGTCAGGAAAGGTGAGCAATAGTAGGGGAGGGGGAGGGGGAGCAAATGGGCCAAAACAGAGCTAATCATTTTGCAATATATATAATTTTTTTTCCAAGATAAGGATAAATGATGTTGTATATGATAACAGTTTAGAATAAGGTAAAAGTACAATAATAAGTAAAAATAAAATAAAATAATACAAAAAATAACTGAGATTTTTTTTTCTAACAATAATAAACATGAAGTTAGGAAGGAAAGTTAACAGAACCCGATGCCAAAAGCTAGGCTGGAAGACGTCCTAAATGAATTTAATGGTAATAAGCCAAATGGTATAAAGATATAGTACAATAAATTTTAGAATTTGGAATTCCACAACGATGCGTTTAAGGTGGCTCCCTCCTCCTTCTTTTGGAAGGTGGGGCAAAGCCGTCATCTCTGCTTAAGATGGCAAGCGGTCTTTTCCTTCCACGAGCACTATTTATGCTGTATGGTTGGATGGATCGCAACACTTCGTTGGGTATAAGAATGCGATCTCTGTGGAAATTTTGAGCAAGTTTCTTTATAACTTGCGAGATAGGCCTAACCTTGAGATCAGCGTGAATGACGTCATTCCGGACAAACGTTGTCGCCTTACAAATCCTACGCAATACAGAATTTTGACAGGTTTGAATTTTCTGCATCTGAGTTTCGCAGACTGATCCCCAAACAACTGACCCGTAGGTCAAAGTTGATCTGATGAAGGATTTATATAGTAATAATTTATTTGAAAGTGACAGACGGCTGTGTTACGCCAATAGAGATTTAAGGGATCCTTGAGCTTTGGCAGATTTCAATAATATGTCCTGAATCTGCCTAGCCCAGGTTAATTTTGAGTCTAGATAAATACCTAGATATTTATAATTGGTGACCCAGGGTATGTCATCATCGTTAAGAGAAAGATTAACGTCTGGGGAGATAGAATTGTTGGAAAAAATCATGGCGGCACTTTTTGCTGCATTGACTTTAATACGCCATTTCCTAAGCCAGACATAAAGAGCCAAAAGGTAAGTTTGGAGTTTAGTCAAGACAATGTGTAGTGAACTGTTGCTGGTCATGATGGCCGTGTCATCTGCATATAATGCTAAGAAGATGTTGGAAATCCATCGAGGAATATCATTAATGTAGAGGTTGAACAGCCAGATGCTAATAAGACTGCCCTGAGGGACGCCTGCCTCGATAATGCGAAAAGAGGATAGAGAATTATTAACTTTAACACAGAAGGTCCTACCATTAAGGTATTCCCAGAAGATAAGAATACGTTGGGGAGGGAACTTGAACAGAATCAACTTATAAATAAGTCCATAATGCCAGACCCGATCGAAAGCTTTAGCAATGTCAATGAATACAACACCAGTTTTTTTATTATGTATGAAGCCCTCTTGAATAAGTTCAGTTACTCTCCAAAGCTGATGTTGAGTTGAGTGTTTGGGCCTGAACCCAAAATGCTCAGGTATAATAATCGAATTGGAGGTAACAAACTCTTTCAGACGGTTCATTAGTATGTATTCATAGACCTTAGACAAGCAAGATAGAAGAGAAATGGGTCTGAAGCTAGAAGGGGCGTGAATGTCCTGTCCTGGTTTTGAGATTTGGACAATCAGTGCCTTCTTCCAGCAATCAGGAAACATACAGAGGTTTAGCATGCAGTCAATTAGAATAGTTAGAAAGAATATGAAGTGAAGTGGAAGGTGCAACAGCATATTGGTAGAGATGCGGTCGAGGCCTGGCGATTTCTTCTTTTTCAGATACCCAATGTAAGAAATCACCTCAGAGGGAGTAACAGGGGTGAGTGCATTATCATGAGTAGTGTTTAAGAAACGTTCAACCTCAGTGTTGACAACGTCGACCATTCTAGGGTTAATGACATCATCATTGAGTGTAAATTGGCTTTTAAGACTGTCAGCAATGAGCTCAGCCTTGTCTGTGTTTGAATAGGCCATACCATTGGGGCCATTTAGGGCCGGAATGTGTGTTCGTGTCCTACGGATGCGGGCCGTTGCCGACCAAATTGTGTTGTCAGCAGTCGATAAAGACTCGATGTAAGTGTTCCAATGTGAGACACTAAACTCCTTGATTGCAGCAGCAACATGGTGGTTTTTTCTGTTCAGATCAGTTTTAAGAACTGGGTCTCTAGTCATCTGCCAGTCCCGTCTTAAACGATTTCTCTCTCTTTTCAAGTCCCTGATGTGCTCAGGCAGTCGAAATGCATCAACCACCCTCTGTCTAGGTTTCGCAACTTTTTGGAAAGCATTATGGAGAGTATCCCCAAATGCCTGAATAGCAGAAGTTACGTCCTCGGCAGAGTGAATCTCAGTGGGCGGGGTATCCATCTTTTCGAGAACATGACCGAAATCCTCCCAGTTGACCGAAAAGGCCTGGGGGATATCGAGCTGAAAGTTGCCCACTTTGAATCTAAGCACAACTGGAAGATGGTCTGATGAGAGATCATTCACCGTTTGAATGGTGTACGGGAAGGGAAAATTACGGGTGATGGCAAAGTCAATGATGGAGTGGGAATTCCAGCGGGTGGACTCAGCTGGCGCTATAATTTGCGCATGATTTTGATCCGTCCACCTTCGCACTTTATAACCAGATCTGTTAGAGCTGTGAGAGCCCCAGGAAAAATGATGTGCATTAAAATCTCCCGCAATGATAAAATTTGGAAAAGCACGGGTTAAATTAGAGAGGTCCTGATCAAGCAGATGACGATTATTAGAATGGGGATTGTAAATAGCTGGAATCAAAAGGTGGGGAATGGAGGGAAAATCTAAAACAATGGGAGTGGCCTCAATGTGATTCAAATCGGGGACTTTAGCAAGGGTAGCATTGAGACCATTTCTGACATACACAGCAGTGCCACCACTAGGGATGCCGCCAACTGTAGGTGGTCTGTCTATATTGTAAAGCATATAGTTGGCAATCTGGACAGAGTTACCCTGGAACCTGGTCTCAGAGACCAACATGATGTCTAAATCATTACTAATAATGAAATCCTTGAAATCAGAGGCTTGCCTTTTAAGCCCATTAGCATTCCATATGCCAATAGAGAGAAAATTCAATTTCCTTGAGGCTGGGAATTTACCAGAAAGGGGGGGGGGGGGTAGATCGAATAAACGGTCAATAATGAAAGAGAAAAAAAGAAAACTACTCAGATATTCTGGGTAAATTTTCATACATTATAAAAAGCCGATGAACTTCCGTAGGTGCAGTACGGAGCTGCGGTAAGCATTTTTTAAAGGTTTGGAGAACAATTTCTTTTCCAAACTTTTTCTCGAATTTAAAGATTTCGTTAAGAAAATCGGCATCCGAAATAGCTCCAATTTTGGGGGCCGATGAAATTTGATCTGAGTTAACATTTATGTTCTTGGGGGGTTCGGCGACAGTGCCTGTAGCAACTTTCGCAAATGAAAGTGCATCATTAACTTTCCTTGCAGGAGAGATTTTACGCATGTTTTGTTTATTAACAAGTGATTTAGCATTTTTTTTTTGGTGTGATCACCTGGGAATTTAGGGCACAATCTATAGTTTGCGGGGTGGTCTCCCGAGCAGTTTGCACATTTGCATGGATCATCAAACGGCTTGGGACAATCAGGAGCCAGGTGCTCACCTGAACAATTAACACATTGTTTTCTGAGATGGCATGCCGAAGCCGAATAAAAAAATCCTTGGCAACGATGGCACTGTTGTAGGCCTTTTCGACCCCGGTACTTTTCAAATTGAACTTTCATTCCCATGATCTCAGTGACCTGGAAAAGTTTAGCAGGGTCTGCCAATCTGGGGAGTTGAAACATGAAGAGGGGCAATGGAATTTTGTTTCTAGTATTGCCCCTAAAAAGTTGTTGGATTGAAATAACTTCTAACTCCTCCATATCTATATAATCTTTAATTAGATCAATTTTCGCATTTGCGGGTAGGCCTCTGAGAACAAATTTCTGATTTTTTTCCTTTTCAAGTAAAAAACTCCTATAGTATAATCTCTCCTGCTGAAAAATTTGCTGGAGCTTGCGGTATTCTACTTCTGTATCTACATTTATTTTAATCCACTTGCTTTTCATTTCTGATCGGATAGTTGGTGCATGTTTCTTAAGCTGAATAAGCAAATGGGCCCAATTTTCAATAGCTTCTATGTAAAATGGTGGTATTTTTTCCTTTTTTGTCGAGGGCACTGTGCTGGTTCCAGCAACAGAGTCTGAATTGTTAGGAGTTACAGTTAAATTTTCCTTGGCTTTTTTCGAAGATTTATTTTTGTAGCTAACAATTTGATAGCCTTCATCATCGTCATTATCACGATTTCGTTTTAAATTTTGGTCTACTAACATTTCCTCAACTTGGGAAGTTTTCTCGACAGGGGGGAGGGGGGGGGGAGGGGAGGGATTTTTTTGCGCAAGTCTCTATAAATAGAGAAATTACCATTGCTCACCTTAAATCTATCCATCTCTTCGACGAGGTTCGCCAGTCTGTTGGAAGTAGCCGTTAGTTTCAGTTCCAAAGATGTTTTTTCTGTCGGCTTGGATTTGGTGACAGCCCTTTCTGCTTTAAGCACCTCGATATTTAATTGTAGATATGCCTCTGCATATAAGGCGCTCACTTCAATCATAGAATTTTCATTCAGTGCATCGGAAGATATTTCTCCTTTTACCAATTTGAATCGGATATCTTGGCCCAAGTTGAAACTTGAGTCCTTTAAAAAATCCAAATTCACTTTAGTCATTATGACTAGAAAAATCTTAACAGATGAGAATAAACAATAGTTGTATAACACAACGAACGATACACTTCAAAACAGCGATTGCGCTAGGCGCAAAAAATCCGTTAAACCGGTAAACACACTCTAAAAGCATGCGTCTCGGTAAACAATAGCATGTCACAGGAGGCCGGGAGCACACATCCTTTTCCTTCTGCGGCAGCCGAGCGAATCGCTATATATACTGATAATAGCATTAACACTGTTCTCCTTGCTATCACTAGATGGCAGCATAGGACTTTTGGAATCGAATTGAATCGATTTCATTCGTAATAATTTAATATATTTTAATTTTTATTTTACATAATTATTTTAATAATTACTTACGCTTAAACTAATAAATTATTTTAATATTTAACTTATTTTAATGTTTCACTTTATTGTAAGCCTTCATTATAATTTCCCTTGCTTAGATGCGAATGAAATTAATGTTTCAAAAATGTAAACAAATCAATGACCAGAAATCGGCAAAATTCTAAAATCTGCACAACCTCTGGTCCCAAGATGTGCGGATTTGAGGGAGTCTACTGTAACAGCATTGTTACCACTCAGTGAGGACTAGCATTCAGTATTTCAAAATTATTAAAAAAGAAAAAAAATTGCTGCCTTTTCAATATAATTTCTTTATTTTGTACAGTATATGCATTCCAAAGTAAAATAAAATAAAAACCTTTATTCAACCTATACCGAAAGAGCTCTTCTTGTGCTGAACATTTTTATACCTACTATTTAATTCTTTTATAATAGCTGTTAAGAAGATGTCATTCTTTCCTTCTTCTTTAACTCCAACATTTGCTACAAATGTATTATTGCAAAAGTAGAATGAGAAAATAAAATTCTAGCTCCTCTTATTACAGAAATTTATTGTATTTGCAATGCTTATTTTATATAAAATAACGAATAAATTGATTACTTAAAGGGAATTATGACACTGCAAATTATATTGGATTTAAATATAATTTTTAAATGAAGTGCTTTTTATGCAAGATAAAAATTAGTCTTTTTACAAACTTTCTGTACTTTATTTTTTACAAGACTAAAGAATTAAGATTAAAAATAAGTATTCAGTTTTTTTTCTTTTTGTTTATTTATAAGGAAAACTCCTGTAGAAAATTTCCAAACTATGTTCATCTTATATTTTAATATTTTCTTTGTCATTTTAAACATTTAGAAAATTTATGATTTTAATCAATGTTTTTTTTTAAGTAAGTTGATTAAAATCACAATTTAATCTCTGATTTAAATCATCTAATTAAAATTGTTGACATCCTAACGAAAACAATTATACATTTTGCAATCATGAGAAATGAAATTATTTTTGTGGCAAAAAAATTCTTATATGCCAATGTGTTTAGTCTACTTTCCCCAAATTTTTCAATTTGTTTCATCTAATACTACACTAAAGGAATAGCTTACCCACCCAGCATTATCCAGGCATATGATAATAACCTTAAACAAACTTTAAATTTGTATGATTTTATATCTTTAACACAATTTTGTATGAATTTATATTTTTAAATGTAAAATTTGCCAAAAAATATTGATATTTTACAGTAAAAGTACTCATAACATGACATTTTCTTTTTTTTCTTGTAGGGTCATTTCATAGTTTAAAATAATACTTTACTTTTTTTTTTTTTGAAATTTTTAAAAGTTATAAATGTAACATTTTTCAAGCACGTGTAAAAAAAGGTTAAAAAAAATATTGATACCTAGTTGTAAAATGCATGGATGTAAATGAAACGATTGCAGACATCACAGTTGTAGGTCACAAATTTGAAATTTATGATTAGGACAAAAAGAGTGACACAGAAGAAATAATTGTGAGAGTCGCAAATGAAAGCAGTAGGATTGCCAAGTTGTGATTTCAGGTTTCATGTATATCAATTAGGTTTGGTCTAACAATAGGCTTCAATGATTGATTGAAAAACATTATAGTGGCAGATGTTACAAAATGTGGCACATATAGGTATATTCTTTTTTTAAATAAATATAATTTATTTTGGATATCATTGAATTAAAATGTGAAATAAATTATATTTTTGGAAGAATTTTTATCTAACATCAGGTAAAAAAATAGTTTAACATAATATTTATATATATAATTTGTGATATGAGTTATTATGCTGTTAATTTCTAGTTTCTACATTTTAATTGTGGTTGTATATAATTTTTTTTAGTTGTCGATTTCTCTGACTTTTTGTGATTTCTAATCGGTATTTCATAAATTTAATATTGAAATGCATTTGTAATTGGTAAAGTATATATATGTTATACATTTATACTACAGTTATACATCTATTCTATACCTCGACAATTAACTTTCTAAACCCACACATAATTTACAGTTGTCTTTTTTTATTATTATTATTCTAAACCCCTCACTGTCTCAATTTTATAACTGTAATTCCTTGACATTTAGTATTTTAAACCAACTATCTAAAACAATTAAAATATTGATCTTGTGATAATCGCAATAATTAATTTAAACTGTGAATAATTCTCACAAATATTTTAATAATTATTGATATCCTTATTGTTAAATTTATTTAAAAATAACTATTTTGTGTCATTAGTATGCTTTCATTAAATTCTGGTTCTAAATACAGTCATAAAAACAATTTTATTAGTTTTTGTAGGATGTCCATTACTGAACACAGAATGTGCCCATTATTGGAACAGATGGTGTCCATTATTGGAATTTTGATACATTTTTGTTGGTGAAATATTGTTGGTAGATTAATATAACATTGAAAAAAAAAACTCAAATATAATCACTAAAACTATTAATTAAAACATAATTTTTAAAGAAATTCCTTAAGGTTGTGCATTACTGGCACATCTACCCTACATTAGAATATAGCAGAATATGCTAAAAATTGAATAACCTGACAGAAAAGCAAAATACATTGACATGTGAAGTTGGAAATAATCCACACCCAACATGTAGATTCTTTCACATAAACTTGGATATCTCAGGACCGCTACCGCCATCGAAGGATTTCGATATTATTTAACTTGCATTGACCATTACACAAGGTGGCTGAAGTTTTCCCCATGCAGGATCAAGCAACAAAACATAGTTGCAAGGACATTTTATAATGGCTGGATTGCCTGATTTGGAGTACCTGCAACCATAATGACCGATCAAGGTCACCAATTTGAAAGCAAGCTATTTCAATCACTTGCAAAATTTCTAGAAGCGCACGAAACTTGCAAAATGGCAAATCACTCTTCATCGAATGACATTATGAAAAATTTTCATTGATAGTTAAAGAGCGCAATTAAAAATTCATAACAAAGACACATGGACAGAAATATTGCCTACAATACTGTTAGGACCACAGAGATAATTCAAGCCCAATTTGCTTGGGTCCTTAAAATCTTAAAAAGACCTTTCACAACTCTTTTAATCTTGAAACAGGACACCCAACAAAAAAATTTTCTGAAAACAGGATCCTTCACAAAAAAATTTCATTACTTAACTGAATCTTACACAAATTTCATAACTTTAAATGAAAATGTAATCTGTCATAAAATAGTTGAAGTCACCAAACAACTTATTACGTAACTATTTTATACATAAACGTTCTTGTTAAAATAATAGACAAAAAAGGAATCTGAATATAATGATTACTTCGAATTCACACAATTATGACTAGGTTTTTCACAACAGTAACATTTTTTTTTTCAGAATTTCACAAAACAGGACCCTATAAGAAAAGTCTGGACAGACACCTGCTAACAATCAGGTTATTAATTAAACCAAAAAACATAAACTATTCTACTTAATATCATATAATTAAAGCTTGATTGGTTTTCAAAATTATAATTCTTAGTAGCAACAAATACCCCAACATAGGAAAAAAATGATAAACATAAAACTTAAATTAAAAAATCCACTTTTTTAAGCATTTTTAAAAATCATGATTTTATTTTGAAGACAGTCAATAAAAATACAATAAAAAAATAACTTTGATATACATAAAGAAGTTGGCAATTAAACTATATTTTATCCAATTGAAAAAAAAGAGAAAGAAAAGAAAAAGAAATTGTTTCAAAAGACAAAGATTACAGAAACAGTAAGTAAATCTCAAATTTCCCCTTTTCTGTTAAAAATTTAAAAAATCATTTACATCCCTCCTACATATTTCATGTTAACTATCAATGATGAATTCAGGAGATAACTTAGAGATTTTTTCCCCTTTTTTATAAGGTTTCATTTAAAGGGGGGGGGGGAATTATGAATTTTAAAGAGATTAAAATTAAATGGAGTATGACTTTAATTTGGAATAATTAGGCCTAAGTAAAACTTATTTCGAAGGCTAAATACAGCAATATTTAAAATGATTAAATTAAATAATGAAATATTTGTATACAATACCTTTAATAACAGAAATGAGGAATATTTTAAGCGAAGGCTAACTAAACTATGTCGTATTACAGGAAAAACATAACAGCAAACTATAGAGCGCCGTAAAGAAATGACGCCAGTTACTTCGATGAATGATGAAATGAACATTTCGATTATCGTTTCAAGATAAACATCAACTAACAAGCCTTATAAAAGAATTTTCTTCTCCATGCTGCAATCTATGACACAAAATAAGCCCTAAAATAATAAATACTACACTAAATTAAGGAATTTGGGCGTTATTGTTTTTTTTTTTTTCATAAATGAAGATCTACACAATTTAAAAAACATTTTAGCGCCATCAAAACCCATGAAATTTTAAATTGTATTTAGAAATTTTTATTGTGTTGAAGAATAATTTCTCCAAGCACTAATTTTAAATTATCTTTGAGAGTTTCTGAAGTTATAAATTTTTTTTAAATTATGCTTAGCGAAAGAGATTTTATTTATTTTTTGCTATCTTAAAATAGGATGATATTAAATGTTGAATAATTTTCAGAAGTTCTTTCTGTCTTAAAGTTGTAATTTTAAAAGCGATTTTTAAGTTCTCTGAACACATTTTTCAACGGTTGTCTAATTTATTCTATATACAGTGGAACCCGGTTAAGACGCTCACGGTTAATACGCGATCCCGCTTAATACGCGGATTTTTTCCGATCCCTTGAACATCGCCTATAAGGGTAATGCAAAACTATCACGTTTAATATGCAAACAGTTAATACGCGAGAGATTTCCAAGATGCGAATTCCTTGTCTCCTTTCAAGTATTGCCAATTTATTGGATTTTTTATATTAAAATAAAAAACAGCGACTTCATATAGTAATATTTACTTTTTTTAATAACAGATTAATTAAGGCGGAGATTACTAATCAGAAATAGCGGTAGATATTTAAATTTTAAAAAACCCGCTAAATTAGCAACATGGAATTCTTTGATCCCGCATCTTAATTGTCTGTGTTTCTCGCTTCGTGTATGTTTTCACAGTAGAGAAAGACGAATTCAGAATACTCAGATATGTCATAAGATTATGATTAAAGATGATTATATCTATTGTTAGTGAGGTTTTAAATGTAAGTTATATACCTAATATATTTTATAATGCATATTAAAGGCAAAAAAAAAGAGACTCATAAAGATTAAATAAATCCGACTGAGGTTGTTTAATTCTTTTATGTTTTCTTTCTTTTTTTGCTATGCTAACAATATTTTTTACAAAAAGATTAATAAGGTTGATTTTCTTTTATAATGAAAAGGATATATTATAATGGCACTCATTATCACAAGTACTAAATATGATTTTAACAACTGGATTGTTCTTTCAAAAGTTTAATATTTTAAATTTTTTACCTCTGTTAAAAAAAATTAGTCTAGCTTGAAATTAATTTTTTTTATTTTTGGTTGTAAATTAGTCTAACTTGAAATTATTTTTTTTATTTTTGGTTGTAATGTATTAATCTACAATAAAGCCTTTTAAATTCATTTTTTATTTTCAGAAGTTATTCCAGTTGTTCCTAAAAAAATAATAATGAGTTAAATTTAATACAATTAAATTTCAATCTAAATATACCAAAAAGATTGACAATTTTTGACTGTAAACATCTAACCAAAAGCTCTAAAGTTCATTTAGATGATTAGATGTGTAAATAAGCACAGTTTCTGCAACGTTATACAAATCACGTTTAATACGCGATCCCGCTTAATATGCGACTTTTGTCCACACCCTTGAAATGCGTCTTAACCGGGTTCGACTGTATTCCTATTCTATATGCTTCCATAACTCTTATCTTATCTTATTCTGATGTAACTAATATTTAATTATATAAAATATTTAATTATAAAAACTATAACAAAGTAAACAATTGTAAAGTTTGCGTACTAGACATGTAAAATATCCATAAATTTTGATACTATGTAAAGCTGCACAAACTACATTTTTGTTAGCTTAGAAGAATATATTATAAATAAAAAAATAATCATCACATTACTATTAAAATTTTAACCTTTTAGCGTCATAATTTCCACACTAGTCTTACCTACTATATTTAAAGTTATTATTTTAAAAAACTCATTCAATTTTCAAAATAATCATTCTGAACTGCAATTAACATTATTTTTTTTAACATAAAATCGTGCTAGTTCCATATTATGTTAATCTATGGTTCAAAAGGATATTTTATTTTTACTGTATATCCCTTTAAACAGTATAAATGTTTAATGTAAAAAAAAAATTGTTGAGAAAACCACCATTGAAAATATAATAAAATTAATTATTATGATTTCTACAATTTTCTGCTTTATTTATTTGTTCCAGTTCTTGGAGCATTTTTTATTTCTTCTCCCTTCACGTCTACATTTTAGTACATTCACATCTCTAATAGTTACTTACTGTAGGCTCCATTTAAAATCATTCATAATGTTTATTTGTAAAGCTTAAAGTTTTGCAGTACAACATATCTGTGTCACAAATAACAGCCGGATTTCAATCATAATCATTTTTTTTTTTTTTTAAATAAGAAAACATATATTTAGCTGAAACTGAAGTATTGTCAGCTTCTTGTAACAGATTTTAAACTTATTATTCTAAAGATATGCAGGCCATTTTTTTTACTGACATCATTCGAAAATGAGAATGTTTGAAATTAGCATTTTATCTCTTCTTTCGCACTAACAACAAACAAATAAATAAAAAAATATGTTAAATGAAAACTAAATAAAAAATATAAATAAATTTATGTCGCATATTTTTTAAAAAAAATCTGTAAACATTATTTTAAATTCCTGAATGCATCACAATGTTTATCATTATTATTATCATACAATTGATAGGTAGAAGATTATGTTTAGCAGCATTTTATGAAGAAAACCATAAACCCTAAAAGACAAAAAGTAAATACATAACACAAATTTTTACCAGAATGTAATATAATCAAGTTTACAAAATGAATAATTTTGTGTACATATTTTATTTGATTTCGATTGCCATTTATATTTTATGCAAATATCATAAGTTAATATTATTTTTTTAATGACAAAATCCAGATCACTTTATTATTTAAAAAAATGGTGTACAGTAAAGTATTGTACTAATAATAATCACACTTTCTAAAAAATATTTACCGTATATACTCGCATAAAAGTCGAGGAATTTCTGACAATTTTCGGTAAGCAAATTTGGAGGGTCGACTTATACACGAGTCAGTTAAAAAAGCAAAAACAAAAACTTTGAATACTGCAAAATTATGGCTTTTTATGTGTATGAATAAAAAAATAATATATAAAATATACAAATAATAATAATTTATCATTTTAAAAAATTGTCAATGATTTGTTTTTGTTTACTTACTACCTTTTCACATTGGTAAGTGAAATCTTTGGTTTGATTTTATTCAAAATTGAAGTAAAAAGCTAGGGGGTCGACTTATACGTAGGTTTTTGTTTTTTTCCCGAATTTGCATTCGAAAGTTAGGGGGTGGACTTATACTTGAGTATATACGGTACTTCATAAATAGCTGTAAAATTACACTTGTTTACACTTTTCGCTAAAATAAAAATATTCAAAACACGTTATTCTGAATCAAAGAGTTTAAAATTTCAATAACTTATGTATTACAGCAAATCTTGGCCCAATAATGACTCCTACAAGACTATTCATCATCCTTCTTTTTTTTTTTCATTCAAACAAAAACAAATGCTATTCTTCAGAATACAAATATGAATATCAATCAATAACAAAAGGTAGGGGGAAAATGAAGGTCAGAAATAATTTCTGGAAAACTACAGTTAAAAATTAAATTCATAGGTGAAAAATTGTGTATCTAATTCTCATTAATATGACTGAACTCATGCTTTTTCATGATGGAAGTGAAAATTTATTTCTTAAAAAAATTCAAGATATTGCTGATATCTTTGGTAATCACAATCTTTTTACCAAATATATTTATGTATTAATCAAGCCTTTTGGGGTATTAAGTCTGGTTAAACCTGAAATAAAACTTACTTATTTTAGTAGTGAATTAGTAGGGCACCTTTATGGGGCAAATTGCACTGAAAAAGATCAAGAAAATTGTATCTTTATGTTGCATATTTAGTTATACATTATTAATTTTTACTTGGCATTTACTTATAATAATTTAATCATTTTTAAAATCATCTTCATTTTCATTAATTTAGCTTATTACATAATTATTTTAATATTCTATTATATTGTAAGCATACATTATAATTTCGATGGCATTAGAACATTCAAATTATGTTTAAAAAATGTAAACAAATCACTGACCAGAAATCCACAAAATTCTAAAATTTGCAGAACCTCTAGTTCGAAACAGTGCAGATTTGAGGGAGTCTACTGTATAATATGTACACACACTTATTTATTTTGTAAACTTGATTATGTTACATGCTTGTTAAAGTTTGTATTATATATTTAGTTTTTGCTTTTTAGGGTTTATGGATTTCTCCATAAAATGCAACTAAGCTTAATTTTCTACCTATAGATTAACTAATAATAATAATGATAACCATTGTGATGCATTCAGGAATTTAAAATGGTGTTTACAGATTAAAAATTTATTTTTATTTTTTATTAGCTTTCATTTAATATATTCCTAATTTGTTTGTTTATTGATATTGCGGAAGAATAGATAAAATGCCAGTTTCAAAAATTCTCATTTTCAATTCATGTCATAAAAATATGGCATGCATCCTCTTTAGAACAACAATTTTCAAATCTGTTGCAACAAGCTGACAATACCTCGATTTCAGCAAAATAATGTTTTTACAAAAAAATAAAAAAAAACAATGATTGTGATTCCTTCTGCTAATATTAATTTGTCATACAGATATGTTGCAATGCAAAACTTTTAAGATGTACAAGTAAACATTATGATTGAATTTAAATGAAGTCTACAATAAGTCACTATTAGAGATGTGAATGTAGTAAAATGTAGATGTGAAGGGAGGAGACGTAAAAGATCACCAAGAACTGGTGACAAATAAAAAATGTAAAAAACTGTAGAGATCATCATTATAAATTTATTTATATTTTCAATAATGATTTTTTTTTTCATTATTGAACATATATATTGTTTAAAGAGTATAAATGGGATATACAGAAAAATTAAAATGTAATTTTGAACTCTGGAGTAACATTGTATGAATTTCGCAAGATTTGACTTTTTATCTATTTATTTATTTAATGTTAATGCAGTTCAAAATGATTATTTTAAAAATTGAATGAATTGTTAAAAACCAAAACGTTAAATGTACTAGGGAAAGCTATGTGGAAATTATGATGCTAAAAGGTTAAAATTTTAATTATAGTAATGTAATTATAAACACTTTTTTTGTAATGTATTCTTAAAAAATAACAAGAATCTACTTTGTATAAATTTTAAATTTACTTGTTATTTTCTTTTTTTTAATAAAATCTGAAAGAAGTTTCATTTTGCAAAATTAATTTTCATAGAAAAAGCTGATTTTCTTACACTGCATAAAAATTGCTGAACATTTTAAAGTTTTGTACACAGACATTTTACAATTCTTTACTTTTTTATAGTTTTTATAATGAAACTTTTTACAATTTAATATGAGTTATATCAGAATAGGAATCCAAGAAAATTAGAAATGCTGTTCTCAGACTTGTATTTTTTTATTTAATGACTTTCATTTTTGAGCAATAAGACCTTTTTTTCTGTTGGATAGCTTTTAAAAACCCTATATGAGCAGACAAGAAAAGACAGATGGAAGAATTTAAAACAGACAGCTAAATAAACTTTAATTAGTCTTCCAAAATTCCCAGAGACTAAACCTGAAGTGAATAAAAAGTGTTTTCTGTTTCTAAGCCTAATAGACCGGGAGCCGGCAGCACAGGCAATCACCTCATCGAATTCACAGCTTAAATTCTAGGATTAGTTAAATCTTGATTCGCATATTAAAACACAATCGATCTGCCAAGTCATATCTTGGTGGAAAACACAGGAAAACCCGATTTTATCAGCTGACTCGTAGGTTTACCATTATGTTTTCCTGCTCCCAGTCTTCCATGTTTTCATACCTTTGAGTTCAGGAAAACACAATAGTAAACCTACAAATCAGCCACTAAAATCGGGTTTTCATGTGTTTTCCACCAAGATAGGAATTGGTAGACCGATTGCGTTTTAATACGCGAATGAACATTTAACTAATCCTAGAATTTCATCCGTGAACTCGATGAGGTGATTGTCTGTGCCGCTCCCGGTCTATAATAACTTATTTCGTCATTTCTAAATGCTGCTCACTCTGTTAGTATTTTTCGTATCATTAAATTACGCATTGTATCTTCAGATTTCGTATAATTAAATTACTTATATTAACTATGTTGTACTTGTAATTACTTTGCCATGGATTTGGTCAAGATAAAAAAAATAATAAACTTAAATGCGACAACAATACTAACAATTGAAATTCAGCTTTTTGAGTACAATTTTGTACATTTTCCAATTAAATGAAAAAATGTAAAGAAATACACACATATATCTACCCTATTTATATAAAATCCTAATGAAACGAATTTATGAAACAGATATATGAAACGACTGAAATGTAACGAATTTATGAAACGTCTGATTAAACAACTGATTACGTTTCGCGGCGATTTCTCCTAAAATACGGAATACTTTGCGATGAAATTAACACCAAATATCGGTATTGATCTGTAGATCTCAAAACTGGTATTAGAATTTTTAAATTGGAATAAGTTTCCGAAAAATTAATTTTTTTCTAATTTTAAATACTTTTTTCTAATGATGGCAACTCAAATTTTAATCATAACAGATATTTTTTTTCATATTTTAGAAAAGGTTATTATTTTAAACTAATTTGGCAACCAGTTTGGCTTCCCTTAAATGTATGCTAAGAACAATGCTTTTTCTTTGTATATACAAAACTTTCATTTAAAGCTGAAAAATTTAAAATCAATGGCTTTCACTTATTTCTTTTTTTTAAACGAAACGAAAAGAAAAATATTAATTGCAGATGTCATATATGCACCGGGGTACCTAAATAGCGCCAGACGGGCGTTATTTGCCTGACATGGTAACCCGGCTATTGTTGCTTATTTACGAGGGCAATTCGGAAAGTAACCTCCGTTTATGAATTTAAAAAAACTAATGAAAGGAAACATGTTTTATTACTTACGTATGAAAGACAGGTTCTTCAGCTACTTCTCAACATAATTGCCGTATTAATTAAAACAATTATCATAACGGTAAATCAGCTTTGAAATTCTATCGTCACAGACTTCTGCCGCCGGCCTATTCAACTGCAATTATTTTTAAATTCAACTCGCACCACTCTTTCAATCCAAAGAATTTTAACATATTTTTCTATATAATTTGCTGATAAATGTACTACCAAAAATGTTTTAAAAAATAGTGGTCAAGTAAAATATTACGAGAGCAATTCGGAAACTCATTTTCGTTTTGTTGTATAAATGAAAAACACGCCTACTTTCAACAATTTTTTTATTTGCATCTCAAAGGTACAGCTGTCTTCTATTTTTCAACATAGTCACCATGTACATTCAACCACTTGTCATACCGTTTTACCAACTTACCAATCCCTTCTGAATAAAACTCAACTGTCTGCAAATTCAGCCTACTTGTCACAGCGGTTTGAAGATCCACATCGTCAGCGAAGTGCTGTCCTCCAAGCCACTTCTTCATTTCCTTGAACAGATGAAAATCAGAAGGAGACAAGTCGGGGATGATTAAACACGTCCCCTTCGAATTGGCGCAAAAGATTTTGTGTTCTCTGAGCACTGTGAGGGCGAGCGTTATCGTGCAAGACCACAATTCCAGAGGTCAGCAGGCCGCGACGTTTGTTCTAGATGGCTCTTTTCAGTTTCTTCAAAGTATTACAGTAAACTTCAGATTTTATTGTCTTACCACGTTTCATGAATTCGACCAGCAAGAAATCATGAGCATCCCAAAACACGGCTAACATAATCTTCCTCGATATCAAAGTTTGACGGGCTTTCCTCAGCCGGTCTGGAGAGCCGGTATGATCCGATGCCATTGACTGTTGCTTTATTTCAGCATTTACATACGCAATCCAAGTCTCCTCGCCAGTCACTATTCTATTCAAAAACTTTTCCCCTTCCGTGCTGTACCGGGAAAGAAAGTCTAAGGCAGTGCCCATTCGAATAATTTTGTGGGTCTCCGTGAAAATCTTTGGTACCCATCCAGTACAGAACTTCCGATAGCCTAATTTTTCGGTGAGAATTTCGTACAAAACAGTCCGAGAAATGTTCGAAAATTCTTGGGAAAGTTCCGAGATTGTGAATCGACGGATCTGACGAATTTTGTCTTCGACGAGACTTCGACTTCGTTTTGTGTTCGACGAGATTATCACTCACTACAGACGGCCTCCACTCTTTGATTCATCATGGATGCTTGTTCTTCCTCCTTTGAAAAACCTGACCTATTGACGCACTACACCTTCACTCATAATGTTTGGGCCATATATGGCACACAGTTCACGATGAATGATGAATGTCCACTGCTGACAGTTTTTTCGCCCAAAGCAGGGCCGAAACTAGGGGGGGCAGAGGGGGCATGCGCCCCGGGCGCCAGAACGAAGGGGCGCCAAATGAAGGATTATACCTTGGAATGGATCATTTTCTTCTGATGGGCTGATGGCTTCCATTATTATGAAACAGCCATTATAAATGAAGTGTTAGGTGAAGATGAAAGAGCAGCTGTAAAAAGTTTGAACTCTGATTTTCTGGTCAGAATGGGACCAGAAAATCAGAGTTCAAACTTTTTACAGCTGCTCTTTCATCTTCACCTAACACTTCATTTATAATGGCTGTTTCATAATAATGGAAGCCATCAGCCCATCAGAAGAAAATAACTCGGTGAAAGCGGAAACTCTGATAATCGGGACTCTACTGCATATTTCCTTTCAAAAAGGATCTTTAGAATATTTTTGTTGGTGTTCAGAGGGGGGTCATGACTCCCGTTACCTCTCTCTTGGATCCGCCATTGTAGATTACATATTTTATGATTACATATTTTAAATTTTAAAATAAGTCGGTTATTTGAAAATTAGTAAAATTCTCTTTGTAAACATACTTTGTGGAAGAGGAGAGGGGGGGGGGGGGCGCCAAAATCCATGTTTGCCCCGGGTTCAAAAAAGGCTAGTTTCGGCCCTGGCCCAAAGAAATCTTATTACTCCTCGTACATCGCATTTGGCAGGATTTTCAATAGCAGCGCACATTTTGTGACGTTATAACGAGGAAACGCGCGATAGTTCGACACTCTCCCTAAGATTACTGAAATTTTACGGAATTACAGATTGCTTGATTTAGCAATGGTTGCGCTCCGCCCACTACTAATAGTGCCACGCCTCGACGGAAGTTAATTTTCGAAATGTCCTTTTATTACAAATAAAAAAATAGTGGTGTTGATAGAATAGAACGAACAGCCCTGTTGAATAGGCCGGCGGCAGAAGTCTGTGACGATGGAATTTCAAAGCTGATTTACAGCTATGATAATTGTTTTAAATAATACTTCAATTATGCTGAGAAGTAGCTGAAGAATGTGCTTTTCAAACGTGAGTAATAAAAAACGTATCCTTTCATTAGTTTTTTTTTTAATTCATAAACGGAGGTTTCTTTCCGAATTGCCTCGTATTAAAAAATGTTTATTTACCTTTATTTTCTTTTTCTTTTAAAAAAAATGTTATAAATTGCTTTGTTCTATAGTTATTAATTATTTTTTTTATTGTTATTTCATTTAAAAATAATACTAAATAATTTAAAAATACATATGTAACTGGTATTCGAAAACGAGGTTTTTGCCAAATTGTCGTAAAAAAAAAATCACGCCAAACCCAATTAAATATTGCAACAAATCCTTTGGTGCCAAATCCCTATGACATTTAATTTCAAATTCAAAGCAATGTTTTGATGGTATTACTTAGTTATCCTGTCGACCAATTTCGCCAAAGCATTCACCAAATTATACAAATTGACATAATTTTTATTTTAAATAATGAAAGAACAAATAAAGGCACATATGTCATATATTGGCACAATTTTTTTCTGATGCCAATGTCGTATACACAATGGGTACTTAACTGGTGCCAAAGTATTGTTATTTTGCTTGATATGGTAATCCGGATGTTGTTTATGCTGTTGATATTTTCACCAAAATGGTGTCGGAAAAAATTTTGCCTATATAATGGTATATGACATCTGTGCCAAAATAAATTAGTATAGCATTAATAAAAATAAAAGGTCGAAATAAAAATCACTTGATGGCGTAAACACGTGTGACTTCCTCACAGTC
The DNA here is from genome assembly GCA_963932465.1 of Maratus speciosus. Taxonomy (NCBI): domain Eukaryota; kingdom Metazoa; phylum Arthropoda; class Arachnida; order Araneae; family Salticidae; genus Maratus; species Maratus speciosus. Next base: position 645,170,182 of record OZ010786.1, on the reverse strand, counting down.
AAGTGAATGTGACATTTACGATCAACCATCATTGGCATTTAATCTTATAGTCTGGTAATAGATTTTTGGTCAATGGGATAACCAAGTAGTACCATTTTAATTCAGGGCCGAAACTAGCCTTTTTTTGCACCCGGGGCAAACATGGATTTTGGCGCCCCCCCCCCTCTTCCACAAAGTATATTTACAAAGAGAATTTTACTAATTTTATAATAGACGACTTATTTTAAAATTTAAAATATGTAATCATAAAATATGTAATACTGAACTACGTAATCTACAGTGGCGGATCCAAGGGGGTGGTCCCTCTGAATAACAACAAACATATTCTAAAGATCATATTTAAAATGACATATTCAGTAGAGTGCCGATTATCCGAGTCCCGCCTAACCGAGTTTCCGCTTTCACCAAGTTATTTTTTTCTGATGGACTGATGGCTTCTATTATTATGAAACAACTATTATAAATGAAGTGTTAGGTGAAGATGAAAGAGCAGTCGTAAAAAGTTAGAACTGTGATTTTCTGGTCCGAATGGGAAAAAAATGGCCATTTTTTTTTTTTTTTTGCAAAAATAATTATAGCGATTTTTTTTCCCATTCGGACCAGAAAATCAGAGTTCTAACTTTTTACGGCTGCTCTTTCATCTTCACCTAACACTTCGTTTATAATGGCTGTTTCATAATAATGGAAGCCATCAGTCCATCAGAAGGAAATGATCCTTTCCAAAGGTATAATCCTTCATTTGGCGGCCCTTCGTTCTGGCGCCCGGGGCACATGCCCCCTCTGCCCCCACTTAGTTTCGGCCCTGTTTTAATTTAACACTCGAAAAATAAAAAAATGCTAACTGGCGAGTTAAAAAAAGCTAATGGCGAGATTTGCACCCAGCTAACATAAAAGTACCAAGAATTCTTTGCAATCATGGCATCTTTTATGTAGTTTTATTCGAAAAAATAACTTTGATTCTTTAATCAAAACGGAAACCTTTCTTAAGAAAAGCGAAGGGTTGTAATTATTTATGGCAGTTACATGACTTGGACTATTATAATATAAGTGAAATGATGGTGATAGAATAATATTTGGCGATTTATCGCCTGTGGCTGGCTAACATTAAAGTACCAAAATGGCCGCCTGGAGTATAAAAAGCGAAGGGATCCGCCCGGAACTGTTGATAATAGTCACATGACTTAGGCTATTATTATAGAAATTGTTATCAATTCTAAAAACAGCGCAAAGAATAATATTTCCTAACAATTAAAAATTTATTTACACGTGACTATTAAAAACAGAAAAAATAACTTTAAAATTACTATTAAATAAGTAAGTGTTAAAAGCAGGAAAATATTGAAAATTATGTCTTGAAAATTGTATTTACACGTGAATATTAAAAAAGAAAGGAATCTTTAAAATAATAAATACATTAATATGCGTTTAATCCTTTCGGGGGGCAAGGTACTTCTATTCGTAAAATGTTGAAATGAGTGGAATGGCACCAGAATTTACAAACAAATTTAGAAATATGAAAATGCTTTTGTTCACTTACTTAATAAAAGGAAAATTTTCATTCCAATATTCTAGTGCCAATGTGGCATTTACGAATTAAAATTAAGGGGTCCAAAAATGAACCACCGCCCTTGAAGGGGTTAAAGCGGTAAATTGTATTATGTCAATCGTCTTATAACTCTGTTCAAAAATACCAGGAGGCAAAGACTCTGTTTACTTAATTCATTTTATTTTAGCTTCTTTTCAAATGCTTAACTAGTCTTCTTTAATCAAACATGCAAACAACCATTGAAACTGATTTGGCCTTAGCAACTGATTTGGCCTTAAATTTTCGCAATCAAAGGGAAATGAATGGAAACCCATTTAAAGGGAGATCGCTATAGTTTTTTTCATTATAATCCAATCTTCTCTAATCTTTTTAAAACCGATCAAATTAGCGTGCTTTTAGATTCTGCGGTGTCTGAACGGGGGTTGGCGAGCGTAACTTGCAGAGGGCAGAGCCCCCTAGTATAGATATATCTTTTAAAATGTGATTCAATTATAAGAGTGAGTTATAAATGTATAGTCTGAAAAATGTTCACTGTTTTTTATTGGGGTCTTTCATGCTTGATTAATATGAATCTTTTGTTTGGTACTTGCTAATAATATTAGACTCAAAATAAATTAAGAAAACTATCCACATTTTCTAATATACATTTACTTACATTTTTCTGCATTTAGAAAATGATTCTCAGAGAAAATTGTACTAAAATTTTCCACTTGTTGAGCATGGACAAGATAAGGAAATGATGTTCAGAATTGTGCTTAACTGCGAGATGACACTAAATTTTAGTAGGGCTTTCTTACATGATAGTAGTAATAACTGTGTCTGACACCATTTAGAACTTTGAAAATTATTCTGTGTATTCTAACTTACAAATGAATTATTGTGTGGCAAGTTTTGTGGTTTGCCCATATGTATGAAATATGCAGGTAAAAAGCAAATTGTTAACAGTATGTTTTGTATGCATTATTTGTTATGAACCTTTCCTTTATTTTGAATATTAACATTCATATTCATTATTCGACGTTTAATACATTTCAGAAATTAAAAAATATATTGAGATATTTTAAGATTTATTAACATTTTTTAATGACTAACAATTTTTTTATTAGCACTATAAATTCAGTAATTAAAGTCTGCGTGTTTAAGAAATAGACAGCAACACCACCTAATTTTTTTTAATCCTTGCTGGGCTGGACTGAAGAAGATAAATTAATCTAACACTGTGATGTGTGCTATTATACAAAGCCAAAAGTCAGGCATTCTTTAAAAATGTATCTAGAGAATTTAATAAATGCTTTTAAAATTACAACTTTAAGTTAGAAAGAACTTCTTAAAATTATTCAACGTTTAATGTCATTCCATTTTAAAATACCAAAAAATAAATAAAATCTCTTTTACTAAACATAATTTAAAAATTTGAATATCTTCAGAAACTTTAAAATCAGTGCTTGGAGGAATTATTCTTAAACACAATAAAAATTTCTAAATACAGTCTAAAATTTTATGGGTTTTGATGAAGTTTAAAAAAAATGTGTAGATCTTCAATAAAAAAAAATAATAATGCCTGAATTTTTAATTTACTGTAGAATTAATCATTTTAAGGGTTGTTTAAAGCATTGCAGGGTAGAGATCTGCACGGGCCGGGCTCGGGCTGATTTTCATTTACGGCACTCGGCCGGGCCATATACCAGAATTCCAACACGCGTCTATCGCGCAATACATTATCAATCAATCATCGAATTTGCATATTTCCGGCACTAACATATTCGCAGAAGAGCAATTTTGTGTTAAATTTTATTTAATTAACATAAATATATGCAGAATTGAGTATTGGTTGCAAATTTAACTTAGTAAGCATGTTTATCTCATTATCCTTTAATTTTGATGACCAGTGTATATATTTTTTACTTTCATTTAATCTCGTTTTTACACTTTTTGGTAAGTCTGTTACTAGTATATGTTTATTTATTAAAGCAAATCATAATCTGCAACACAATGAATATTTTTGCATCATTTAAATATTTTAAAGTTTTATATTTAAATTTTTCTCTCATAGCTTAAGAGATGCTATGAGAGAAAAAAGCTTAAGAGGCCACGTCACTCACCCAAAAACACCCGCTCTCTAATGTTAATCCTAAGGTGGAAATATTTAAAAATGTCTCATTTGAGTTTGAATATTTTTATAATATTTTTTTGCATTGGATAGCTGAGGTCAATCTCTACAAAGACAGGTTTTTCTTTACTGGGATATTTTAGTCTGTAAACAAAATTGAAAAAGTAAAAGATGTCTTTGTAGAGATCGACCTCAGCTATCCAATGCAAAAAAATAAATAAATAAATAAATAAATAAATAAATAAAAAAAAAATTAAAAATTAAAACGCGAACTAAATATTTAAAATAATTTCTTCCATAGGATTAACATTAGCAAGCGGATGTTTTTGCGAGAGTGATGTTGCACCAATAGTCAAACATTATAACAACATATTACTTTATTTCAAAACCTCTGAAAATTATTTGCAGTAATTTGAAAAATCATCACTATTTTAACGATTTTTTCATGCTATCTTTAACAATAAAAATTAACTTTACTTAAATTGAACTATTCAAGCTTTAGCCAAATTTTTTATTGCAGGTATGATCAAAAAATGACAATCATTACTTCAAAAAGGTAATAAAATTCCAAACATTGAGAGAAAAATTAATAAAACACCCTCACTATTTCGTAATTTACACAACATTTTAAAATAATGGAGAATCGGTGAATTACGCAATCTGTATCTATTTATATAAAATCCAAGTCTCTGTGTGTCCCTCACGATTCCGGTAGGACCACCTCATTGAAATGAGTAATTGTTGAAAAATACTAATGCAGGGTTACCACAGTAGCGCCAAATGTTGGCCAACTTAGCAATAGCTGGCTGATTTGGTGAAATTCTTATTTATAACTATTAATCTTTCATAAAGGAGGTCACCAAAATTTAATTTAAGATATTTAATTAATTTTATTTTATTCTCTTTTAAGATATTTTTTCAAAATCTATGGGTGAGAATTTAAAGTACATCTTTACATCTTCCTCCCGATGCTACTAATAAAATAACCGCCAATAGACGACGCTGTACTGTATGAGCTCCTAACTGCGCGATTTTAATGTGCTTTAGGTACTTTTCCAGTATAAGTGCCTTGGCGAAAAAAGAAATTTGGCAACATTTTCCCGGAACCTATCCAGTTTCATTTTATATACACATGTATTTTTTTTTCGATATTTATACGATTTATTTATACGATTAAAAAAGCCGTTTCTCTAATTTTATACAGAAACAGATGTAATTTGTACATAAAAACATGAATAATATACATATAAAATAAACACATAAAAAAAACACTCATAAAGTTTGTTTTCATAGCTGTTTATATGATTTGACAACAATTCTCAATATTTTTCCGTTACACGGACACCATGCCAAAATGTATGCGGTACTTTTCCATTATACGGACAGCATTGTCGCCAAGCGCAATAGTTGGCGCAAAATGAAAATAAGGTGAATTGAAACATTTGAAAAATAAAAGAAAAAACATTCTCGATAGTAAAGTGGGCATTTAAAAAATATAACATTTGAAAATTACAAACTTTTACGAACTATTTTATTAAATCACAAATATATACTTAAAATAAATGAACAAATAACTGTTATACTATAAAGTAATAAAATAAAAAATCATATTAAACTACTGCCATAAAATTATAAATATCTTTCAGCATTGCAGTAAACATTTCATTTTTTGAATGAAGGCGTAGCCACATAAAATCTATGAGATACGACTCTAAATGATGACGAACAGCTTCCCGATGTCTTTTGTTGCGCCATTTTGCGATGCCCCATAATCTTTCAACATTTGGAGTATGACATCCAGTATTAGGGTCGACGAAATTGTATTTGTGATTTACTGTGAAATGATCATAACCAGCACTTAGCAGTTCATCTGTTTTATATCCTTTCCAACAATCTGTATAAATAATACATGACTTTCATCTACTTCTATAATTTTATTAGGTCCACCGATTTTTCTATTTGGTCGAGAACATAAAGCATTTGCACAAACTTCTCTCGAATAACTATTCCATTCCACTGTTGTATTGTGGTTCATATCAAGTTGCAGCTCACAAAACTCAATCGATGTCAACTCTTTGCACGATAAATATATAAACCTCAAAGCATTAGGAAAAGTCACCCGCGATCCTTTAAACCAAATTTTTTGTCGTATTTCTACGCTTTCTTCGCATGATCGTAAGCTACAACTCAATTTCGGATTTCCAGAACTCATCCATAATTTCATTTCATGATTTTTTGAACACAATCTTTTATTATGCAGAATTCCAAACTCCTGAAACAGTTTTATCACAACCTTCTCATCATCTGGTAGTTGCCAAATGATAAAATCCATCTCAGCATCAGCAGTAAAAGTAAACTACAACTTTATAAAAAAAAAAAAGCATTTTTAATTCCATTAATAGCAGATTAAAAAGCTTTCCAAGGTTAAGGTTAAACAATAATCATTCACGTGATTCACGTTTCATAAATAACAAATCACAATGTTTCGCATGGTTTACAATAAAAATCTACGATCAAGGTTGAAATAATTGGCGCATTAGCATACATTTTAGCATGCTGTCCGTATAACGGAAAAGTACCATGTATGCTAATTCGCCAATTATTTCAAAATGCTAAAAGATATTTGTAATTTTATGCCAGCAGTTTAATATGAGTTTTATTTTATTGCTTTATTTTATAACAGTTATTTGTTCAATTATTTTAAGTATATATTTGTGATTTAATGAAATAGTTCGTAAAAGTCTGGAATTTTCAAATGTTATATTTTTTAAATGCTCACTTTAGTACGACAATATTTTTTCTTTTATTTTTCAAATGCCTTAATTCACGTGACTTTCATTTTGCGCCAACTATTACGCTTGGCGGCAATGGTATCCGCATAACGGAAAAGTACCCAAATCTCACTTTCTGATTCCCAAATTACACCAAACTTTTTTTTAAAAATGCCAAAGCCCCTACAGTGGAAAAGTATCAAACTGTCTATTATTTTGCGCTATCTGTGTTATAGTTTATACTATATGCAAGGTGAGTGGAGCGAAGAGTTTAAACATTAAATATTAAAGTTTCGGCACAGATGTCATATACACAACGGGTACTTAACTGTCATCAAAGTGTCGTTATTTTGCTTGATATGGTAACCCGGATGTTGTTGTTTATGCTGTTGATGTTTTCGCCAAATTGGCGTCGGAAAAAAATCGCTCCAATATGGGGTATATATGACAACTGTGCCAAAGTTTCTATAAAGCAGTATAAGACTAAAAATTAAGAATAAAATAAATGCAAAATAAGACTAAAGAAGAAAGAAAAATCATGCGTTAAGCATAGAATATGAAACACTTTCCAACACATCCTGAATGCTTTAACAAAACTTCGTTATTTAAGGAAATAAGGTAAAATAAGATACCTAAGTAAACATTTTAGAAAACGCATAATTTTTTTAAAAAATTGATTTCAGCAGTTACCGTCCATAGCAATAGTACCGTTATTACATGCCACTATTTAGCTAAAATTTAATTTAAGCTACTCTTAAAGCTACTGAAATCATATTTCCAGATATTATCATCCATAGACGGTTATGTATCCAGTCCTTTGCGTGACCCTGTATATCATTTTATCTATATTCCACAAACATTTCTTAGTAATCTAAATGCAGTTCAGCGTAAAACAGCATAACTCCTTTAAAAACCACCTTTAAGCAATTTATTCTCATACTCAGGAATCCTTACGAATTCTTTTGTGTAGCCCTGCATATGAAATGTAGCATTTATACACACGGTATAGTATGCATAAATGTAGTGAAACATAAAAGCACATATCATAATTTAAAATGCATTTCTAGCAATCATTACTTATGTACTTTACGTTACTTTATGTTACTATGCACAATACTTCGGAGAAAAGTTTCTTGGCGAGAAAGAAGTTTGCCAACGTATTTTCTGACAACCTATTTACTGCTTCATACTCACAAGCAATTTTTTGCATATGTATACAATTTATTTAATGTAAAAAAAACTATTTATCCATTTTTATAAAGAAACAGGAGTATTTTTTGCACAGATGTCATATACGCATCGGGGTTGGCGTGATTTTTCTCTGACGCCAATTCGGCAGAAATCTCGCTTTCGAATACCAGTTACTTATATATTTTTAAATTATTTGCTATCATTTTGAAAAGGAAATAACTATAAATAAATAAAAGTTTGAATAATAACTATAGAACAAAACAGTTTATATAATTTAAAAACAGAAAATAAAAGTAAATAAACAATGGCACAGATGGTCATATTCGCCCCACATTGGCGCGATTTTTTTCTGACGCCAATGTCATATACGCAATGTATACTTAACCGACGCCAAAGTGTCGTTATTTTGCTTGCTATGGTAACCCGGATATTGTTGCTTATGCTGTTGATGTTTTCGCCAAATCGGCGTCGGAAAAAAATCGCGCCAATATGAGGCGAATATGACATCTGTGCCTAAACAATTTATTAATAAATAAAAAACAATAGCCGGCAAAATAACACCATTTTAGCGCCATAGGTATCCCGGTTCATATCTGAAATCTGTGCCGTGATTTGTATATAAAAAAATATTATATATATTTAGAAACGATTTTTTTTATGTATATAAGTGCATATATAAACGAAAATAAAAGTTCATTAGATTTGTTTTCATAGCTGTATATTTTGGCAACATATCTCACTTTTTGATGCCCGAATTACGCGAAGCTTTTTTTAAAAAATGCGCTATAATGGAAAAGTACCTAAATAAATAATTAACAGAAATAACCAATTATACAAACTAAAACATTTTATTTCGAGATTAAAGCATTGTTTTCTATTTCGATTAAAAATACATATATCTTTGGATAACTTTAATTGAAATTGGGTTCACGGCTTAATATCTCATTCCATAAACCTAAACAAACACACACATTCATCGTGAACCGTAAAAAATATTAAATCATTGAGGTAATCATTCACAAAGTAAGTTCTCCAACAATCAATGGACAATATTCTAATGACGTCATAGTATGTAAAATGGTGGCGGTATCATTTGTTTATGGTTTGAAATCACAAAGATTTAATTTTGAAATGTCTCTTAGTTATATTATTTTATTGTCGTATTTATGAGATCAGAACAAAAGCATATTTTTTCATTATTTATTTATTAAAGGCGGAAAAAAATTATAAATGTGCATGATTTGAAAAATTTAAATAATTTTCTTTCTTAATACTAAAAAATAACATCGGGAAGTAACAGCGAGTTTAAGTTAAATAAGTTTAGCTGTTTAATTCTGTTGTAATATTCAAAATAACTGTATTTATTAGATTTCAGTAAACAACATCAGGGCCCGATTAAACTTTTAAGTTAGAGGAATTACAATGTCATTTCAGGACCTTTCTTTTGGAGAAGCTTTTCTAAATTCCACATATACATGGAAACTCTTCAGTGTTAGAAATATTATTCCCAGGACTGGCATAACATGAGAATGGCCTGCAATTTTACACAAGTTTTTGAAAACTACTTTATATCAGAAATTTTACTAAAAACTGGTTACTTTTTTGTTATAGAGGCCCACACTATTAGAATTATGACAAGTTGCAGCCAATTTCGCCAAAGTCGTAACCAAGATCGTGAAGCACACACATATAATACCATATAATACCATTTTATGAAATCGTATACTATAATTTAATAGTTTTTACCTTACTTCAAGTGTGTAATTTATTTATTTTTAAGGCTTAATAATCTAAATTGTCCAATATATGAATTTAAAAAAATTTTAAACAAAGACTGAATAGACATGACCGCAAAAATCTGCAGAAAACTTGGAATTGTGCAGATTAGTGGTCTTCTACTGTACACAGTTTTTCATAAATGTGTTTCGTTCTTAAAATGTGTTATTTTCATCTATCACTGCGGAACAAATGAGAAAACTCATATTCTTGCACATGAGTTGTATATATCTTTATATCTAAATTTCCGTCATTTTTGACGGGCTACATTTCTAGTTAAATAATGAACTACGTTCACTAAATTCAGAATATATTTTAAAAATATTTGTGATTTCATAAAAACTACAATGTCTTTATATTTTCTCATCAAACAATCGTAAAAATATAAAGTGATGCAAAAAAACCAAAAGAAATTTACTTATTATCTGTCTGATATTTTTTAATCATATGCACTATATCAGAATTATCCTTCTGCGTTTGATAAAAATTTCATATGGATTTATAATAATTAGTATATAAATATTTTACATTCTACAACACTTTAATATCAAATGATGCAAAAGAAATACCAGATTACATAATCATATAATACTTTAATAAATAAACATAATACTAGATTTACTAATGTGGATCCTGTTCTGTAAAGGACCTTCACTTCTGCATGCATCCTACAGTGGAGTGAATGATAACAAACACAAAGAAGATTCAAAGTAGTATGGGTTGAAATTCTCAGAAATGCCTTCAGACACTAGGGCTGGGCGATGTCTAAAATGAAATATCGTGATAAATCGGCAGCTTTATATCCCGATATTCCGATATATCGATATTGCGACATATGAACAAAAAAATATATGTACATTTATAATATATGTATAACTTCAATATACATTATATATCTTATTAAGGATTAAAATTAAAAAAAATATATATATATATATAACATTCTCAAATAGATTAATAAAAAACTATGTATAAATAAGCAAATATAAATAAATAAATGCTAAAAGAAACTAGTAGGATGTGTTAATGGCAAAAATTTCTTCTATTTCTACGTATTATTACTTCAAAATTCGCTATCACAGAGGCAAAATTAAATAACAATCTATGCCCATCATAAATATTCTAAAGATATAGGTGCACTAAATTGTATGCAGTTAAAAGGAAATATAAGCATCGCATCTTTCAAACAAATCATTGAATTTCAGCACCAACCTTATTAGATGTCTGTATCCAAAATTCCTAATCTAAAAATCATAAAAGCAATACCTGTTAGACAGTATACACCCAAGCCTAAGAAGGATCTACTTATGTGAAACCGTAACAGAATAAGGTGTTTGATTAAAATTCGTGCATTAGTTTTTGAGATACAGATATCGCTAAAATTGTGGAAAATGCAGCATAGCAGCGCCACCTATTGGACGATTAACACTAACGCTTAATAAGCAACAAGTTATGTTAACGTCTGTCTGAATTTGAAATGTTATGAAAATACGTGCGATAATTCTTGAGAAAAAGCTATAGCGGAAATTTTGAAAAATACAGCATAACAGCGCCACTTATGGGCTATAAACACCAAACACTAATCAGTAAAATTTATGTCTACGTCTAAGTCTATCTGAATCTGAAGTTTGATAAATATCAGCGCATTAGTTCTTCAGACAGAGCTATTGCGAAAATCGTGAAAACTCAGCATAGTAGCTCCGCCTGTTGGGCCATTTACACCAAGAACTAATCAGCACCAATTTACAAGGTATAACTGAATTTGAAATCTGACAAAAATCCGTGCATTAGTTTTTGAGATAAAGTTATTGCTGATATTGTAAAAAATGCACCTACCTGTCAAGTAATTTACACTAATTTATAACGAGATATAAAATAATCTAAAATTTTGTTAAATTCCGTGCATTAGTTCTTGAGATAGAGCGCCTACAAAATTTGTGTTACAAAGAGACAGACAAAGCTTTTTAAAAATAGTCAAATCGTGTTCAAGACTTTCTAAACATATAAATTGGTCGAAACCCGGATGACAAAATTTTCATGAATCCAATACTTTCTTCTTGTAAAGATAGTAGAAAGTAAAAGAACTAAAAAAAAAAAAAAAAAAAAAAAAAAAAAAAAATCGTTAACAGAGAGAGAAAAATAATAGCTTGGTTAAAGTCACTTTTTGAATTGTTTATATTTTATAATTGTTAAATAATATTTATATTGCTGTTGTGCTGTTATGCTTAAAATTTTCTTACTATGCGTCGGCGTCCCCGACAAAAGCTCTTAGTTTATTTTATTTCATTTTTATATTCTCCATTTTTTTTAAAGAAAAATAAAACTCTGCGTGATCTGCAAATCATAATCAAATGTGTTTCAAAATTTACCTTCCCCTTAATTTCGTTTTTCCATCGTCCATGTATGCTGTGTACATGAACCGCAATAATTAACTTTTTGGAATCCGGCGTCTCTTACACAAATTTTATTCGGTCGGCACCACTTTTATAAAAGAAGTTTCCTTCAAGTACACAATTTCAAAAATGCTAAGATTAAGTAAGGAAATTTTATTATCCTTTATTACAGGTGCCAAAAACAAATTTTGAAAGGAAAGATGGTGTCGCCACAGCGGTGACAACGGAGTGAAAAGGGTTAAATAATTTTATGCAATAGCGGATAAGGATTTTAATGAGTTACTGTCACTTTCAACTAATTTCTTGCTATTACATTTAAAAAATCCGTGAATGTGCTAGAAATTTTTGCGTGAAATAATATTTTTTTGAGAACAGCCCTAAGAGTTTAAACTTAAAAATTCTGAATTAAAAAATATTTTTTTTCTTAACCTTTAAGACTATCTCTTATGCTTGTTCTATCGGGGAACTTGGATGAGGATCTCCTGCGTTTCGACCAATGTCCACTAAATGAAGAAAAGAAAACTAACCTCCCCCCCCCCCCCACACACACACACACCGAACAATTTACGTCTTTCCTCTTTTGATTATCAGTACACAAACTTTAACTGCTTAATTTTTCTGCCCTGTTTGTTATTTTGAATTCTAGTGACATTAAATAAATATTGACATCTAAATATTCTCCCCCACTCCCCACAAACAAACAATGACAGAGGCAGTAAATACCAAATACTCACATATGTCAATTTTTAAAAGAAACTACCAGAAGAAAAAAAAACGAGCTTCAGAGAAGTAAAAATATCTGCATAAAAAAGAACCTGGAATAAGCATTAATATATATTGCTATGGAAGCATTATTTCATTTGTCCAATTAAATCCACTGTTGCAAATAAAATGTAATATTTCATTTATTTATCTCCCTGATTCACATATTGTTCATTAACAACGAACAAATATTCATTCAAAACCGCTGAACCAGATTGAAGATAAAACAAAACAAACAATATCATTTGCTGTCGGCAACTACATGAGAAAAACCAGCTATATCATATTTATCGCCCGTCATCTGAACCTGAACACCGAAACTATCACTTTTCCCCTTTTGAAAAACCGTTTGCGCTGAGAGAAATCACAGCGTAATACCATGGTAATACCATGATAATACCATGATAGTATCATGCTTATCGAAAACTGAGGGTTCGGTTAATATCACGGTTGAAGCTGGGAGAATCTTGAGGGGTGATCATGGTTTAGGGTGAGACGTATCTTGATGATCGAAACCGATTATTCGGTATTTAATGTCATCATGGTTTAGGCAGGGATAAAATACTCCATTAGTATCATGGTCATCGTAATAACCTGCGGTTTAGAATGGTAGAATTTTCAGTACTCGAAGTTGAAAAAGCGCCGATTGCAGTTTAATGAAAAAGTATGATAATCGTGGTTTGCATCACGATTATGATAATCGTGGTTTGCATCACGATTATGATAATCGCGGTTTACACCACGATTATGATAATCGTGGTTTACATCACGATTACGATAATCGCGGTTTACATCACGATTACGAGAATCGTGATGTACCGTTGTATAGGATTTTTTGATATCGTCATCGCGATTTATAATTTATATCGATTTTATCGGTTTTATCGATGTATCACCCAGCCCTATCAGACACCCCTAACTTTCTCCAGTCTCCCTCCTATTTCCCTAATGTCTTTGGCAGATATTTTTAGAGGGTATATTATCTGTACTGAATAAATCTCAAGAAATGGAAAGGGGCAAAAATATTTAGGGGTACTTTTAATAATTGTTATTATAATAAAATAAAAAAATGCGCCTGCAATCATACCTTTTTCATAATTATTTGTTTTGTTGTCTGGATTTTTTTGCTCTGTTTATGAAAGACAACGAAAGTTTTTATAAAATTTCAACATCTAATGGTGGTGGGGGGAGGGGGGGGGATATAATATTAATATTATTTTGACAGTCAAAATTTATTAAAATAGTTTCTTTCGGTTACAATTATTTTCTTAAGAAATTAAATAACTTCTTAACAAAATAAATATTAATTGTATCTTACAAAATATTGATAGTAAATATCTTGTAAGATATAATCAATATTTATTAAAACAACTTTATACAGTGTTTTGTTTTAACTAAACATATCTTTCAACTTTTAGGCGGTTCTCAAATTCCAGAACAACGGAAAAAATTTGACAAAATTTCAGACTCAATTTGAAACGTAAAGGCATAAAATTGGCAAGCCTGACTATTGGAGCGATTTGCAATTGAAATGAGTTTTCCATTTTCTGATAAATAAAGTATATATAAAGTTAAAAGCAATTCTGGTCAAGTGACAACCGTTTTTCCTCTTTCTCGCGGTGTCACGTTAAAAAAAAATCGGTTCAAACACCCACTTTAACTGTATTTTCTGAAAGAATTTTTACATTTAGCAAAAAATGAAAAACATCTTTCGATTATTTTGTTTCTGAGTAACAGTACCTGATATTTTATATGTTTCCAAAAAAAAGTAATATAGATATGTGTCAGAATGTAGTCGACCTTTAGATTTGAGAACAGCCTTGACAAAATCTTCGATACTTACACTTTAAATCGCATTTCAAATTAAATTAGAAATTCCTGTTAGCCATTCCATATTTATGAATTGTATTTTATTAGAAGATTATTCAGTTTGGAATTTGTTTGACGGTTAAAGGTTTTTTTCTTTAAAAGAAAACTTTTTGTTGATGCAGTCAAAGTGACACATTTTGCTTTGGTATATTAGGGAAAATATTTTTCCATTGAAAATGAAAATATTACTATTCATTTTTATTACTAGTATTAAAAAATGCTCTGACGAGCACCAAAAAAGGCTAATATGTTTAAGTATGAAAAAGGGTTTGACAAGTGCTTCTAATAGAGCATGAAAAAGGACAAGGGGTCCCTTCTTGGCTGCAGCTCACTGTCAATGCCAACTTTGAAAAAATCATATTTGCGCTTTTTCCATATAAAATAAATTCGCGGTACTTTAGTAAAACTTTCCGTCGCGCTTTACATGTTAACTGCACTGTTGTACTGCGCATGCGTCTGCAATGCAACTTTGTACAGTGCACTGTGTACCATTATTTCTCTATAAATTGTACTACACTGTACATTCCTATTATGCTTTTGATTTTTGAACCTCAGCGCACATTCACACTGTGCTTTTGTACTTCCTTATTAAAGGTGTATGCGTCTAATGTTCGTTTATAATTTACATGCATTGCTGTACTGTATAGTACATTGTACAGCCACAGCCACTTGCTTTTAATTTCAACAATCAATGAACTAATAAATATAATGTTATGCGTGCACATGTGGAATTGTTCCTGTGCAGAGTGCTGCAACAGTCTGCACTGCACTACAAATCAGTTTTCTGTACAGTTCTACATTGCGGGCGTGCTTGGTGGCCCTACATGAGTGTGATACGCTGTAGGAACTAAGGTTTTTGGTACTATGTCGCCTTACATTCATGTTTAATCAGGCTGCGTCTTTACTGGTTGTGTCTTTACACTACACATTTTTATCGTAACTGTGGCTGATTTTTTTTTATATGAAAAAAGCGCAAATATGATTTTTTCAAAGTTGGCATTGACAGTGAGCTGCAGCCAAGAAGGGACCCCTTGTCCTTTTTCATGCTCTATTAGAAGCACTTGTCAAACCCTTTTTCATACTTAAACATATTAGCCTTTTTTGGTGCTCGTCAGAGCATTTTTTAATACTAGTAATTTAAATTTTTTGATAATTATATATTGAATATAAATAAACTTGAGTTGCTTTAAATATTCCCAATACTTTTTTTCTTATTTCGCACAATAATGCACTATTTAACCAAGTTATGCACATTGTTTTAAGAGGTTCCAGGTTTTTTAATCAAATTCACGTTATTTTTATTCATAATTTAATTTACTTGGGATCCCTTAAATATAACTAATATAATTCGTTAAACTGATGTTAGTTTTTGTTGCATTAAAATATCTTAGTTTGTTGATTCTCCCTAAACAAGTAAACCCTATTAGTTTACAATGGAAGTCTATAGGAATTTGGCGATATATCACGAAGTTGGTGACAAACTTAGCGGTATTTTGCGACAGAACAGGGTCCCGTATATGGTAACCCTTCTTATAGGTATGGTGATGCATTAAATGCTGTTCTATAACCAATGAGATGCGTTTCATTCGAGCGTTGCCATTAAACAATTAACAAATAATCGCGATTTCTGTGACACATACGATAGCGTAACATATATTGTAGATTATCGTGGAAATCGAAGGTTTAGGCCACATCGTATTGTTTAGTTAGACCGGTTATACTAACATCGTTCTCATGCTTTGCTACAATTTCTTTTATTTAACAGTAATTCGCTTAAGCTTCTTACTACTGCTATCACTAAGCACTTTTTCATTCTTAGAAGCCATAATGAGAGCTAAAATTAGCGCAAACCTGAGTAAAAGTAAAACAAAAAGTTAATTTTTTTTACAGTAATAAAGGTACACAAAGCACTCTGATATGCACACCTTACTCAAAACTTGACTAATAACAAGAGTTATGTGAGGGTTGCCAACTGAACTATTCGGCAGCCTTGGTCGGGAACCGAGATATTGCACGCCAAACGAGTCAAATTTTGATCACCGAAGTTGGACATAAACCGAACTGGTTATAAACAGAAGCGGTCGTGAACCGAGGTTCCTCTTATATTTTGACCTATAAGTTTGCAAATATGGCATTATTTATATATTCAATGGCGATGATCATTAGACATCTTGGCGATTTTGGCGATGAAACTCATCGATTTCAAAGTAACGTTCCGAAGTGTACTTGAACCACCACAGATGTCATATACGCTTCACGTTGACGCGATTTTTTTCTGACGCCAATGTCATGTACGCACCGGGGTACTTAACTGGCGCCAAAGTTTTCTTATTTTGCTTGATATGGTAACCCGAATGTTGTTGTTTATTTATTAATAAATTGTTTATTTACTTTTATTTTCTTTTTTAAAATTATATAAATTGTTTTGTTCTATTGTTATTAATTAAACTTTTTAAATTTTATTGTTAATCTCTTTTTAAAAATATATATGAAACTGGTATTCGAAAACGAGGTTTTCGCCAAATTAGCGTCAGAAAAAATATCGCGCCAACGTGGTGCGTATATGACATCTGTACCATACTTGGTACAACTTGATTATCCTGTCGACAAAAAAATTATCGCCAAACTATAAGATTAAATGACAATAATGGATGGTAGTAAATGTTATATTCATTTGACATTTAACACGATACACATGTTTGTTACGTCATCAAGTGATTTTTAATTCAAGTTTTGGCAAAGGTGTCATATACGCCGCATATTGGCGCAATTTTTTTGACGCCAATGTCATATACGCACCGGGTACTTAACTGGCGTCAGAGTGTCGTTATTTTGCTTGATATGGTAACCCGGATACAGATGATATATTAAGGAGGTTGGCACAGATGTCATATACGCCCCATATTGGCGCAATTTGTTTCTGACGCCAATGTCATATACGCAACAGGTACTTAACTGACGCCAAAGTATCGTTATTTTGCTTGATATGGTAACCCGGATATTGTTGTTTATGCTGCTAATGTTTTCGAAAATTGGCGTCAGAAAAAAATCGCGCCAATATTGAGCGTACATGACATCTGTGCCACGAGGTTTTCGCCAAATTGGCGTCGGAAAAAATCACGCCAATATTGAGCGTATATGACATCTGTGCCCAAGTTTTTATTAGTATTTTTATTAATGTTTTGGCACAGATGTCATATTCGCCCCATATTGGCGCGATTTTTTTCGGTTGCCAATTTGGCGAAAACATCAACAGCATAAACAACATAATCCGGGTTACCACATCAAGCAAAATAACGACACTTTGGGGCCAGTTAAGTACCCGTTGCGTATATAATATTGGCGTCAGAAAAAAATCGCGCCAATATGGGGCGAATATGACATCTGTGCCAATGTTTTACTAATTTATTTATTCTTCCGTTACTTAAAATAAAAATTATGTCAGTTTGTATCATTTGGCGAATAGTTTGGCGAAATTGGTCGACGGGATAATCAAGTAGTACCATATATTTTTGCTGTACATTTTCGACAATATCTCAAGCAAAAGTACCTAAAGTTAAACGAAACCCTAATTATTTAAGGCACAGATGTCATATAAAACAACGGGTTTGGTGCGTTTTTTTTTCTGACGCAAATTTGACGAAAACCTCGTTTTCGAATAGCAGTTACATATCTATTTTTAAATTACTTTCTATTATTTTAAAAAGGAAATAACAATAAATAATGAAAAGTTTAATTATTAATAACTATAGAACAAAACAATTTATATAATTTTAAAAAATAAAATAAAAGTAAATAAAAAAAATAATTGATAAATAAACAACAATAGCTCAGTTACCGTATCAGGCAAAATAACGCCATTATCGCGTCAGTTATGTACCCTGGTGCGTATATGACATCTCTTCCTTATTAAAAATAGATGGAATGGTATTTTTTAAGGTATGCTTATGGTGTTATTACACGAGGGGTCAAAGACGCTTCAGATTCCAGGCGTCTCCATGTATTCCTATGGCTCCATGGGAGTCGCTTGGAGCGCCAGCGTCTTTTTTCTGTCGGAGCATCTTTGACGCCCGAAACGAGGCGACTCGCCAGTACCAGCCAATCAAATGCTTGGAAATCTGATAATAGAAAAGCCTTTTCCGGAACAGCCAATGAAATGCTTGGAAAAGACGGGCCGTGAGGCGGCTGTTGTCGCTAGACGCCTGGGATTTCAAGCGTCTTTAACTTCTCGTGTAATAACACCATTAGTATGTGAAGTATTTATATTACTGCATAACTATCGCTTGTGTAAGTCAGGATGTTATGATGATAATTAAAATAAACCTTACATTTAGCTCCTGAACAGAAGCTTGGGATTTACCCTGTTTTTCTTTTTCCTATCAACTCGTTTGTGCTCCATTGTGTCTATTACTCCAGTTCAAAATATTAATCAAGAAAGTTTATATATATATTTATGACAATTATGCATTATCTGCTTAGGTTGACGTCGATTTCACAAATACAAAAATCTGTCAGTTGAATTTCAATTTTTGTTGACTTATAAAAACAAAAGTACACGTGTTATCCTTTTTTTTTAATTATTGTACTGCTTTTTAGGGAGTGGCAACACGAAATAAATTATTGAATTAGAAAATTAGAAAATGAAAAGGAGAGATTTCTATAATTTTATGGGGACATTATAAAAGACAATTTCGATTTTCTCATCGACCGTCAAACATACAAAGATGAAAAAAAAACCTATTCTAAGTTTTAACAAGAGGATCAAAATAAAACAAAAACGAAGTTAATCCACCCACTGGAACGTTAGCTATGCTTTGTTGAATTTTTTGTCTTCATTTTTTCGTTTAAGATTAAGTAAGAAACTACTGAAAGCTACAGTAATTTTTTAAATGCTATCAGTTTATTCGTCTCGTCGAGTTCTATCTTTCAAAAGAAAAAACATTGTCGTATGTCAACTGGTTCGCCAGAAATTTAAGAAAGTCATTTGCATTTTCTATTTCTTAATCATATTATAGCTTAACGCTGCCGCGTTTGCTATGATATAGTTCAACTGAACATTTCTGATCAATTTTTTACATTTTAAATTGCTATTAAAAATGAATTTAAATTAAATGTATTCTATTTCATTCCAGTGTGCTTAGAAAAAACATGCATATATATATACATATATTAATGCATAACTTATAGACATGAGAATTTTATTTGTAATTTATAAGAATGCGTAAAAAAGTAAGTATTTTAATATATATTTTAGTGAATAAAAATAAATTTTGCACCTTATTAAATACTTTCACCGAAATATAGATTTTGAATAAAGAAAATTATGTAGAAAAATTAGAGAAAAAAGATTTTTTGATTTCTTTCATCAATATATCAAGCAGATTAAACTGGCCCTGTTATTTTTACCCGATCCTGGTCTTTTATATACTGGCCGGAAACTTTACGACAGTACCTACTGGGCAGGAAAAAAGCACTCGTTTACTCCCCACTCGCCCGTTATCAGTTAGATTATGGCTACCGGATGTAATGGCGCATCAGTTAATATAAAACGGGTTTCATACAAATGGCCAGAATTCTGGTTGGCTCAAAATTTTCCAGAATGCGGACAGATATTTTGTGTTTGTTGAGTATTTTCCATGGCTTATTCGGAAAAACTTATCAAAGACAATACTTTGACTATGTGTGATAAAATAGTCATGAACGGCGCATATTTAAGCATCATGAAAATTATTTCAGGTAATTAAAAAGTATATAAAAGAAATATTATTTATTTATGGTACCTTACAGCGTTAGTCTCTAATTATAGCATCCATTATAACATTGCTTCATGCATACTCAGATCAAATATCAGGTCATTCTAACAAGTGGTTCTTTTTTTAGCCTTTTGAAATACAATTTTAATTATAATGCCACTGTATTGCGAATTTGGCCTATATCATGGATACCGTGCTCTCATTCCCGTCGGACGAAGTCTGGCGCCGCCTTGGGATATAAACACTAACACATCAAACACCCAAGGAATTTTATAAATATTTACACATTTTTGAGAAATGAATTTATATGTATATAGATAAAACATAAAATGTACAATAAAAATATGACATATCTTTAGATAACTGAGAAGTATAAAATTATAAATCTTTTTATTAACCACTGAATTCATTTTGATGACTGTTTACATTTGACAAGAAATCACACTCTCTAGTTGACAGAAAACCTTAAATTATGAGAGCGTTGCTGAACACTTAGTGAGAACTTTTCTGAACCTATTTTGTTCTATATCTCAGAAACGAAAGGTTTCTCAACAGCACAAATAAATAGATGACTATTTAAATTGCTATTGAGAGAAAATGCCTTGTTGCATATATTACAAACAAGAGGTTTATCACCAGTGTGAAATAATCGGTGATTTTTCGAAGTAATCTTCGAAAAATCCTCTGTTACGAGAGAAAATTTCTTGCTTCATATCTCATCCACAAAAGGTTTCTGATTAGTATGAATTAACAGATGCCTGTTAAAATTACTCTTTAGCGAGAAATTCTTGTTACATATTTCACACACAAAAGATTTCTCACCAGTGTGAATTAACAAATGGATGTTTAACATATTTTTACGAGAAAATTTCTTGTTGCATATCTCACACACAAAAGGTTTCTCCCCAGTGTGAATTAACAAATGGGTGTTTAACATAGTTTTACGAGAGAATTTTTTGTTGCATATCTCACACACAAAAGGTTTCTCACCAGTATGAGTTAACAGATGCCTGCTTAAACCTCCCTTTTTAGAGAATTTCTTTTTGCAAATCTCACACACAAAAGGTTTCTCACCCGTATGAATTAACATATGTCCACTTAAATCACTCTTTTGATGGAATTTATTGTTGCATATCTCACAAGCAAAAGGTTTCTCACCAGTATGAATTAACAGATGGGTTTTCAAATTACTCTTGATAGAAAATTTCTTGTTACATACCCCACACACAAAAGATTTTTCACCCGTATGAATTAACAAATGTCTCTTTAAATGACTATTTTGAGAGAATTTCTTCTTGCATATCTCACAAACAAAAGGTTTCTCACCACTGTGAATTGAGAAATGCCTATTAAAATGACTCTTTTTAGAGAAATTCTTCTTGCATATCTCACAAACAAACGATTTTGCTTGGTGCAAGTTAGAAGATCCTTTTCCAATACATTCTTGAAAAGAAATGCTTTGTTCCATATTTCACACTTTAACTACTTAATCTTCTTTGAGGGATATCGCAGATACCAGAGCGGTCGTTTCTGTTTAACTAATTTATGGCTTGATGTATCTGCAATAATGAATATATGTTAATCTATTACATTTTATAATTAATCGAAAAGATATTTAACCCTTTCCTTCGCGGAGTAGTTCTGTCAGTGAAATGATGAAATGATGGATTGGCGCCGGAATTTATAAAGAAATTTATTATAAAACAAAAACTTGCTTATTTTCCCGTACTTTATAAAATAAAAATTTCAATTAAATATTCTGGGTGCCAGTACTCTCAAAATTCCTTTTAGTCCTTTTTTTGTTCACACCGCCCGCTAAAGGGTTAAAAGGAAACAGATTTCTCAAGAAAATTAAATGCACTGTACGAAATTGAAATCAAATTTTGTAACAGAGTAATGAAAACTATATTCATTTCTAAAATTTATGAAGAAACTATATATAAGTAACAAGTGTTAACAACTTAGTTCTATTAAGAATGTTTTCTAATCCAAACTGGTTCCTTTCTGATACACTACTGAATTTATTTTTATTTGATTATGCATAATATTGGCAGATTCACTTATTAAAAAAGTATGAAATGAAATTTTTTTTAAAGACTTTTAGAAAATGATTTAAATGTTGGTATGTTAAACCTTTTATTTCATACGTAATATTTCATCATATTTTTGCTCTGAATGAATTTATTCATTATCGGAATTTATTTAATTTTTAAGAATATTATATTATTATAATCTTTATAACTAGGAGGCTCTGCCCTCTGGAAGCTACGCTCGCCAACCCCCATTCAGACACCACAGAATCTAAAAGCACGCTAATTTGATCGGTTTTAAAAAGATTAGAGAAGATTGAATTATAATTGAAAAAACCTATAGCGATCTCCCTGTAAACGGGTTTCCATTCAATTCCGTTTGATTGCAAAAATTTAAGGCCGAATCATTTGCTATTATGACATACAACGGTTGTTTTCGTGTTTTATTAAAGAAGACCAGTTAAACATTTGAAAGGAAGCTAAAATAAAATGAATTAAGTAAACAGAGCCTTTGCCTCCCGGTATTTTTTAACAGCGTTATAAAACGATTGACATAATACAATTTACTACAATTACTGCAATTTACCGCTTTAACCCCTTCAAGGGCGGTAGTTCATTTTTGGACCACTTAATTTTAATTCTTAAATGCACCAGAATATTGGAATGAAAATTTTCCTTTTATTATTAAGTGAACAAAAGCATTTTCGTATTTCGAAATTTGTTTGAAAATTCTGGTGCCATTTACTGATTTCAACATTTTACGAATAGAAGTACCTTGCCCCTGAAAGAGTTAAACGCATATTAATGTATTTATTATTTTAAAGTTTCCTTTCTCTTTTAATATTCACGTGTAAATACAATTTTCAATATTTTCCTGCTTGTAACACGTATTCATTTAATAGTAATTTTAAAGGGGTTTTTTCTGTTTTTAATAGTCACGTGTAAATAAATTTTTAATCGTTAGGAAATATTATTCTTTGCGCTGTTTTTAGAATTGAAAAAAATCTCTATACTAATATCCTAAGTCATGTGACTATTATCAACAATTCTGGGCGGATTCCTTAGCTTTTTATATTCCAGGCGATCATTTTGGTACTTTAATGTTAGCCAGACACAGGCGATAAGTCGCCAAATATTATTCTATCGCCATGATTTCACTTATATTACAATAGTCCAAGTCATGTAACTGCCATTAACAATTACGACACTTCGCTTTTCCTAAGAAAGGTTTCCATTTTGATTAAAGAATCAAAGTTACTTTTTCGAATAAAACTACATAAAAGATGCCATGATCACAAAGAATTCTTGATACTTTTATGTTAGCCGGGTGAAAATCTCGCCAATAACTTTTTTTAACTCGCCAGTTAGCATTTTTTTATTTTTCGAGTGGTAAATTAAAACGGCACTACTTGGTTATCCCATCGACCAAAAATCTATCGCCAGAATATAAGATTAAATGCCGATAATGGTTGATCGTAAATGTCACATTCACTTGACTGTAAGGAAGTTACACGTGTTTACGCCACCAAGGGATTTTTATTTCGACGTTTTATTTTTATTTTTATCAATGCTAGGCACAGATGTCATATACGCCCCATATTGACGCGACTTTTTTCCGACGCAATTTGGCGAAAACATCAACAGCATAAACAACAACGTCCGGGTTACCATATCAAGCAAAATAACGACACTTTGGCGCCAGTTAAGTACCCGTTGCATATATGACATTGGCGTCAGAAAAAAATCGCGCCAATATGGGGCGTATATGACATCTGTGCCCAATGCTATACTAATTTATTTCGGCACAGATGTCATATACTCTCCCCATATTGGCGCGGTTTTTTTCCGACGCCATTTTAGCGAAAACACCACCACCATAAACAACAACATCCGGATTACCATATCAAGCAAAATAACTATACTTTGGCGTCAGTTAACCTTTAACCGGAATCGCTAAATTGTTTCACATTAGTGGAATCTTATGTCCAAAAGGACCCTTTAATTAAAATCCAAGTTATTTTCTAATATAGATGAAATTACCACTTAGATGGGTTATAAGCGCATTGAAAAAAGTTTCATGTACTATATAAATCAACTTTTATTCATATATATCTTGAAATTATACATTTTTTTTAAAATTTAGTTCTTTAAGCGTTGATGCACGCGTTTCGAAATTATACGGTTTTTTTGTCGTTGTCCGGTCAAAATGGATCCACGATTCCGGTTAAGGCTTAAGTACCTTTGCGTATACGACATTGGCGTCAGAAAAAACCGCGCCAATATGGGGCGTATATGACATCTGTGCCTTTATTTGTTCTTTCGTAATTTAAAATAAAAATTACGTCAATTTGTATAATTTGGTGAGTGCTTTGGCAATTTATATAATTTGGCGAAATTGGTCGACTGGATAACTAAGAGTACATTTAAAACATTGCTTTGAATTTGAAATTAAATGTCAGGATTTCTTGCAATATTTAGTCGGGTTTGGCGTGTTTTTTTTTACGACAATTTGGCGAAAACCTCGTTTTCGAATACCAGTTACATATGTATATGTATTTTTAAATTATTTCTATTATTTTTAAAATGAACTAATAATAAATAAAAATAATTAATTAATAACTATAGAACAAAGCAATTTATAACTTTTTTTGTTTTAAATAAAAACAAAATAAAGGTAAAAAAATAAGCAACAGTAGCCGGGTTACCATGTCAGGCAAAACAACGCCCTTTGGCGCTATTTAGGTAACCCGGAGCCAGTGGCGTGGCGTGAAAATTTTCGGTGGTCATCGCAATTATTTATGTTTGTGGTGAAAAATTATTAACTCTAAAATTCAATGGTTGAATGTTCAAAAAAGAAACTTTAAATCTTACCTTCACTTATACATGAACTCCAGATGTTCTGCTAAAACTGGATCGTAGAGTTTTAAAAGCTTATTAAGAGTTTTAAAATATTGCTTGGTCATCGCCGCATCCAGCGATGACCGGACGCCACGCCACTGCCCGGAGCGTATATGATATATTTTTCTTTTCGTTTCGTTTTAAAAAAGAAAGAAGTTAAAGCCATTGATTTTAAATTTTTCAGTTTGAAATGAAAGCTTTGTATTAAATAAAATGATAATGAAAAAAAAAAAAACATTGTACTTAGCATAGATTCAAGTGAGGCCAAACTGGTCTCAAATTAATTAAAAATAATAACCCTTTCTGAAATACGAAAAGAAATATCAGTTATGATTAAAATTTGAGTTGCCATCATTAGAAAAATGTATAAAAAATTAGAAAAAAAATTAATATTTCGAAAACTAATTCGAATTTAAAAATTCTAATACCAGTTTTGAAATCTGCGGATCAATATTGATTTTTGGTGTTAATTTCATCGCAAAGTATTCCATATTTTAAGAGAAATCGCCGTGAAATATAATCAGTTGTTTAATCAGTCGATTCATACTTGCGTTTCATACTTCCGTTACATACTTCCGTTTCATAAAATGCGTTTCATTAGGGTTTTATATATATAGGGTAGATATACAATTTACACTAAACTGAATTAACAATAGTTGTTTGGGTGTGGACTGTAAATTTAAATGGTCAAAATTATCAAAATCAAAAACATTCAAAGCCAGTCCATTTATTTTATTTCTTATTTTTGAATCCTAAATGATTAGTCATAAAACATTCAGAGAAGTCAACTTTGAACTTACCAATCTCACAGAAACAAAGGCGTCCGAAGAATTGTTGGTTGGTTACAGCTATTAGTATTTCGGCACACTGAGTAGTTTAGCAATAGAGCAGTTTAGCAATTGAGTGGTTTAGATCACAATTAGCCTGTGAATTGTCACCCTAAATTTTTAAATATCGGAACTTGCATTATATTTTGGAAACAAGACTGACGACGAACTTTTTGCATCTCGCAATAGGGATTACAGTGATTATGAACATGATGGTGGTTTCGTAAATTTAGGAAGTATAAACAATAGTTCTGAGGAAAATTATAGAGAGGGCAATGAATACTTGGATGAAGTTGAAGGAATTGTTGAAAGTTGTCAGGTATGGATAGTAAATAAATAATATTCCTCCTTCCTCACAAGCTTTCCCTTTTACTGAAACCCTGGGAGTAAATATAAATTATATCTCAGTTATTTTAAAATACATTTTGATCGGTATGCTGGTAACTGAAACCAATAAACATGCAAGCCAGGAAATAGCAAAGCAGTCTAAAACAGGGGTGTAATGGAGGGAATACGCAGGTATACGCCGTATACTTTCTGGATTTTTTAAAGAAGCTCCGTATACCCTCTGTTTCTCAAATAAAGCTATAGCGTATACCCTAGGCATGACGTTCATGACTTTAGCGTATACCCTCTGTTTTTTTTTTTACGACTACAACACTGGTCTAAAAATTCATATCCTAAATGATAGAAATAAACAGATGTGAATGAGGAAGAAATGAGAATTTTTATAGGTATTTTATTCAGGGGCGCCATTTGAAGGGAACTGGAGGGGGGGCAAGGAATTTGATATTTCAGAAAATTTATCTGTCATTATGGATGCACCCAGGGTTGTAAAAAACCCGGGTTTTTTGTTAAAAACCCAGCCCGGACGGGTTTTATTAAAAAACCCGGGTTAAATGGGCAATTTTCCCCGGGTAAATTGGCTACTAAATTTTGGTACTTTGAAAAATTTATCCGTTGAAATTTTGGAAATTCTCAGAGGAATTACTCAGGGAAAATTTAACTTTTTGCTTAGGAAAACGCAAGAAATTTGATTGCCGAAACAAGTGGATCTCAAATACAATCTCAAATACACCTGATCTCAAATACAATCTTTGTAAGCAAACACTTCATAGTCTTAATAAGGATCTCAATATTTTTCTCTTTTCTTAAAATACGTATATATTATATGATCCCTTTAATTTAAATAACAAACAAATTTTAAATTGCAAAGCTATCAATTGTGTGTTATTTAATAATAAATATAAATATAACTTAAAAAAAAACTTGCTCCGTTGAAATTATCATAAGATTAGAAAATGTTGATAAAAAATATCTTACAACAAAAATGTTTCTTATGTATATACAGGGTGTCCAATGGCTAATTCCTAAACCGTTAGTCATACACATATAGTTTAAATATTACAAAAATGTTTTCATTTGAGGCAAATAAATATTTAAAAAGCGATTTGGGTCAGTAAAAACATTTCTTAAAAAATTACGAAATTTAAGTATTTATACAGCCCCCGGTGCTATAAGTTATATTTAGTAAAATTTTCCTATTACACTGACAAGACAGACAAAAAAAAGTCCCGTTCATATAACACTAAAATTGACTGAGTTATGAAACTTTAAAAATGCATGACTTATACCACTTTTCTGCATCTGAACACAAATGAGTTTGGCCATACTTTGAGGGGTCATATCCTAAGTGCTTAAAGTATTCGAAGAACTTTTCATGTGTATCAGCGCTTTGAAAAAAATAGTAAAGTGTTATGATTGAGTTAACTTTTATTAAGTTTCAGATTGGCTAAAATTATTGTATTTTAACATATGTTTTATTTTGTAAGGATTTGAGACTATTTCTTTTCATGATTTCTTTTAACAAATATTATGTTATTTTATTTAACTTCAACGATCGTATGTATGTTTTCCCAGTTCAAAATTTGTAGTCGAAATTTAACTCGCTTTCAAGTTTCAAATATCCGATCAAGACTAAATTTTACATGTATACTGATGTAAATCCGATGACAATCTAATATTATTATGATTTTCGGTGGTTACCATTCATACTTATTTTACAGGATAACACAAATTTCGGATAGATTACTGCCAAGAAGTTTAAGAAAAAGTCTTAGATTAGATAACACAAGATTGCGATGGTTATGTTTTTTAACTTTATGTATTTTTTAGCGCTGAATCTGAGAATTAACTTAATTTTTAACCATCATCTCAGGATGTTTTGCAAATCATAAATTGTCAAAGTTAAAAAATAACAAAAATCAAATACTATAAAATAGAGGAGACGGCTGAGTTTTTTAACTTTTGATAATGGATTTTTATGTACTTTTTAGCACTGAATCTGAAAATGACCTTCATTTTTAACCACCACGTTATAATTTTTTTGCAAATCGTAAATGTCAAAGTTAAAATATAGCAAACATCTGATACTATAAAACAGATGTAAAACTTTTTTTTTATTTAATTTTCCTTATGTGATGGTTAAAAATGAAGGTTATTTTCATATTCAGCAGTAAAAAGTACATAAAATAATTTAATAAATATAATAAGTTTAGTAAATATAATACTCTTGAAGCTAAGTGAAAAGCTTAAATTTACGTTTTAAATTAAAAGCTAAAACGTTTTAAAATTATAGGGTTCCCAATCTAAAAGTGCAAGTAAATTAGTACAAATATATTTTCTAAGATTCAAAGAAGTGAATAAATAAAACAAAATAACCATGAACAACAAAATACATCATTTGTTCCTTTCCAGAAATACTCTTAAAAAAAAACCCGGGCTTTTTAAGTGGGTTTTTTATAAAAAACCCAGCCCGGGCGGGCAGCTGGGCGGGTACCCGGGCAGCTACCCACTACAACCCTGGATGCACCGAATAGCGATTTTGGCCGAATACCGAATATTCGGCCTACAGGTAAACAGAATACCGAATATTCGGCTGGCCGAATTCAAAATTTAAAGATGTTAAAAAATTAAATTTTAAAACAATTTTTCATAATACTTAACAGATACTTTCTATTTTGATAAACAAGACCTTTTTACAAGTAAACTTTACACACACATACCAAATTTCCGGCACTTCTTCTCATGATATCATATGTCACAGAAATCAAAGTAACTCTTTGGAAAATATAGTTACGATATCTTCATTACTGTTAAAGTAACAAATGAAAATCCAAGGTTGACCTGAAGTGAGATGAGATACATTGTATTTTTGATTTTGACTGATTAAGCGGATTGCGATACTGGTTTCTTGGGCAAAAATGGTCTGTCTTGATGTCTATTATCACATCTGAAAGTTTTTCCCATTTTCTTTAGAAACACTCTTTTTGCAAAAAAGCAAAAGACAGATTATTTACAAGATATTGTTCAGAAACTTCCATTTGTGCATCATTTATTTCTATGCAGGTCATCATTAATGGTTAATTTTTTTAAGTGACACTTATCAAACAGCAAATAAATAATGTAACCATTCTCTTTGATTTAAATATGATTCTGTTTCCAATCATTCTGAATATCTTTATAAATTGACAGTTAACAGTAAAAGTTTTGTCAGGATTTAAAAAATATTTTACAAAAGATATTTTTAAGTAATCGGTTTGGCCGAATAGTTCGATATTCGGCAGACCGAATAGTTTGATATTGTGCCTAACCGAATATTCGGTAGCATGACCGAATACCGAATAGATACCGAATATTCGATGCATCCCTATCTGTTATCACAGGCCAGACTCAACATTTTTTTTTCATAAATTCCTCAAAAGCTAAAGTAACTTGTCAGATTTTATTACAATAAAAACACATGCAATAAATAAACCCTTTATGCACAGAAACTGATAATTATCAAAAATATTTTCTAAAGACTTTACTATTCGAACACTCTCAAGGTGAGACACTTCTCATTGATGAGTATTTTGGCTAATTTTAAAAAGATATGTGAGAAAAAAGTCTATTAATTGCTTCCCAGCCGTGTGCAAAATGATCAAAGAAAAGTCGTCCCCCTCAGGGCTAGAATTTTCGAGGTGGATTTCCCCTTTAGTCCGAAATTTAGAGAGGATTTTTCTTTTTTTAAAAAAAGGGGGTTAATTCAAGTTCTTAATTATTGGAATTTTTTATTTTGCATTATTAGTGTCACATTATATTTACTGCAGTCATTACAACGCTATCAAATCATTTACTTTATTAAATCATATTATATACAGTATGTTCTTAATAATCTCCTCAGCTTGATACTAGAGTTCTGCACGGATCGGGTTCTACACTATCCGAACCTGACAAAAGTCGTTAACGCGAAACACAACTCTAGCCTGACAAACTGCAAAATAAACCCGAAATATTCATACCCAAACTCAAAGTGAAAGAAAATGAATCTATGTTTAATTACATTTATGGAAAAGTAGTCTACAATCCTATAGCTTATATGCAAAAATGAACACATGTGCACCCATTAATACTCCGATATATAGCTTTTTCATTTTAAAAATATTCAGATCTTCCTTTTGAAAAATCGGTTCATCCAAAGAGAGACAAAGCATAACCAGAAACGCTTAAAGTTAACCTTACACCTAGCGAAAAAAATAGCATAAACCTGACTTGATCCGCAGCTTAAGTTCGGGTAAAATCAGGTTACCCGACCCGATGCAAGACTGTGAATCTGACCCGAAACGAAAAAAAGAAACGCCAACCCACCTCGATATGTGCCAAGGATCGGGTCGTGTTGCTTTTGAAAAACTAGACTGCAGACTAGAGATGAGACGGGCTCAGCCCGAGCCCGAAGCCCGGGACTGACACGGGCTCGGGCTCTATTTTTATTCTAGTCTTCGGCCCGGGATCATTCTATCTGAAACCTGAAAATTTCATTTATGCATCAATAGAAAAAATTAAAAGAACTTTTTTTCCCCTTAAAAATTACTTATTCCTTTTCAAATCATTATATTGCTTTTTTTATCAGAATGAGGGGGAAACAGAAATTGTGTTTTTCTATTTTAGTTATTAGAATAGAATGCTATTTTAAAAGAAAATGATGAGTCATATATCCCGATTTATGTTTGGCATTTCCGACGACGACGGTCCTAGGATACGGCGCCACGAAAGAAGCAGGAATAATCAATTTGTTCTTAGTTCGATTTTCGTTTGTGGCAGAGGTTATTTTGCAATTGGATTTATTATTATTATTATTTAGAGATCTAACACAAAGAGAATATTTTCTTCCATTTATAGTTTGCGGTTTGCGAATAATTTAGAGTTCTATTGTACGTTTTTCATATTGAAATGACTTTAGTGATTATTATATCTATTATGAACTCTGCTGAAGCTGTACGCTGCAATTTACGAAGTCACTTTCATTCGTAAATAAATTTAATTACCATATTATTCCGATAGAAATCAATCGAGCAGCATTTCCTCTTTTCCTGTAAAAGCACCGGGAGATTGAAATTTTTTATTTAAGATTATTTTCAGGGTCACGCCAAACCCGAAAGATTGTTATGAGGAAGGAATTGGTTATAGTTAAAAATGTGCACCTTTTTTAGAAAATTTATAAATGTTCTTCCATTATTCGCTAGATAAATAGTAATTTCTACAAATTCCATGCATTTATTCATGAAACACGCTTCATTAACATGCCCATATGATTTTCTTATTAAAAGAGAAACGATATGAGAATCCTTTTTAAGTATGAAGTACATTTTTATTTGATAACAAACTTTTCTTTTGATAATATTAAATTTAAATTTCCTTTAACAGTCATTTCTATGTAAAAAGTAGTTTATAAATGATAATTACATTTGAAACATTTTTTTAAATATTATGCAATTTTTTACTATTGCATATTTTCGGTATCGGGCTCGGGCTCTGAAGGCACAAAATGTTTCGGGATAGGGCGGGTCCGGGCTCTGAAAAAAAGAGCCCGAACTCATCTCTAATGCAGACTCTACCTGATACCAAATGTTTTGCAAATTTCTGAATTGTGTGGAATTTAGATCATAGTCTGAAAAGGAATGCAGAAAATGATTAAGGAAATTTTTACTCGCAGAAAATCATTGGTGAAAATTTCATATCCCTATGAATCACAAAATTCGCAAAACTTCTTGACGTGTTGACTATGTTTATGTGCTGATTATCTCATGACCGATTAAATTTCACGATTTATTTCCCTGACGATTTGACGAATTTCACAATTTTTTTCCGTGACCATTTGTCAAAATTCACGATATTTTTTGCGACGGTTAACGAAATTCGCTATTTCTATCCGAGATATTTTGACGAAATTCGTGATTCTTATCTACGACCATTTGTTGAAATTCGTTTTTTTTCTCGCAGCCGACTGACAAAATTTGCGATTGCTTTACGCGATCGCTTGACGAAATTTTTGAATTTTTTTGCGCGATTCTTTGACTAAATTCGTGATTTTTATCCGAAACCTTTGGCAAAATTTTAGTTTTTTTCCTTAATAGATATTCGAAATTCACAATTTTTTTTGCACGAGTAATGAGCATTTTTTTTTTTTTTTTTTTTGCCACCTAATGTTGAAATCTGCATTTTTTTCCACACAACCAATTGGCAATAATCGCTGTTTGTTTCCACGATCTTTGCAATATTTTTTCACGGTCTGTTTAGAAAGTAATATTTTTTCCGCGACTAATTTACCAAATTGACTATTTTTTCAAAGTCCAATTGGCAAAATTTAAGATTTTTTTTCGCGGTCGATTGGCGAGTTGATTTCGAGTAGCTCCGCAAAAAAAAAAAACAGAAAAAAATACTGCGGTCTTTCTCGAAAATTAAAAAATGTTCCTGGAAGATTTTAAAAAACGTTAAGAGGGCAAAATCCCGTACGCTGTTTCAAGCACTTCCCCTAAAAGAAAACTTTGTTCCAACCTCCAAGAACCTCTTGAAATGGCTCTCCACCCCTGCAGCAAAACCTACAAAGAAGAAGTCGAAAGGTCAGGGGGGAAAAACTTCATTTTAGACAGGTCTCCATATTAGCAAGTGTAATTATATGATTCGCGATTTTTTTCCGTTTGCGAAAGAATTCTTTTTTTGACAGGTTTCATTTTCGCAAGTTTTACAGTAAATGTACCTATGCTCTTCAGAAGTTTACTATAGAAAGGATGTTTTAACAGCCTTAGATATAATTGTAAAATGAAAACTGTCTATAACGGAATACTGTCTTAAACGGAAAATCTTAGTATCTTGAAAGTATACCTGCTAAGATGAAAACCTGCTTAAAAAGGAATTCTGAATCGGTTCTTGTTTGGAGGGAAGTGGATACACCCCCCCCCCCGAACCTCACCCTTGGATAGGCCACTGTTCTCAAAGAAAACCTTGCCCTTCCCCCAAGAAAGTTCTGAAATGGCGCCCTGATTTTATTACTATAAAGTGTAATCAATTTACTTGAACAAGAATGGTACTTATCAACACACGAATCAATTCGTATTCTAACTTTTTTCAAAGGTCATGACACAAGACAGATTTGAAAGGATTATGAAATACAGGCATTTTTTCCGATAACAGTACATTCAATCAAGATACACATCCATGTCCAAATTTACAAAAATTATATGAACTTATAGAGTATTTATGTAACAAGTTTAGAAAAACATTAGTTGCAGAAAAAATGTTGGTGTGGATGAATTATAATTCAAAGAACGCCTGAGTTGGAAGCATTACATTTCCCTGAAAAGATCACGCTTCGGCAGAAAGTCATTTGTTTTATATCAATTGCAATCAGACTACATAAGGAATTTTTTATTTTATATTGGTAAAAGTATGACATTTGTGGATAAGTATGACTACTATCCTATGTCTACTAAAATTGTGTTACATCAAATAAACCCTTTATTAGAAACGGCTTGCTGATTATTTGTTACAATGCAGAACAGATATGTATGGAAATCCTCAACGAAGAATAATAGGCAAAATAAAAAGAGTCTACCATAAACATTTGGAGCTGTAAAATCTAAGAAAGGAGAAATCAAAGAATTTTAAATGGGTAAATTATAATCCTAAAATGGCAAGATAAAGAAAATATCATTTATGTATTGAGCACAATTCATAATCCATCGTCTTGTAAAGTAAAATCAAAGAAAGGTGATATGACACAACCTCAATTGATATGCGAGTACAATCACACAGTGGGCGATGACAGCGATGACCACCTCGGGAACTCAGCTTTCGCTTTAGAGTGTTAGTGCAATCCCGAGGGGTAGACACACAGTGGGCGACCTTGACAGGGCTGACCGAGAATTTCCTTAATACGAGACCACTCAGAAACAGCAAAAGAAAGATTACAAATAAGTATTTCAAGATCCCATCAGTAAGTCTCTATTCAATACACTTATTATATACCAAAAAGTTACGAACAACTCTAAAACACTTCTTTGGGATTTAGAATAGAGGTTAGTGATGGGCGATAACAAGATGTTTTACTGATTTTCTCGATATGGATATCTCAATATTTTTTGATTGTGTAAAATTTTTCTCAATGACTCCAGTTTGCAGATTGCTTTTATACGATACGCAATTCGATCTTATCAAATATCGTGTGCAGGTGAACTGGAATGAGTAGGCGTTAATAAGGACTAGCTGGCTTCGACCGCTAGCGGACCACTTCTTTAATCGGGGCCTCTGATTTATATGTAATCTTGTAATTTACTGGGGCAACTATCGCGCCTCCCGGAATACCACCCTTCCTCTTTGTAATTTCATATATTACAACTAATGTTTATAGGAGGGCTCCGTATAATAATCTGATCTAAAACGGTGAAAACGCTACGATTTCAAAAAAGTTCTAAAAGTGCCCCCTCTCTTGGGCGCCAAATTTTAGAGGGGGAAGAAAGGTTTATAATATGAAAGTGTGGTCCGAGGGCTTTCCCATAATATATCAGATGACGAGTCCAAAAAATGTTTGAAAAATTTTCTCCCTTGTGGGTCCACTCTTTCGCCCTGGAATACACCCGGAATTCAAGCAGCCCCACTTTTAAATTTTTATATTTGATAAATAATATTTTCCGGAGGGCTCCGTCAAAAAAACACCTCTAAAATTATATTTCTTGTAGAAATCGCTATGGTTGTAAAAATTTGTTTGCCCCTTCCCTCCCCAAAAAATTCAACTCTGGGAAGAGAAAGGTTCATAATACGAAAGAGTGGTCAAAGGGTCTTTCCGATTATATGTCACTGGAGGGGTTTGATAAAATTTGAAAATTGCTTCCCCCTGGGTCCACTCTCGCGTCCCCGGAATTCCCCCATTTCCATCCTATAGAATTCCCCCTATCCCCCACCTTGTATATAGAAAAGGATTCATAAAATGTAGCAATTTCATAAATTTCACTCAATCATTTCTATGTGAGGGCAAAAACTTATTGATACACCCTCGTATGAACCTTTCTTCCCGGAGTTGAATTTCGGGAGGGGAAGCGTACAAATTTTTTAAATCGTAGCAATTTCTACAATAAATATCATTTTAGATGTGTTTTTTGGGCGGAGCCCTCCGGCAAATATTATTTATTAAATACAAAATTTAAAAGTGGGGGATGCGCGAATTCTGGGTGTATTCCGGGAAGAAACAGTGGACCCCCATAGGGAGGGGGGATTTTAAATTTTTTTGGATCCATCATGTGATATATCATCGGAAAGAACTCAGACCACTCTTTCGTATTAGGAACCTTTCTTCATCCCTCCCCAATTTAGTCCCTCGGGGGAGGTACTTTTCAAACTTTTTCAAATCGTAGCATTTTTATCATTTTAGATTTTATTTTTTTACGGAAATGAGCCCTCCGATAAATATTACTTATAATGTAAGAAAATTTCAAAGAGAGGGGTTGAGGGTGTATTCGGTGTGGGGGGGGAGATAGTTGGAACCTGGGAGGCACTTTTCTATCTTTTGCCGACATCCCTCATATGACATATCACTGTAAAACTCTGTGACCACTATTTCATTTTATATACCTGCCACACTCCTCTCCCCACTTTGCCCCCACGGGGGCACTTTTCTAAATTTAACCGACATCCCTCATGTAATATATCGTTGAAAAGACCTGTGACCACTTATTCATATTATGTACTTTCCTTACCCCTCTCCCTACTTGCCCAGTGGGTACGTTTAGCGTACTCCAGTAGGGAGTCTTCTAATAATGGGAAAATCATGCAACTGATCTCAAATGACGTAGAAAATCAATAAAAATATTGATACCATTTACATCCTTTTAGTTCCTGTTTTTGTCCCCAGGGGTGCATTTAATTCTTATTTATTTGGCCATTCTGTTGCTAATTTCCAAAAAATTATAATTTTTAATACTTAAACTCCCTTTAACTTTTTATACCTATTCATGCATTTTCTATTTTTTGAAACCAAGGGACGCCATCACATGACTTTTCCACTATTGTAGCTCCATTATAGCCTCTCTTCGGTTTCTTGTTTGTTTATTCCATCTGTTTTTAGTTGCCATGTATTTACTAAAAACTGCTTAATAAGCATGAAAAATAAGAAATTTAATAGTCGATTGTAGATTCTCAGAAGTAATCGATGACTGTATCGATTGTGTTTTTTACGAAGACGATTTTTTTCGACTGGCAGAGTTTCGAGAATCGTCCATCACTAATGGAAGTTATTGAAGATATTTTGGAAAAATATTTACAAAGTGTATCCTGAATTGTACAAGGAGATAAAAATACAAGATTGAAAGAAAGGAATTTCATATCCCACATTCCTCCAAGTCCAATCAAAAAAGAACCTCTGAGAAGATGTGTGGTATGCTGCTTAAAAAAATAATGTTGAAAGAAAAAAGAAGAGAAACTAGAACCTGGTATGAAGAGTGCAATGTTAGTTTGTGTATTGCACCGTCCTTCAAGGAATGCCATATTGAAAAATATTATTAGTAATTTTATTTGTTGAATGCTATAACAGCGTTGCCCGCATAATGTACGATAAGATACGATAATGTTAATAAAACTTTAACTTTGCACTTAAATTTTTAGCTTTCTTTTTATATTCCATTAATGAAATCCTTACAACTATTATAAATAGTGAATAAAATCAGGTTGCGGTTTTATACAAGAAAATAAAAAAATCGCCTGCAGCTGGAGGGCTTTTTTTTAAAATTTCATAACAGAATTATTTAAAGATTTATTTCTTATTTAGTACAGCTTGTCAAAACATAAACAATGTATATTAACAGAATGCTTCTAAGAAAAAGAATGTAATAAATTTATAACAGACAGTGCACCTGTTAAGGCAGGAATTTTCTGCTGTCACTTGCAATGTCGACTGACCAGCTTTTACTGTATATATACTATATTCTCCGATTCAAACCCTTTGAAATTCATGTCACAAACATAAAATCATTTCAAAGCTACAGATATGTACTTTCATGGATATGTGTCTGAAAGAGCAAGGACATGCGGGCATGCATGATTCCGATTACAGATTCATCATCAAGTTTTTTTTGTTAAAGTCATTCTAATCTATTAAAATTTAATAAAACTTTGTAAAAATAAACCATTTCTATTGCTAATGCTTTAAAAGTTTATCAAAGTTAATCTGTATATGTATCTTGAACTATTAAACAGCATACTTTCATTATACAAATAATTTCATAGTTGTGCTTGAAACTATGTTTAATTAACCCTTTATACAATGAATAATGAATTCATGAAAATTTTATCTTCTAAAGCATTTTTCGTGAATTGTTTAAACTACATTAGAAGTTTCACATAATCATTTAATAAATTTTAGAAGGATTATAAAAGGATTGGTGGACTTAGAAGGATTAATTAAATTTGAATTTATATGGAATTTGCGCAATATATATAACCCCACTCAAATCTTTTATTTTAAATATTTT
Organism: Maratus speciosus; assembly: GCA_963932465.1. Lineage (NCBI taxonomy): Eukaryota > Metazoa > Arthropoda > Arachnida > Araneae > Salticidae > Maratus > Maratus speciosus. The sequence continues at coordinate 645,132,416 of OZ010786.1, read as the reverse complement.
TCTTAGTATTTTGTAGAATTAGGAAATGTACAAATATAATGTTCTTACAGTAGAAACATAGAAATATTTCCGAATTGAACCTCCCCCCCCCCCCCCCGTAAAGCCAAGAAAGCTGAAAAGATGCAAAGGCAAAAGAAATCATCCTTTTAAAATTATTTCTGTTTTGTGTAACCAATAATGCTTTTGGAACAAGATAAAGTAATGCATCTATAAATCATTCTAAACTGTATTACTACTAATCGATGTATTAAATTAATTTTAAAACAAGTTATTTTAATGATACTGATAAGTACTGTCAGTAGATAAAGGGTTAAACACGAAAAATATTTCCATACAATTTGAAATTAAACAGGAAGTTATAAACAATATTGCAAAAATAAATTGATCATCTACAACTACTAAAAGTCCGGTGGTCTTTCAACATGGAACCAAGAATATTCAAAAAAGAGAAGGAAAAGTTTTGTGAAAGGTATATTTTTAAGGCAAAGAATTTTGTGAAAGATCTTTTTTTAAAGTAATTTTTTTAAGTAAAGTTTTTTAAAGGAAACTTTATTTTATTAAACAGATTCCTGATTATATAAATTTTAATTTTAATTTAGATTCTTAAACTCTTTTTTTAGAAATTTGCATTTTTAAGTCTTTGATTTCAGATATTTTTTTTTTCTTGAATATAATTGAAATAATTGTTTATACAATCAATAGGTAAATATTTTTGCATCTTACAGGGTAAAATAATCCTGATTAGCATTATTCATTCTTTGAATGAAAACGAGCTTTCTTATATTTTAAATACTATTTTTGCATTTTAAAAATTGTCCTATATGATATCACTAACTAGTAAAAAATCATATGATATTGCAATATAATCGCCAAAAGATTACCAAATGACCAAAAACTAATAGGCAAAAACTCCAAAACAGATTCAGTAGCAGTCAGATGCGAAGGTCGAGAGGCAGTTTGATGGGCAAACAAGAAGCCTTTCCTTTCAATCTTGGAGGGTGAGGTCTTATTGAAAAAATGTAGTTAGGTTAGGACATTCGACCAAAGTTTCACAAGGAATTATTTTTGCTGCTTGGCTTCACACATCCAAATAATACTTTTTATTTTCCAATAAATTGTCAAATACAAATATCACACTTTCACTGTGTCAATTATTATGCATTAAGATGTTTTTGTTTCAATAAACTGATTTATCTTTGGCATCATGCTATCCAAAATCATAAGTAATATTTATGTAAATATTTTATTTGCATCATATTATCTATTCACAGACATTTTACTTAGTTTGAACATTATTTTAGATTATTTATTCTATTTTGTGCAGCATGTTGCTTGTCCATAAAAAAATTCTTTTTTATAGTCTACACAAAGATCTATATATATATTACGCTATCGTGCGTGGCACAGAAATCGCGATTATTTGTTAATTGTTTAATGGCAACACCATTATAAAACGCTTCTCATTGGTTATTGTGTGAAAGTCCTCTGGCAGGATTTAGGCGGAGGTAAATCCTGCTTATTTAATTTACGTTCCCCCCTTTCGTTGCAATTATGGAACTTCACAATTTCGTTAGAAATGCCCGTAAAAGATCTCGGCGAATGCTTGAAAGTGGAGAAGAAGCCTCATTAAGCAGAAAATCGAAATAGATTTCATCGAGAACGCCTTCAATCACAGAGCATAAGCGATCGCCAAAATAGGCTTAATAACCGTCGCATGGGCGAACGCGTTGCTTCTGAAATCCAAATTATTGATTTAAACGCTCCGGAGGATAACTGTGTGGAGTATAAACATCTATTTTGTTATGCTAATGAAAATGACGCGAGAAAAAAAAGAAAAGAAAAGATTTACACTCCGATAGGGAACCTTCATTTAGTAAGTTGTTCGTAGCATTTGTGGCGTAGACGTTTAACGCCTTAGTTTTCTATACGAACCTACTCTGGTTCGAAACTCGATAGGATTAAATTGAAATTTGAGTTAGTATATTTTTGTTATTTTAAGGATTTCATTATTTTAAGGAATTATTAAAAGAAAAAAAAAGTGCAAATAAATGAATCTAATTATAAAAAAACTACATTTTATAAATATCATTGTTAAACGTATTTAATTAAAAGAAATTTTGTATATATTTTTTTTTAATTTTACAATTTTAAGGGTTTCTAATTATTTTTAATTGATAATCAATTGAATTATTTGAGAAAAAAATTATAAATTAATTAATCGAATAATAATAATAAAACTGCATTTTACACTGTCCAATCGATTTAATTAAAAATAAATTTGTTATTTATATATATATATATATATATATATATATATATGTATGTATATATATATATTTTTTGCAATTTTAAGGGTTTTTTTTATCTGTACCAATAAAAAAATTTCTTTCACTTATAAAAACCCTCGCTAATGGCACCAAAAATAAAAAACTGTCTAAAGATATAAAATGATACAAATTTGACCATACAAAGGGTCTGTCCGTTCTGATAATAATTCCAATACAGGGTCTCCACCAAAAGTAAGATACAATAAAACCTGCTTAGACGGAAACACAACGACCAGTATTAAATACCGTTTTATGCAGGCTCTTTAAATTGAACAAAGCAATCGTTGCATTTTTGGGGGGTGGGGGGGAAGGGGGGGTGGGCTGAAACCTGTTTTTTTTTTAGTTTATTGCACGACTCCGTTATAAACAGGCTTTATTAGTAAATTAGAAAATAAATTTGCTGGATAGTACCTTTTTTAAAAATCTATATAGTAGTATTTGCTTGCAATTTTATAATTTCTTTTTCAATATTACAGTTTATGATGCATTTGTAATTACTATTTCACCTACAGATTTTAAATAAAAATTTAAAATATTGAAATATAATTAAATTTTAATTTAATTCACCAAATAATTTTGAATAAAAGAGTTTAAAGTGTGAGACAAGCAAAAATTCAAAAGCTTAACCACTGACTTTACACAATTTTCCAACTGAACAAGAGCCGGGCCCTGGTAATTTGCACCATCTCTACCCCCAACCCTCTGTACCGACCTGCGATACAAATTTCAGGCTTATTTAAGAATATTATTACGGGCCCGGGCAACGCCGGGCGGGGCAGCTAGTAAATAAGTATTTTACACAATATTTGAGTTGTGGAGATAGTTTGATAAATGTTTAATATTTAAGTGATATATAGAAATTTCGCACTTTGTTATTAGTCCCACTTCAGTCTAATTTATAAACTAGTTTCACTATATTTGATTTTTTTTATGTCACTAAAGTCATCTAAACAATGAGGTGGTTTTTCTCCCTTTTTGCAGCTGTCTTTGCTAAGTCCTGTTTATGAGGTGAAAGTTGATTGTGACTATATTAATTTTATATGAAATTGCTAATAGAATGAAATTAAAAAATACTTAAACTTTATGAAACTCACACCTTTAACTCTCTCACTGACAAGCCATGTTAATATAAAGCTCCAGGTTTCACTGCAATATAAGCATTATTTAAAGTAATATAATTCTATTGATTTAATGCATTTTTAATATACTGAACAATGATTAATACTCTCAAGTATTACATTCATATTCATAATTAAGTTTTTTTTAATATAGAGTTGAAACAATCATCCTTTCTTTAGCATTTAAAGAGAAATAAGGAGAAAACAACATTACAATTTTGCCCTTTTGCTAGACTGTCAGAAGGTTTTAATTAAGGATCGACCGAAAAAGGTTTTTTAAGCCCGAAACAGAAACTGAAACCGAATTTCGGTAATCTTCCTATTTTTGGCTCAAAACGAAAATGAAAACTTTCAAAAATTTTTTAATTAATTAATGCATACATAAATGTACAGATTTATTAATTAATTGTACGTGTGGCCCAAGTTGGGTCTCTGTGCCTCTGACAAAATCTTTTATTTTCATATAAAATAAAATGTAACTAATTCATCTATGACACAGAATCATTTTCTAATCATATGAATTTCATCTAATAAAAAATGTTGTAAGTATGCGAGTGCACACCTCGATTAATCTTTTATAATAATTTTTGTAAATGATCATCTGTTATACTGGAACTTTCTCAAAGATTATTCGAAAAATTTCTGCGGTTTCAAACTAAAAATTTTCTATTGCCGTTAAGTCTGCAGCTTTTCATACTCATTAGGGTGGGACGAAAAAACCTTTTTTCGATTTTCGATGATGGGTAGTGCGGAAAATTTGCCACTGGTGGCATTAAATTCACACAAAAAATTTCAAATTTTTCGGACAATTCCTTCATTTGCCGCAAATGGCTTGAAGTTTTGCTGAAATGCTGATTAACTTTTTTAGAAAAAAATAAAAAAAATGTTAAATTTAAGTAATTTTAGCTGAATTTACTTGAAATGTCATGTTTAGCGTACAAAATGTTTAAATAAGCTTCGATTATGTATTATGTAATAGTTATGTGCATTTTGAATTAGGTAACTTTTATAGCTTTTTCACGTATGTGAGCAAAAATTGCAGAAATTGTGAAAACAGGGAATAAAGATCTCGTCATCGATAAAGACTTGGTCAGGAGGAAGAAAAAGAAACTTGGAAAGAAGATGCAGAAGGGGGAAGATCTTGGAGGAAGAAAAATACAAGCATCTTTTTTGATAGTAGAAAAAATTAAACGATATTCATAGAAAAAAAGGGACTACAAGCACCGTAGACAGAAAGAGGAAACAAATATCACCCTGCTGTCTGAACGTGGTTCAGAATATTTGGGTCACTTGACACCCCCTTCTGGTCACTGTGGAGAAACAGCAAAATCATTATATAATTTTCTAAGCCAGAATAAAGTCTGCTTTGGAAAAAATCAAGAAGAGAACTGCAACATTATGTATTCTTCATACGAACGAGCTTCCACTCTGACAGCGACATCAACTGTCTAAACTAGATGATAGAACTACTTGGCCTAAGTCTTTTACCAACTGAAACGGAGCTAGATTAATAGAGTACTCAAATCTTCAGCCTTTTGTATTTCTGATGTCCATGAAACAGGAAATAGGCTCGTAGAAATGGACACGTACATTTTCGCACGCCATTAGTGATATATGCTTTGTATTTTTCTGACGGTGCCGCTTGTTCCCTTTTTTCTATGAAGATCGTGTTATTATTTCTACCATCAAAATATATGGTTGTAATTTTTCATCCTCCAAGATATTCCTCCTCCTGTATCTTCTTTTCAAGTTTCTTTTTTTATCTCCTGGCTAAGTCTTTATCGATGACGAGATCTTTATTCCTAGTTGTCACAATTAATGCATCCTGAAGCACAGATCAAGCTCTTAAAGCAATTTACCTGGTTATAGAGTATATGATGTACCAGTTCTGAATGCGGCGAATGCTGCGTGAGAAAGGGATATGCGTTTGTGACTGTCTGCTTTTGAATGCCATAGTTCAAATTCTGATTCAGACGAACTGCTTGCTTCAAAGTTCCCACTTTTTGAATCTTCTGACAATAGCTGTATTTTAGAGCAGAAAAATAATTAACATTCCATCTCGCAGTTACTCCCATCTCCTATTTCCTTCCTCCTCTTCACGATGACTGAATGCGTTTTCATTGGATTTTACTTCACATTCTCCTCTCCTCCCAAAATTGCTGTCAAGACTTGCTGTGATCCGGCATCCAAATATGTGACTCTGAACGCATCGAAAAACCGAAAGAAGAGTGAGGAACATAATAATGACAAAAGAGAGAAACCGACGAATGAACCAAACAATACTTTCAATTTTTGCTCAGTTATACGCGAAAAGGTTATAAAAATAGCCTAATTCAAAATACATATAACTAATAAATAATAGATAATCAGAGCTTATTTGAACATTTCGTACACTAAACATGACATTTAAAGTAAATTCAGCTAAAATAAATTTAATTTAATATTTAAAAAATTTTTGCTAAAAAAGTTCAAAAATCAGCATTTGCGGCAAATGAAGGAATTGTCCGAAAAATTTGAAATTTTTTGTGTAAACTTAGTGCCACCAGTGGCAACTTTTCCGCACTACCCATCATCGAAAATCGAAAAAAAGTTTTTTTGGCCCACCCTAATACTCATTTGAAAAGAACCATCAAAGTTTAGTCTTGTATGCATTGATTGCTTTGTAATTTGGATTTACGTCTTGAGTCAGTGATGACTGATAAATAGTGAAGTTCATAGCAATAAATAAGGACTATCTCATTTGAGCTGACACAGCAAAAATAAATGAGTAATGTTGAACACTTCCGAATGGAGAAACAAAATTTTTGGAATACAGATAGTTTCGGTCTGGCCGAATTTTCGGCGAAATTCAGTTTTTGAGCCGAAAACGAATTTTCGGTCTATCCTTAATTTTAATATGATTTTTTTTATTTGCTTAAAGAACAAGTAAATTTAGCTGAATATTTAACCATTACATTCAGTATTACTACTATCATTAATGAGGAATTTTTGAAGCTTTATGAATGTTCTTAGACTATATCAATAACAAAAAAGAAAAGAACGAACAATGCATTTTAATCAGCAAGTTGTCCGCACACACACCAAACAAAAAAAGGAAAAAGAAAATAGCTGTTTGATTAGAATTCATTTCTTTCATTTCCGTCCATTCATTCTATCCATTTGCATACATTTTACTCAGTTTGAATACTATTTTGGATATTATGAATTTTAATTTTGATCAGAATGTCACTTGTTCATAAAAAAATTGCTATATATGGTCTATACAAAGATAAATAAATATTTTACTCATTTGTTGAGATAGTTTGATAAATGTTTAATATTTGGCTGATAAGTAGTATTTTCCCACTTTGTTAGTTGCCCCACTTCAGTCTAATTTATAAAGTAATTTCACTGGTAATTTACCAGACATGATGTTATAAAAAAAGTAGTAGTTTAAAAAATCCATTATAATTAATCATTATACTATTTCATTAACAATTTTAATTTTTTTATTTATTATTACTATTATTTTTTTTTTAGAGAATGTGAATAAAATCATCTGAATAACGATGGTTTGTTTTTATTTTTATTGCTGTTTTCTTTAGCTCTATTTATGAGGTGATAAATGTTAATTACGGCCTTAGTAATTTTGTGTAAAATTGTTAATAGAATGAAATGGAAAAATATTTATCTATACTAATAAAAGAAAGTTTCGCTCTGTCTGTGTGCGATGACTAGTGAAATCTACCACATGTAGAAGTCTGAGAATTTTGACATTCTTCATTTTTGGTGTCCTTTCTCCATTTAGTTATTATTACTTTTTTACTTTCCAGTTAACATCCTGTCCCCTTGAACTTTTTGTGCAAATAAATTGTTAATAAATTTTCCTTCTTTTAATACGGTCTTCGTTTTGAGGCCCTTTTTCCATTTAGTTATTTCCCCGTTTCTACAAGAATTTAATTTCCACTTCACGATTTTATTACTTATTCAAAAGCATTATGAGTGAATAATATGAAGACTGCAAATGTCAATATCAATTTTAAAAAGTCCTTTAGATTTTTTAAGTTCCTCCTGAATTGTTATCAAACCTCACAATGTAAGAAGGTGAATCTAGTGAATGAATGGATTAGACAGATGTGATGTCATAAAGCACGCGAACAGTAGCAATTCCCCTTAATAACCAGTCATTTTTCCAAAGTTTGGAGAATTTTTTGCATTATCACCTAAGATTCCCCTGATTTTTACAACTCCAAATTTATCCCCTGATTTTTCTATGAATCCCATATTCCCCAGATGAGTATGAACCCTTTTATGGTGCAGTTTCTAGAAAAAAATCATCAACATACTATTTTAATTTGTTTTTATTAAGGTAACGTATATAAAATACACGACTGACCAAGAAAGAAAATATTATGTATGTGTACATGAAAGTTTCAAACAAATTTTAAACTGAGCAAAAAACAAAACTAAGTACGTACTCTGTTTCCTTTGAAACTTCTTTTTTGACGTTCTTCTTTTATGTTCAATCTCAGGTCTATCTCGTGCTAACATCCAAGAGTAGTCGGCGAGCATGTTCTTGTCCCATCTTCCTTAATATTGTCTCTCCATATCTTTGATGTCTTGATGAAACCTTTCACCCTGTTCTTCGCGGACTGATCCTAAATTTCCGGGTAAAAAGGTCCAAGTGTGAGTGAAGGAAATGTATTTTGACACTCGTGCAGCAACTCAACGCATGAAATTTGGCCAGCATATTCATTACAATTGGTTTATCGTCAGGATTCTTGTAATTACACAGAAATTTTCTGACGACATCTTTGAAGGCAATCCAAGCTTTTTTCCCTTTGCTGTTATGCTAGTCTCAAATTCTTTATCCTTCATAAGCTTGCGGATATCTGGACCAATAAAGATTTTCTCTTTCAACTTCACTTCGGGTAAATCTGGAAACTTTTTGCACTGGTATTTGAAACAGTACAATTTTTGGCTCAACTAAGATGATCCGAATCACGTTCTTGGTGCCTGGTAGAGGTCAGGTAACCTTTGAGCCAATAAAGTACATGGAAAAGTGACCTCTGTTAGAATTGCAGTCATTCTTTAACTAATTAACCTCTAATTATAAAATTGAAAACACATATTAGTGACGAGTTATTTTATCAATCAAAGTTGTTAGAAAAGGTATACACATATATAGATTTTTTAAATTTATTTTTAAAGATAATATAATTTTTACGAAAGAATTATTCTTGCATGCATTGCGTGCATGATTTTTCTTATTTCAATGCCTGAAACAAGCCAAGATTTTTTTAATGAGTACAGATATAAAGTGTACATTTCAAATATATCATCGAATATCAAATGATCATCGATCATCAAATATATCATCAAATATATCAAACATATGAAGTGTACATTTCAAAATGACCTACAATGAAAATAATAAAACTTGTAGATCTCGAGAAAAAAAATTTTTTTTAGAGTAACTCGAAATATTGAGATTTTTTTTATACAAAAGTAGCCGTGAATTCTAAACTTCTTACTTGAGAAACATAATAATAGGTCATTTTGTACTTCTGTACGTTTAATACATCCACCAAAAATTTCGTGAAATTCTAGGCAACCGTTTTTCAGAAATCGTGCGCGCGATGATCAAAATCGCTGTTTTGAGAAAATTGGCTTTAAAGATTGAAAAACCCGTTCATCATATAGCAAAAGCTCAAAGTGTTTTAGACATAACTTCTCTTCTAATGCGAATTTTTGTATGGGGTTTGATTTTAAATGTTCCCAAAGAATGATATCTAATTATAAGCTATTTAAAAAAAATTCGATTTTTGGACGCTTCAAAGGTTACCTGACCCCTTAAGATTTTGTCTTTTCGGCCTTTCTTTTTTGACCTAGTATTGAGTCTTATCACAGCTGTCCCACTCACAAATTAAACATGGGTACTTTGTGTATCCGCCTTGTTGACCAAGAAGCATAGAGATAACTTTCAAATCACCGCAAACGGTCCCACCGAGGTCGGCATATTTAATTTTAATGATGGCGAGAGCCAGGTTTTTATAGCGTTCGTTTAAATGCACAGTGTGTCCAACTGGTACAGATACATACTGGCTTCCTTGGTGAAGAAGGACAGCTTTAAGGCTCCTTTTCGATGAATCTATAAACAGCCTCCATTCATCTTTATTGTAGGTGATATTATAATTGCTCATCAATCCGGGAACATCAGAACAATAGACCAGGTTCTTCTCTTCCTCAAAGTACTTAACAAATTCCTTTTCTCGATTACTGTAGCAATAAAAAAGGTTCCTTTGGCCAAAAAGATTTTTCTTTCAGTTTGGAGCCCAAAAATTCTGCTGCCTCTTTCAAAAAGTCCAGATCTCTAGTCAGATCATTAAGTTCACCCATAGAGAAGGGCTGAGTTGAATCGCTTCCAGAGGGCTTATATTCTGTAATCGGAGCCTTGTACTTCTGGATGTTCCGAGTCTGAAGACTCTGGGGAGATGGCTTTGCAATTCAATTGAAGGAAAAAGCACTGGGACAGCAGGTCTATGAGGAACGGGGCGTATTGATGATCGATTGTTCATAAAAATCCAAATAAAAGTGAATTTTTCAAGAATAAGGGACGTGATTGATTTTTTTTTTAATTAGCACCCAAAATACATCAAGTTCAGCTATCAATCCCCTTGTATTTCTTTCATCGCCGGCCTGTGATATCCATTGCTGCTGCACATGCGCATGAAATACCTGGCATCTTTGAATCTGTATTCCAATCACTTTATTGAGCCTGCCAGGTATGTATTAAGTTGCTTGACACAATTCTGAACACTTAATGTAAACATAGAGCTTATCAATGATGCTCTCAATAAACATTCTTTTCATTTCTCTTTCCTGTGTTTTTGCCTCAACGCATCACTTGCACCCATACATTCCTATACATAAATGATTGTTGCTATGTCCAGTACCAACCCTTAAAGTTTGTACCATGAACTCGGGATCACTCTGTATATCTACCCTATATATATATATAATTCTAACGAAATGAATTTATGAAATGACTGATTATGTTTCACAGCTATTACTCCTAAAATATGGAATGTTTGGCAATGAAATTAACTCCAATTATCAGCATCGATCCACAGGTGTCAAAAGTGGTATTAGAATTTTAAAATTTGAATTAGTTTTCAAGATATTAATTCTTTTCTATTTTTTATGACATTTTTGTAATGATGGCAACTAAATTACTCCCTTTTTATGGAAAATATAGAGAAAAGGGTTAGAGATAGGGATTACTAGATTTCTTCTTTTTCTTCATTTTTAAACTGAAATTATCTTTTATTTCAATAGATGGTGAAGACAATATTGTGATTAAATTATGTCGTTCAGGAAAAATTGAAAAAAATAAAAACTTTTTTCACATTTCGATCATTAGGAATCAGTTTAATTAAGAAACAAAAAATCGTCTGGCATCTTCAACTTTGACATGAATTCCATAGATGGAAAAAAAAAGTCCATTTTTGAGGGAAAAAATAGAGAAAAAGGAAAATAAAAGGATTATGAGAGTTATTTTTTGTCGTCATTTTCAAATTGAAATTGTAAAGTGAAATTATTAAAAATCGAAAGAAAATTTAAAAATAAGAATTAAATGATTATGTATTAAAAGCAAATAAAAGGGAAAATTATGTCAAAATATTTACATGTAATATTAAAAAAGAATGAAAACTTAAAAAAAATTAAATTATTATATGCGAAGCGTGTTTAAAGGTGATAATTACATCATATACAAAATGCTCAAATATTAAATATTGTCGTATTTAAAGTGACTAAAATAATTAAATTATTACATGTGGAAAACTATAAATGGTAAATATCATCCCATATTTGAAAAACTCAACTAATAATAATACCCAAACACATAAATATTAAGTACTTTATGAATCTTTAAAGAGAAAAAACTTTAAAATAAATAAATTATTACATGAGAATTACATTTAATAGTGAAAATTATGAAATATATGAAATGATACATTTAAAACGATTTTCATTCCAGAGAATTATAATGTGACGTCAGATGGTATAAAAGTAGTGCGGCTAGCAAATTCGACACTTCACAAATACATCACTTGATGAAGCATAAATACAGGTAAATATATGCGCAAATACTTTTGATTTATTTTGTACGAATTTCTATTTGATAAATACATATTAGAAGATTCGGATATTCTTACTAATTAATATAAACAATATACGTTGTAAAAATAACATGAAAATATGCATGATGATGTATTAAATAGAGAAAAGAATTCATGAATAAACTATACCTGTTCCTGAAAATATCTAAAACTCGATCAAAACATAATATACAAGCATAAAATTTCAAAACACAATGCTTTTGAATAGCGTGGTTCTGAAAGCTGTTCCCAAGCAGACAGAGTTTTTTTAACATTGAACCTAAAGGAAGAATATTGTCTAAAGTGTCGTTATAAAAGTCATAAAGAAAGCGACATTTTTAACCTAACCAGTTTGTACAAGCTGATTTTCAAATATGTAATTCATCTTACTTATCAATCATGAAAACAGCCTTCAGTTGTTATGATAGCGATGGATGAGGCCATGGTAACCAAAAAATATCCCATTCAAACAGAAAAGCTTGGCAAACTGATTACAGAAGATAGCCACTGTTTTAGTGATAATATCATTCAATCTTCCATAATCTAGTAATATTTTTCAAACAGGGCTCATTACTATGTTTTTAGACGCTGTGAAGTCTGAATGGAGATTGGTGGGCATAGCTCGCTGTGCCCCCCTAGTATATATATATATTAATAGACATACATGTTATATAAAGAATTTTACTTTGGAATATTCATTTAAATTATTCTAAGTTTCCGGCATAGTCATTATTGCCCTATTTCTTAATAATATCTATTATTTATTCCTATCTAATTTCCTTTAAATTTAAAATGAGTATATTAATAATTATCTTATTCGAAATCTTAATCTAAAATTTTAATACCTTCATAAATTTTTATCAGCTACCCAAGCGATAATATTCTGAGAGAAGCTAGTTCTTATTTTGAATGTTTTTAAAAGCCATTTTGCTATATTTATTTTTAATCTTAATTCCACGAATCTAATTTTCTCCCGCCCTTTAGACGCTAGATTTTTTTACCTCGAAATCACTATTATCAGATATGGAATTCATCCTTCCACAAGCCATTCCCTCTCTCGGGCCATTAGTTTAGCTGTCAGTTGCTCGAAGTGCGCTTTTTACCGATTGCTTCATTTCTGTATTATGTCGATATCTGTCACCCTCTGCGAAGTCTAACAAAAACCAGACGCAGTGACTTTGGAGTTCAGATTTCTGTCTTGTTCAAATGCTTCAAACTATGTTATCCGGTGTCTAACAGTCTTGTAAAATTTTAAATTTGCTTTTTAAGATCTTATAGATGTAGAGATTCATGCCTCAGCCTGAAAGGTTTACAAATTTTCTCATAATGTGACACTTGTTTTTACGTTTTCATGTTTGATGAATAAGTGCCTTAGAATGACAATTCGCTCGGTTTTTTCTGGAGAAACCACCGGATTGCGGAATCCATTGCCTTGATACACTTACGCCCTGACCATCAGATTAACAATACATAAGCAAAAGGAATACTTGCATTTCAATTGGAAATAGCCAATCTCAGATATTACCAAACATTTTATATAAGTTGACTGGATTTGTCGACTGCAAAAATAACACAACCTTTTACCAGCTGCCAGAAATTTAATGCATCCAACTACAACCTTCCACTAGTTCGACAAGAATTTCATACAACGTTTCATACATATATAGTTAAAACAACCCCCTTCCTTCAGATAAATGAAATACAATAAAAATGTAATGTAAACATGGTTATTTTTGATGAATGTTTAACTCAAAAATTCATTTAAAAAAGCACAATTTTATTTTTCGATTATTATCTATATGTCTACCTATCTGTACTGTCACTATCTATTCTTTCTTTCATGTGTTTTCATTAAGTATTTTAACATTACTTTTAGTTAAAATATTTAATGGAAACACATGAAAGGAAGTATAGATCATTTAATTTTTAACTTAAGAAACATTTTAAGAAGTAATTTTATATGCACTATTATGAGAAAGCTAGGAAATTGAAGATCATACAAATTATATTTTTTTATTTCTGCAACATTTGTTATAACCTGTTTTAACATTTTGGGATGTTGTAATTTGAGGGGGTGTGGTTGCATATTATACATTCGTTACTGCTTGGTCTCTTATACAGCTTTGCTGCTGTAAATACTTTTGATATTTTTTTCCTAAGGCCAAAAATTTGTCAAAAAAAAAAAAAAAAAAAAAGGAAGGTCTCTTTCTATCACTGTTTATATGCATACCTATCCATACTGTCACTATCTAAGCTTTCTGTCATGTGTTTTCTTTAAGCATTCTAACATCACTTTATTTTATCTGGGGTGCATCATGAGAATAATCACCAATGGCATCCACATCTTGTGACTAAAACAGAATCAATAATTTTCATATTCCAGTCACTTGGAAGATATGAGTGACCTCGTCTGAGTTTATATCAGTGCTGTAGGTATAAAAAAGCAGAAAGTACACAGTATAGGCAAAAGCTATATGCTGACATCATGAATTTTTATAGATATGGTATACGCTAATGCTTTATTTGAGAAACAGAAGGCATACAGAGCTTCTTTAAAAAATCTAGAAGGTACACAGCATATACCCCCTAGACTCTCCAATACATCCCTGGTTTATGTGATCTGCAACATCATTTTCTACAAATAACTCTTCATTTCCAGTCATCTAATTAGCATAGAGTAACAACTCTTTAGCTTTAGCCAAAATTGAGTTGTCTCTAAAAGCAGAAAATTTGGTATGAATATCATCTGTTATTCAGAATCTGCTTTATACTACAGTAGATTCCCTCAAATCCACACAGCTTGGGACCAGAAGTTTTGCGGATTTCAGAATTTTGCGTATTTCAGGTCATTGCTTTGTTCATTTTTTATTAAACAGTAATTTGAATGCAATAATGCAATCAAAATTATAAAAAATCCTTGCAATATAGTAAAATATTAAAATAATTAAGCAAGGTATAATAAACTAAAATGATAAGAAGTAAGATAGTTTTAAAAATGATTAAATTATTAAAAGTAAAGGTCAAGTAAATAATTAATAATGTATAATTAAATATGCATAATAAAGATGAGATGCATTTTGCGTGAATTATTCAATGAAATTCACCTCATAATGGTACTCTTAATTATTCACTTCATAATCATAAAGTAAAGAAGTTTTATTTCAGGTTTAGCCAGTCTTAATAACCAAAAAATCTCGATTAATACATAAAAAGTTTTGGTAAAAAGATTGTGATTACCAAAGATATCAGCAATATCTTTATTTTTTTTTTTCAGAAATAAATTGTACTTTGTTCATGAAAAACCATAAGTTCAGTCATATTATAGAGAATTAATTACATATTAAAATAAAATACAAACGGAATGATATAAAACAAAAAAATTCTGTAATTTTGCCCCTACCTTTGAACTGAAAGTTTCATTGTTTACATCTGCGATGATGTACAGATTTCAGGTGTTTGCGGATTTTAGGGCGTTTATTGTACTAGTGTTGACTATAGGGAAAAAGGGCTGCCGGGTGGGAATTTTTCAAAAAAGGCACACTATTCTAAAAAAAGAACACATTTTTTCAATAAAGGCACACTTGTATCTTGTACACAAAAAAATATTTTGAACTGGCTTGTTTAAGAGCCCCCTAATAAAATTTGTGATATTTTTTCCACGATTGATTGGATTTTGATACCCCCCCCCCCTCCCGTCAATTGATGAATTTCATGATTTTTTTTCAGCAATTGGTAAATTTCACTTTTTGCAACCGACTGAAGAATTTCGCTATTTTTCTGAATGCTGAATTTAACCTTTTTTTTCCCTCTCCAATTTGACAAATTTCACAATACAGCCGAACCCCGTTAAAACGAGAATCAAAGAACTGATCAAAATTTGAGTACCATACTGCTTACTAGAGTGTTCATGCAAAGTCTGAAGAGTTGAAGTAAATTTGGCAGGGAAATTGCACAGGATAAAAATGAATTCAAATCCAATCCAATTCCCGATTAGTTTACATCCCATGCTCGAAATTCTCATTATCACATCACTAAGAATGGGACCTGGCAGAAAAATATGCTCTTGCTTTCGTACAAATGCTGATAGAAGAAAAGAAAATGGTGAATTTTGATTATAAAGAAGAGCAATTGGGCGCTGTAAAACTCTCTTAAAGACTACAGGGCAAATAGGAAGTGTTAAAAAGGGCTGCCGGGTGCATAAAAGAAATGAAATGAGCTGCCGGGTGCTGCACCTTGCTGAAACGCCTTAGAGTCAATACTAACTACATTAACATTCTTTCATCCAAATGTAAAGTTGGTAATTACACTTATTATTTTTGAAAGAAACCACCCTCACAAACTTTAAGAATTCTTACAGATTTTTACAATTTTATAGACAAAGATTTAGCATCTAGACAAATTACCATCATTAATATTTCTGAACTAGATTAAAAAATGACTTTTTTTGTTGTAAATCTTAAGCCTTTTCTCTTAAACTAATTATTCTGAGCACTTTTATTTTTTTGTTAATACATCATACACGAAAACTTATACTATTTAGTAAATAAAGATATTTATTTATTTTCTTTAATTTACAGCATTTAAAATCAATCGAAGTACTGTAAAAGCACTTATTTGGCGAGGCTTTAATTTTTTTGCTTTTTCACGAGCCCGTCGTAATTGTGAAAATTTAAGCCTCACCGAAATTTTTTTTTTTTGCCTCAAATAATAATAAAAAATCAGAATTTTTTTACTTATCCAAAATTTAATGATTACAGTTAGTTAAATATGAAATAAGTACAAAAATTTCTTGAATATTTACAACTATTTCTTGAATAAAAATAATAATACAACTAATAGAATGCTGCTCATTCACTTATAATATTTATACCAGCTTCTTTGAAGCTATTCAAAATTATCTCATGTTTGACTTCAACACCGTTAAATGTGCGCAGAAGCCAAGAATTGTGAATCGGTTTTTCTTATGATATTTGCAGGTCCACAGATTCTTTTTCCTCTAGAAATTTAAGTTCATTAGAATACCACTCAATGAACTCATTCTTGAGCAAACGCTTGAACTCGCTGTTTGCAGACAAAGGCTGGAGGCTCTCTTGTGCAGGAAGCAGGTACAAAAACTGGAATAATATTCCTCTTTTCTAGTTCAGCCAGAAAAAGAGGATCTTGGTGTGTCTGAAAAACATCAAACAATGCTACACCAGGTTGTTCTGGAACTAGCCCAAGAAGCTCTCTTTGCTTTTCGTAATAAGACACAAGAATGTTCTCGATGTAGCGAATCATTGTATCAGGACAAAAGGAAGTTTCTTAAAGTGACTTATGCAAAAGGGGTTCTATTTAGGTAGTTTCAGGATTAATCAATTTTCGGTTCTGTTCATATAAAACTCACGAAATCATCAATATCTTCATTTTCGTGAAAATAAGTGCTTTTACAGTAATCAAACAACAGTGACAATTCAATGAGCTGAGTAATAAATTTTATTATTTACTTCAAATACAAAAAACATATCCATAAAAATAAAAATATGCAGGCAAGAAATCTCTAGAAGTTTTATTTCCTTTTTTAGTCAAAACAACAAAAGTGGAAAGTTGTTTCTTAAACAAAAATATTGAAAATTCACAGAAAAGTGGCATCCTTGTAAAAATGAACTCAGTGTTGAATTCAGAGGGTCATCCCCCCCCCCTTCCCTGGAGCAATGATATGTCCAGCCAGAAGATTTGAGATTTGGTGTTTTTAATGGTCGAAAAGTGTAATTTTCCTTTCCGGAAATCTTAATGTACCCCCCCCCCCCCCCAGAGAAAAGCGTCTGAATTTAACACTGAATGAACTCATGAATTTGCTCAATTGACTCATATTTTGGTACTACTTGTTATCCCATCACTCAATTTCACCAAATTAAAGAAATTGACATAATTTTTATTTTAAATAACGAAATAACAAATAAATTAATAAAACATTAATAAAAATACAAATAAAACATAGAATTAAAAATCACCTGATGACATATAACAAACATGTGTAGCAGGTTTAATATCAAGTGAATGTTACATTTACGACCAGCCATTATTGGCATTTAATCTTATAGTTTGGTGATAGTTTTTTTGTCAATGGGATAATTAAGTAGTACCCATACATTTTTTTTTAAAAATCTGACTTACATTTTTTAATTGAGTCAGACTGACTCATAAAATTTTAAGTGAACTGCGAGAAGAGTTCCATATTGCGTGCTGGTTGGTGCGATTGGCGAAGGAATCCTAAATGGTGCCAAAAAGCTATTTTAGCGTCTTATAAAATTTTTCAGGATGGCGGAAAAACATGGTCTTTAAATATTTGTACACATATATATATTTAATAAATGTTATATATGTCCCATGTTAAAAAAAATACGATGTTTATACAGATAGTTTTATATATATTACATATAGAGATATACCTTATACATACATAATATATACAGCTATAAATAAATATTATGTACTTATATATAATTTTATGTATTTATTATATTTATTATATATGTCAAATTAAACAAAAGTTACAAATTTTTTCGAATAATATAGGCTAAATGCAAAAAATTACACAAAAAACATATGAATAAAGTCCATTCCAGAAAAAAAGCAAGCCCAAAGGCTGAAGATCGCAACCATATTGATTCATTTAATGCCAAAAAAACCAGCACACAATATGGAACTCTTCCCTGAACTGCACTAACCATGGAATTATTTGCCAGTAAAAAGAATAATTACTCATTTAGATTACTGTTTCATTATCTCACCTTTGAAACATATATTGGAATATAAGAGAACTACTATAGCATCATCTCTCGGCTTGAGATATGTTTCATATATTCCTCTATGAAATAGACAGAACACTCTGAACTGTTTTTAGACTCCAAACTGCTAGTAACCACAAGTGTGTAGGACCATTCAGAAATCTATAAGCAAATTAAGAAAAGTAAACAAAAATAATAGTATGTATACTACTAACATTTACTTAAGAATCTTAACACAGAACTAAAGTAACAGATTTGGTTATTTTAGTTCAGAGATTTTAGAAAGAGATGCGTTCTAGAGAATGCGTCATTTCATCTTATCTCCTTAATTCAGAGCTTTTTATTGAAAAAAATGCTATTATTACAATAATTTTTTTTTTTTGAAAATGAGTAATATAATGAATGATTTGGTCCAGGCATATTTAGATGATGTTTTTTAGAGTAAATTTAACAATGTGTGAAATGATTGATATTATGCAAAAATTTATGATCTGCACATGGGCCCAAGGAAAGTGATACAAAAATCCTCTACTGCATTTTGATAGGGTTCAGACATATTTAGCCATGTTTAATGATTTGTGAAATGTGATCTATATAATGCATAATTCTATATAACGCACAGGCTTGTGTTTTCAGGTTTGCATTATAAAGATTTTCTACCTACTAATGTATATATATTGTTTTTTGTTAATGTGTAACCACCTCTTAATGATTGTATATTTTATCTTAAATATTTGCGAAATATAAATTTCTCTACATCAATTAATATTTAAATATAGTTACCAAATGATTGTAAAATGGATAGGATATTTTCCGAACTTTACAGTAATAATTTATAATGTAATTAATTAATAATGATTGCGTGTACAGATTAAGGTAAGGCGTACAATCAGTTAAAATGATTTCTTTTCTGATTATCATTTTTATGAAAAGAATAACGAAAGCTCAATTTTTTATGGTTATTTTTTTTTTTTAAATATAAACTACGAACTTGGAACGTAGTCCATAACTGGGCTGTGTACACTATATAGATATAAAACTTTTTCTATTCGTAATACATACCCACCTTTAGTAAAAGAGGTCGTTTTTTAAAATATCAAAATCATCGACATAAATAAGTCTATGTACACCTTTGATCTGGGATGTACACAGCTATGTAATTTCAATGCTTGTTTTACGGACAAACGGCGCTCTCTACCGGATAAAATATAAACTATTTTCTTGGCCCATTACACTAGTTTTACAGACGCCTTTGAATTTGCAGGAATAGCGAGATCGATGTTTGAGTAAAAAAGGATCCTTTCACCAAAACATTTCTACCAAATTCAAAGCTAAAATAATTTGAGTTATAATTTCTAAATTTATTGGGATTTATTAATAAAAAATAATGTCATGGCATTTCTATTATCCAGAGAATTCGCAAATCGCAAAGCGTCTTCTCCACCCTGCACTTACGCTTGCCAGGTCTTTTGGTAAACAAATGAAAAAATTCTATATCTTGAATTTCAGCGTCATTATTACTCTTTTAATTAATTGTACTGATTAGTTATGGCTCAAGAAGTTGGTGTTTGTAAACCTTTTTCAATCCTTTTGCAGTTATGACTTTGGTCTCAAAGGTATGCTATTATTAAATTGGTTGTATTTGTTATAAAAATTTTGTATGATGAATTTATATGATGAATTTATGGATGAATTAAAATTATTGTCGGAAATCACCGATAGTATGTTTCTTTGTGAGAAAAGTTTAAATGTTCCTCTCAAAAATAAAAGTTTCGGATTTTTTTAAGAAAAGGTGTTGCTTATTTTATCTGTAAAGGGAATGTATTTTTTGTGTATTATTGCCAGTATTTAAGTATTGAAACAATGCTTACACCACTAAAAAAATAAAAATGACCGACTGATCATCAGAAGTCTTTTGTTAAAAAAAAAAAAAAAAAAAAAAAAAAAAAAAAAAAAAAAAATGTATCACTTTCTGGATTTTCCATAGCATTGTTTAAAATTCTTAAAAGTTTCAAAAGCACTATTATTATCATCCATCAGTCTGAAATGTCGGAACATGGATCGCATAACCTTAAAAAATAACATTAAAAAAAAAAAAATTTTTTCATGTTTACTGTTTAATAGTATGAAAGTAAGTTTGAAATGACAGCTGTTGAATCTTCAAATCTTTATTCAGTGGTCAGTTGCTTCCGACTAGGATTTAATGCTAATCTCTAATTTCGTCATAATAGCATATACAAATAAAAAATATCGTAATTACTGACCTATAATCCACACATCAAACAATTATGTTTTGACCCAAAAATTTTATTTAATAAAATGCAACTTAATTAATATAATAAATTTAACTTCAATTATTAAATAAAATTTCTGGGTCGAAACATGATTGTTTGATTCGTGCATTATAGGTCGGAAATTACGGTACTTGCAAAACACCTAAATAAAAATATTTAACGCCAATATAAATAAAATTGCACAACATAAGCATTTTACTTACTATTGTTACATTTATATTAATTGTCGTAATATTTATAATGTGCAAATGCTTCTTTTATGTGGATTGCTCAGTTTGAAAAAAGAGTAAACTTAGAACTTCACCACTATTTGATGCCCAATTTAGTGATGTTTTGACAATGAGGCGATAAATGTGCCAAGAATGGCAACCTCCATATACAGTGGAATTAAACTTTGTTTTTTAAAGGCGAGAGCCTCTCATTTTCACACATGTGCTGTTAATTCTTTGTGTATAGTTTTTTTTAGTAGTAAATTAGAAACAAACCAACTAGAAAACAAATTTTGTATCATTTTGTATTTGATTAGAATATTATTGTTTTGAAAGTCATCATTGCTCTTCCGAATAAAGATTTTAATTCAGCTATTGTAATGTAAGTGTACAATATATAATACAGTAGAAGATCTTTATAACGGAAAATGTAAGGTAGTGAATTATATAGGATTTTGCGTTATATAGAGATCACAATTCACACATCATTAAACATACCTCTCAGACATAGCCAAATGTGCCTGAAACCAGGGTTCATAAATATCATGATATTTTTGAAAATATCATAAATAAATTTTAATATGTATCCGATATTTTTTATATCTATCCAATATTTTCAAAATAGTCAACTTACTGCTAATAATAAATATTTTCAAGCATAATATAAATTAGAAGCTAAAAATATTGCACTTAACAAATATTATTAACAAAACTTAAAAATATTGCACTTAAAAATATTGCACTTAATCACAAGGATGTCCTAAAAATGCATTTCTCTTTTCTCTCTCCCCCCCCCTCCCCCACTAAGAACGAACTTGAAGATCAGCTAATTGAAAACAGATACAATTTGCTTTATACACTTATATAAACTATAGGATTGGTATCAAGTTTCAAGAAGAAAGTTTTATATTTTATAAAGCAAAATATTAAATGCGAAATAGTTTTTTTAAATTAAAGAATTTTAACATAAATGTAAGCTTGTCTTATTTTTTATTCCCTAACCTGTTGTACAGTTTAGACTCAACTAATCCAAAATCAGAAAAGATTATTTTCTAAAGAAGCTGTATATAAATGATTATCTAAATTACAGTTTATCTTCAAATGGCTGTTCTGAATTAATTGTCTGACATAATTATTAGTTTAAGTTTCAAACATGAAGCTTGGAAAAGATATTTTTCTTCTTTGCCTAAACAGTCACTGCCAGAGACAAAAGTTGTTTATCTACAGCATGATACAGTCAATAACAGTTGAAAATTTCATTTACACTTGTTTTGACTGAAGAAAATATCAAGATTATCTTGCACAGTGATATTTTAAAAATAAATATCAAATGTACAAAATATTAAAAATCTCGATACAGTACAGGACCTTATTATCCGGAATCCTTGGGACCGAAGGCTTTCTGGATTTTGGAGTTTTCTGGATTTCGGGGCCCCCCGAACTCCGTCAAAAAAAACGCGGGTAAAATGCAAACTTCGTCAAAGAATCGCGAAAAAACAAAAATTTCTTCCAAGGACCACAAAAAATGCAAATTGCTTCAAAATATAGCAAAAAAAAATAAAAAATTCTTCAAAGCATATTAAAATTCTCTGCAATTTCGTCAAAAGATCGCGAAAAAATCCCCAAATTTCGTCATAAGATCGCGAAAAAAATTGCAAATTTCGTAAAAAGTTCGTGGAAAAAACCGCACATTTCGTCAAAAGATCGCAAAAAACGAAATTTCATCAAAATCTCGCAAAAAAATGCAAATTTCGTCACATGATAGCGAAAAAATAAATTCTTCAAAGGATCGCATAAAAACCCTTTAATTTCAGAAAATATCGCGTGAAAATGCGAACTTCGTTAAAGGATCGCGGAAAAAACGCATAATTAGTGCCGAGCCCCCCCGCCCCCCCCCTTCTCTAAACTGTCAAAAAAATTGCTGTGAATTTCAGATTTTTTTTTTTTTTTTACTCAGAATCACCCATGATTCAAATAACACAATTGTGTAGCCATAATATTTTGTCGAAGTGAGAGGCAGGATTGAAATATCTGATGATTTTTTTTAAACAAATCGTAATATAAATTAATTTTAAACTAAAATTTGACAGAAAAATGACTTTTTTCTAATTTCGGGAGGGGGGGGGGGGCTTCCCCCATCACTGATGTAACATATTTTAGAGGTTACACATTGCAACACAATAGACCAAAAAACATTAGGAATCTGTAAAGTTTTTGAAAAATTTCAGGAACTGCAAAATTTTAGTAAAAATTTACAAATTTAGAAAATTTTCAAATTTTTTTTCCAGATTTTAGAATTCCGGATAATGGGTCCTGTACTGTATTTTGATAATAAATATCAAGAATTCAAAAATATCAAAAATCTTGATATTTTAAAAATAAATAACGGATGTATATCAAAATATATATCATGATATATATCCATTTATATATATCAACGAACCCTGCCTGAAACACATCAAAATACAGTAGAATGTTTTTACAATGCATTCCTGCATTCCTTGGGACCAGCAGTTGTGCAGATTATGCACTTTTGCATAATATAAATCATTTTACACAGTGTTAAATTTGCTTTATAAACTTGGCCCAAATCAATCAATATATTATCCATTTTCATAAACGTCAAAATTCATTGTTTACATCTGAGAAATTGTGCGTTATATAGAGAACCGCCTTATATAGAATTGCGTTATAAAGATCTTCTACTGTATTTAACTTTAAAAAGTCATTTATTAAATGTTTATCAATTAAAAATTGGTTTTTTTGTATTTAAAAGAAGGTGTATGGATACTTCAATACTTTACTGTTAGCCGAGTGCCAGTCTTAAATAGTATACATACAATTTTTTTTCAAATTTAATGTAAGGTTCTACAAAATAATTTTAAAGGATCCTTTAAAGAACCAGGTTCTTCCTGAACTGCTTATAAATTATATTTTCCATGGTAACACTTTCATATGAGTCACTGGACAAGAAAAAATTATAAAGAAAAAATATCACATAATCATTATAAAAATTTTAATATAATATTTTATAAATGCAATTTCAATTTTTACATATTAAAATATAAGATTTTCTAAAAAAGGAGAAAAAACATTTCTTTTTTTCAAATTTGTGAGGTTTTTTCGAGCATTTCTATCTCTTTGTATTTAGTTGTTGACCTTTTCGACCACACTACTCAATATCCGGCTTGGTCAAATATCAAAATATTCAGTCTGGCAATTAATTAACCAAAATGAATGCATAAAAAAATTCTTCATAAAAAAAATATCATACAAGAGTGCTAATTTCAATTTGTAAGATTTAAACTATCAAATCCTATATAATTGAAAAAGATTGCTTCAGTATTATTAATGTTGTTGCTTGAAAATTGTCAGTTAAAAAATTAATTACTAATGACATAGTTTTTTTTAATTGATAGCCTCGTTTAACAAATGCAAGTACAGTAAACTTACGATTATCCGTCACTCATGGCACCTATGGGGTGGTGGATAATCGAAATAGACGTATACTCGAAAGACAGTACAAGACGATTATTAAATTCACATTTTTATTTGTTGTTGTATAAATAACAATATTTAAATGTCCTTTTTTATTCGCTGTGTATTTTGTGAATAACAAGCACAATTAATAATAAAAAATTAATTTATGAGACAGATTTACAATTTTACAGAGTAAGTATAAAGTATCTACCTGCTTTCATCCAAAATAATCCATCATACATTTTTGTTTGTGCTTGTACTGCAGCAAGATTGTGAATTTTATATAATAAAAGTCCTTGGATTGCATCTTCTTCTTTTTGCAGAATAGCTCCGCCTCACTCGGTTTCATTTTAAATGTGAGTTTTTGTTGTTCGTTTCTGATGGGAAAAAATGGAAAGTGTGTGTGTGTGGGGGGGGGGGGGGGGGGGTGGCGTTTGATCGAATAGTGGAGAATCAGAAGTCTACTATACCTGAATATTATCTGGTAACAATTGGTTTCTTTTATTATTATTATTTTCAACCTCTGAAAAAATTCATTCATCCCAGACACTGCATCTTGAGAGAGTTAAATGTTTACTTATATAATTTTCATATGTCCAATCTATTTATTGCCACAGGAAAGTTTTCCATGTGGAGTCCCCCCCCCTTCCCCCCACTTGAATGAGTTTTTACTTTGTGCGGTTGTATCTGGAATTCCCTCCTAATTCCATTCAGTCAGTCATAATTTAGAGAAAAGAGGTGTGTGTGGGGGGGGGGGGGGGGAGGTTGATAAATAAAAATGACAAATATTTAGGTAAAACAGAATTCTTTTATGATTTCAAAATACTTTTTTTTATAATAAAATGGAATAAAAACTTTCCATTACATGATGTAGTGTTAACCATAGAAAACCAATTCTGTTGATAGATCTGTTTTTAGAAAATGCATAGCAAACCAACTTACTACACCAAAGGAGGCATGTTCTCCATGCACCTATAAAATTTCAACCTATAAATAAATAAATAAAAATATTTTTAGTATTTACTTTTAAAAATCCCTGCCAGTTTGGCCTACAGGCACAGCTAGATCCCGTAGTTAAGTACTAATTTCACCAACAAAAACTAAATCAAAATTAGAGATGAATCCAGTTCAACAATTTTATCTCACCGCTTTTGACGAGTTTTTAATTTCCTTTTTCTGTGAGAGTTGGTTTTATCAGAATCATGTTAATACGATATTTTTTTCTTCAACTTATATTTTTTTCATCTCTTGAGAATATTTTTAGTAATATTATTTATTAGTAGAGTTCATCTTATCAAAAACTTGTTACTACAAAAGTTATAGATAGTATTAAGAAGATTTATATAATAATTTTAAGCTGCATGGTGATTGTTTCCTTAAATGAACAACACACTTTATTTTAAATTCTGACATTTTTTTTGACGCACGCACAAGTTTAATAATGCAACTCCTATATACATCATCTCTAAGGGTTGTCAAAAATGTCCATCATGGCAATGATAATTTTATATTGTGTTAATGGTGGAATAACGGAGATGTGACAATTTTTCTTCTACAACCTCCCCCCCCCCCTTTTTTTCTGTAAGATTTGGTCCTATCAATAACTTGTCAACACAAAAGTTGTAGGCAATATTAAGAAGATTTATGATAAATTTAAACTGATCTGATATCTTGTGAATTGACGAAGATATGATTTTTTTTTTCATCTGCAACCCATCCCCTTTCTTTTTTTTAATATTTTTTGCTGTAAGAGTTGGTCTCATCAAAAACTTGTTGATATAAAAGTTGTAGGTAATATTAAGAAGATTTATAATAAAGTGCATTTGATATCTTGTGAATGGACGAAGTTGTGAATTTTTTTTTCTTAAAACCTTATTTTTTCGCCCCTTGAGCACTTTTTTAATGATATCAAAAGTCTGTTGTACAATTCTGTTGTAAATTTTTGGCCCTTTTCCTAGATGCAATAATAACTTTAAACTGATTTGATATGTATTATAAATAAGAAGTTATGAGATTATTATTTTTTTCATAAAATCCCTTCCTATTTCCACCTCCTAGGAAAAGGTAAGTGCAGAATTATGAAAGTTATTGTAATGATACAGGGTTGGCATTTTTGCCAGGACAGTGGCAAAAACTGGGACAAAAATAGAAAAAATGGCAAATTCTTATTTGTCTTTAATGTGTTATAAAATCTATAAGCTAATAAGGATAATAATGGTATAAACAATTAAATTTAATAACAAATAATTTAATATTTTTATTTAATTTGCTAATTAATAAATATAATTAAATATTTTTACATATTTTAAATCTTTATAAAATAGGTGGGATGCTATGCTAAAACAGCTAAATATTCTATGCTAAAACAGCAAAAATTAGGTTGTTATAGAAATATCTCTGAATTATTTGAAATTTAATAGTGTTCTGCTTTAAATGTAATTTTATATTAAAAAATTGAATTTAGAATATAATTGTTTATTTGAATTTCTAACACATATAAACATAAATGCTTTACTCATTTAGAGCCTCCACAGTTCTGTTATGTTAATAATCATTAATAATTGTATAAACATGAATAAATAATCCAGTTATATAAATCCAGTTATAAATAATCCACCTATTGATATAAAATTGGTATTTTTTTCATTTATAATTTCGTTATAAAAGTTAGTATTCTTTCATGAAATGCATAAGTATACTTATTTAACTTAAGAGTTCAAAAATAAATTTAGAATATCGATTATTTTTAACTTATTAAGTTTCTTTTTTCTTTCATGAAATATTTTTTTCTCTCTTTCTGGTAAAAATATTAAATGGACAGCCTGTTTTTGCCGGGACGGTTTTAACCAGGTTTTTTTCCACAGTTTTTTCCGCCTATGGCAAAAACCTACCAACCCTGTATATACAGGGTGCAATATGTTATATATCGCCGACCTTTAATTTTTCAACCGTTGGTGATAGACATATAGTTCCAAATACAAAAACGTTTCAAATGAAGTAAATATTCATGATGTGGCATTATTTAAAGTAAAAAATCAATTTGATAAAAATTACAAAAATTAACTTTTTATACGGTTCCCCAGTCCCTATAATTATATTTAATAAAAGTTTACACATATCATAACAGATATAACACAAAAAGTTTGATATCTGTTCTACAAAAATTGACACAGTTATTAAATTTCAAAGTTTGAGATTTTTGAACATGATTTTGTCATTCATTGAGGGATCAGTTACAAGATGAATTAAAGTAATTGAGAACAAAATCAGGGTGCAATCTCCTTTAGCCGGTATCGTCGGTACGTTTGAATGTTGTTCGACCCATAAAAGTTAGCTCAAATTTTTAGATGAAATGATCCTATTTGGTGATTCCCCAATTGGACGATACCGGCTAAAGGTGGTTTCGCCGTAAAAAGGACATTGCACCCTGATTTTGATCTCGAATTACATTAATTGATCTTTTAACTGATCCCCCAATGAAAGACAAAATCATGTGGAAAAATCTCAAACTTTGAAATTTAATAACTGTGTCAATTTTTGTAGTACAGAAGTCAAACTTTTTGTGTTATATCTGTTATGATATTTGTGAACTTTTACTATAGGGACTGGGGGACCGTATAGACAGTTAGTTTTTGTAATTTTTATAAAATTGATTTTTTACTTTAAATAATGCTACAACATGAATATTTACATCATTTGAAACATTTTTATAATTGGAACTATATGTCTACGACCAACGGTTGAGAAATTAAAGGTCGGCGATAGATATTGCACCCTGTATATACATGTCAGTTAACGAACTATTCGATTTACGAACAGATCAGTTAACGAACACTTTCACGAGGGATTTTTATGTCCGGATAACGAACACCTCGCAAAACAAAGCTAAGAAGAAGCAATGCTGTGTTTCAGATTTGGCCGAGCTACCATTTAATTGCATCTATTTTTGACTTGGAGAACATTTTAACGGTTGAGTATGTATGGCCCAATTGGCTACCGAGGGTTTGAGCCCTACATTTTAGGGCCCCCAAATTAGAATGAACAATTCAGAAACATTAATTTTTATATTTTGTATCCGTTTTTAAAGAAATATTTTTAATTGCAAATTAATTACTTTAATTGAAATTGAGTTCAAAAATTATTAACAGGCTCTAGGCTCCACTTGAATATTATAGGGCCCTGCAGTAAACACGATCTTTTAGAGAACTGAAGTTTTTGAAAGGTCAAAGTGACAAATTTATATGATTGAATGCGGTCGGTAATGAATTCAATCCTAAAAGTTTTACAAAGGGCATGTCAATTTTTTTTTTAAATACTGCACGACACAGACAAAGGAATCAAAATACGATCTGCCCATACTTAATAAGGATGTATATTAACCCTATTATAAAGAGAAAATTTATACGATATTAGTTTTTATACATTATTTAGCTTTTAACAACGAATTAATAGAATTACCAATCAAATCAATACAAAAGCGAAGATCGGTTAACGAACACTTTTTTTAGAACGTTAACCGATCAGCCACTGTATATATAAGCTTTGAACTGGGGGGTCATGATCGGCGTAGATCTGCAAAAATTTTTCAGAAATTCCAACATAGGGAGAAAATAATAAGTAGTTATGAAATCTGCCTAAAAATTGGATAATGAACTAGATAATATTTTTAGAATTACTTTTGAAAATTATTTTAATTTAGGACACATTAATAAATTAATTCCAGTTATTGTCAATAATAAAAAGACTGAAAAAATTTAATTCAGAAAGAACAAAGTTTATTCTCAAATTTTCGCAAGCTTTTTTTTTGAGAAATTAAAATATAGCCTTAAACAACTAAATATTTGCATTAAATCAATCACCCTCCAAAGTTAAATCATCATTTGCAAGAAAATTGACCCAATATGTTTTGAAAATTATTCACGAGTATATGATATCCTATTTATTAAAAATTACAGATCAAAGTTTAGATTGACAAAAGATTAACTTGAGTGATCAAAATAATTGAATGATTGAGATATAAGAGAAAAGGTTTATTAGTTAACATCACAGAATACTTGAAAAATGATTTTGATATAAAACGCATCGGCCGATTTTCTCAAAAATATATACAGTTCTTTTGAAAGAAGCGAGTAACATATTCACCGAATGGGATGTCAGTCGACATATAGTTTTGGCCCTTATGACAACATTGTCATAAAACCTTGAAAAACTGACTCTGGGAACCTCAAAAAGCAAACAAACACCAACATATACTTATACTGATGTACACATATACATACATATTGGAATAGATTTTAAAATAGTAAAAACAGATGCAGGGAAGCTGAAAATGTAAAAATATATCAAACATTCCATAATGGGTTTTTTATGATGATCACAATACTTTCCTTATACTATATGGGTTCGAAAAGTCTTGTCATCAGTGTAGGTCAACTTTCAGTTTGACGTCAACTGACTATAAACAAATGTAGCTAAATTTTATTTCCTATTTCTTCTGCTCAAATGAAATTAACATTTATTATCTATAAAGTAAACACTACTGTCAAACCATACAAAATAAAATTACCGAAATACTATGCCATTTGGTTGTATTTTTTGCCGTTTTGTAAGGAAATTGTACATACTTTTGTTATAAGTGGGAAACAAATACTTCATTGTCATAGCTGGCAGATTTTACTATGATGGCTTCAAAGAAATGGCTTTTTTCTGATTGTCGTTATATCATTTATGGGTATGAACACATAGAGTTCCATTATTGTGATTGACGTATTTTTAGAATATTGCATATTTATCTATTTTACCTGAAACACACCCAAGGTGAATTCGAGCAAAGCCTACTAGTGCTTCGTAAAAAGTAGAAACTAGTGAATTTATTAAAAACATTAATTTTTGTCCAGTTTCTTTTTCAGGTAGAGCATCCGGAAAGGAAAGATGCCTTTTTTTATTACTACAGATGTTGCATTATTGTAACAAACAAATATTTATTGTTGGGTGTTGGGTCATATTGCAATATTAAAAAATATTATTTTTTTTAAGTTTGTTTTTAAGATATTGCAATAAACAAGAAGATTACATTTCTTTCCTCTTAAAACTTTCTAAGATATTTATAAAATGTTCGTTATCCTCATGGAGACCTATCAGGGAAATTATTTAATATTAAAATATCGATGAAGAGTTAGTGATTTTTCACAGAAAACTATTTAACTCCGCTTGAAAGAAAATGTCTAATCTGTATTTTAAGTTCACATCAGACAGCAGTCACTGCTACTCAGCATGCTTCTTTGTTGATTGTTTGTAGGGAAAGTTTTTTTTGAATTATGCTGAGACTACTTTTGGGCGATTCCATGCAGAGAGTCACACACGTAACGCAGGCTTTAATTTTCATTTATTCAATTATTTATTACATTTTAGTGTTAATTCTGATTTTAGATGGTATGGTAAATAAGTTATTACCATATTTTTTAGTTGAAATGTGTGGAAATAAAACTCACAGAAATATATCATTTAATTTCATACTCAAAATGTGCTTTTTTTCTGAAGTAGAAAATAAGCACATTTTGAGTAATGAAATTAAATGATATACTTCTGTGAGTTTTATTGCCACACATTTAAATTAAAAAATATGGTAATAACTTATTTACCATACCACCTAAAATCAGAATTAACATTAAAATTTAATAAATAATTGAATAAATGCAAATTAAAGCCTGCGTTACGTGTGTGACACTTCCCATGGAATCGCCCTTTAATGAAAATGTGTATGAACCGTTTCATGGACTCATTTTTAAATGCAAATGCATGACACTAATATGCATAACTATTAACATTAGGGTTACCCGAAATGGATGGGTGATGAAAGCCTGGCAGCGACTTGAACTAGGACTTTTGGCTTCCTGCTGAAGCTCTAAACTCAGAAAGGGAGGTTGTTGTGAAATTCTGGTAACATCTCCACCTTGGGAAATTGCATTATAATGCTCGTTCTGAGAAATCGTTGATTGCATCGTTCCTGGCAATAAACTACACACACGCTCTCCGCGTTCATAACTGAAGCAAAACTGGAATAGAAAAGAACCTTGGCGTGCTTAGAATGTCTGTGGCTGGACATTCAGAAATAAAAACTTGAGAATTTAAAATCAAGTATCTAGAAACTTTAAATTACTTAAATATTGTGTAAACGCAATAACATAAATGCACATAATTAAAATTATTCAATTCCTTAATCAAGATTTTAATAATATTACTTTTCTCAAGAACATCGTGGATTATTTTAGTGTGTCAGTGTCTGCTCTTTACTTTGGGATTATTTATACGCTGATAGACCGCCACCCCCAGGGCCGGCGCAACCATCAAGCAAACGGCCCCCGTGCCTCTTCGCAGATTTTTCTCTCATTTTAATCATTTTTGTTCTTATTTTAAAATTTCTTCATGAGAAGAAGTCGATACGAACTTTACATTTTATAGATAAAAATGATACAATTGTCTTCAAAGTGCAGATAATAGATTAGATAATGTCTTTTCTGGAAATGAGTTTTCCATCCCTACTAACTCCTTTTTTTACCCCAAATCAAAGGCGGATATTCAACATGTGTGATGAGATGCCACCTTCTCCCTCCTCTTAACACGTTAAGCACCACGACAGCCACCGGTGACTGACACTAATTTTTCAATTTAAAACGCATCATTCACTGACGGTCTAAAATATGATATAAAACTAAAAATATATATATTGTTTTAAGTAATTACTGATAATTTATTTAAAATTTACTTGCCTTTTATTTATTACAGGATTATACTTTCTTAAAAATTACTTAAAACATTGTAAATTTTTCAGCTTCAGTGTCAGTCACCGTGGTACGCAATGTGTTAAACCAAGAGCCCCCTCCTGAAACCAGTATAAGGTACAAAAAGTCATTCTTGCGTCACTTTCAAAATTTTCTTTAAAAAGAAACTTATGCTAAGAGACAGTGTGTAGGGGGGAAGGGGGTGCGAAATCTGAATTTCGGTAATGTTAAGAACATTACTGTACTATTAATCCATACTATTTATATTATTACCATTAGTCCACATATTTTGTGCGCTATTTAAAGAATTTTATTAATACAGACATGACAAAATACCGCTGAAGCAATTTAAATCAACAACTCAGAATAATTATGCAAAATGTTTTTTATTTAAAAAAGGAAGAAAGTCAAGCTTTTATACAGTCTATTTTTCAACTTTCAACCAAATGTCATGGGTCCTTAACCATGGGGCTGTTAAATGAAATTCTGAATTTAGATTTTATTCAATTTTGGGTCCCGAATCCTCTTTCACAAGGTAAACTTGTGACAAACAGCACAAGTACAACATTTATAACTTTGGAAATTATTGGAAACGTATGGTGCTGTCTTAAAAAAATTCAGAAAACTTTGCAATATCTGACGTGCCTTCATTTTTAACTATTTGTATGAACAATTATATTCGGTGATGGCATCATCAATAGCCATTTCTGAACGAAATTATTTTATCCTGTTGATTAATTTATCCTATTACACGAGAAATGTAGGTTAACATTAAATTGTCAAGTCCTAATTTCTGTGAATTGCAAGGATCAACTAGTTTGGTGCTTGTAAATATGCTTAATTGGAGCTCTCAATTTTTCTTTCATGTGCACCACAAGATCTTTGCAGTCCTAATCATATTTTTATTTAGTACTGAATCTAGATCAATTTGGCAGAGCGCAGCACCTAGTGACACTTAATGCCCGTTTTGGAGCACCCTTTTGGATATTTTCCTTTTTCTATCGTGGGAAAAAATATCGTGAAATATGCCAATAAGGCGTGAATTTTCTTGATCAGTCGAGGGAAGAATATCGTGAAATTCGTCGATTGGTTGCGGTATAAACTCCTGAAGTTCGTCGATATGTCGTGGGATAAAATTGTGAATTTCGTCAGTCTGTCGCAAAAAGTAACCGTGGAATTTGCGACTGATTCTGAGTAAAAAAAAAGAAAAATTGAAATTCACAGCAAATTTTATGAAACATTACAGCAAGGAATGGGAAATCCTCTCCCAGCATTATTTTTTTTGCAGGTCGAGTAAATTCTGTTTTTGGTTCGGGTTGAGTGCAAATTCCAACAAGTTGGGTTCGGGTTAAACTCAATTTTTTAAAAGTTAGTTCAGTATATTATTTCAGATTAAAAACTATACCTATAATAATAAACATACATATTTGGGTACTGTTTTTTCTAAAGAGACTTGTGTTTTTTCCGCGAACCTTAGACGAAATTTCCGTATTTTCTGCAGCCCTTTGACGAAATTCGTGTTTTTCCACGATGCTTTGACGAAATTCGCGTTTTTCGCCATAATTTGATGCAATTCATGTTTTCTTGCGATTTTTTGACAAAATTAGTTTTTTCTGCGATCTTTTGACGAAATTCTCTTTTTTCCGCGATCCTTTGATGAAATTTGCGGTTTTTGTTTAGATCCTTTGATAAAATTCGCGTTGTTTCGCGATCCTTTGATGAAATTCGCGGATTTTTTCAGCAGCCCTTTGACTAATTTTACGTTTATTCTGCGATCCTTTGACGAAATTCGCGTGTTTTTCCGCGATCTTTTGACGAATTTTGCGTTTTTCCCACGATCCTTTGATAAAATTTACGTTTTTTCGCGATCCTTTGAAGAATTTCGCGATCTTTCTTAATCCTTTGACGAAATTCACGTTTTTACGCGATTCTTTGACGAAATTTGCGTTTTATTCGCGATTCATTAACGACATTTGCGTTTTTTTCGCGATTCTTTGATGAATTTCACATTTTTACCGCAATCGTTTGCTGACATTCAAGTTTTTTTTTCGCGATCCTCTGACAAAATTTGCTTTTATTTGCAGTCCTTTGACGAAATTCGCGTTTTTCCGCGATTCTTTGGTACGAAATTGGCGATTTTTTCTGCAAATGATTAACGAAATTGATTTTTTCGGCAATCATTTGCCGAAATTTGCGATATTTTTCTGTTATATTATTTTGTGTCCAATTTTCCGAATTAATGTCCGATTTTTCATAATTTTTGGAACCGAATGCCTTTAATTTTCGGAAAATTCCGCTCTGAATTCGCCCATCAGTCGTGGAAAATATCGCGAAACATCTCAACCGATCTCGGGAAGAAAAATAGTGAAATTTGTCTATCGGTTGCTGGAAAATAAACCATGAATTTCAACGATCTTTCGCGGTAAAAAACTCGCAAAATATGTCAATTGGTCGCGCGAAAATATCACGAAATTCGCAAGGCGTTCGCGAGAGTTGATCGTAGTTTCAAAATGCAAAATTTTCCGGAAAAGGATAGAATTTTTTGGACGGGAACCTCCCGCCCACGATACTCTTTTGGACGGGATTTCAAAATTTTGGGCGCGAATCCCACCATCCCGTCCTGAAATTCAAGCCCTGAATCATCTTAACACATTTACATCTTTAAATTAACCATCATCTCAAATTCCAAGCTTCTTGTCTAACAGTCTGCCACCTCTCTGGTATTAGTGGCACTAACATAAAATGCCGAAACAGAGTTGAAATAGAATGTCTCGAAAAATGTTGAAACAGAAACTGTCACCACTAATTTGCCTACATTAACCTTGAAATTGACCTTGGTAAACCTTGGTATTTCGTAATATTCTATAGAAAACGGAATTTAGATGTTTTTAAAGGCTTTCTTGTTGTTCCTGCAAACCAGGGTAGGTACTGACACGGCATAAAATATAGCCCGTATAGGATAGGGACTATCACTCTTGATTTGCAACCAATAACTCCTGTAATCGGTTTATTATTTCTTGAGATTCCATAGAAATCGTAATTTAGGACACTTTTAGAATGCTTTTCCCCAGGTAGCACATGACGCTGTTATAGCGTTAAAATTAAGTCAGAACTGTTGGAAATTGGTTACGTTGTTTTATGTCCGTTGAAAATTATTTTTTTATTTCGCAATATTTTAGACTAAAAAATTTGGAAATAAATCCGTCATAGGAAAAACTTTTAAAAGACGTTGTTTCATAGTTACGATATTTTCGTTATTTTCCCCATCGTTTTAAAATAGATATTTTCATCGTTATCTATTTTCTCTTTACTGCAGAGCGAAAATATTATATTACAATGATTTAATAGGTATTTTTCCGAGATGAAAAATTCGTTAAAATAACGTTGAATTATCTCAATTCATTTTGGAATACGCCGCGCATGCGCAATTTGGATTTTCTGCACAACCATCCATTCCTTCCTTCCACGGAGGAAATTCGACCGCCATTGCGATTGCATGCAGTCAACGTGTTGTTGTTTATTGTTTCTGTGAAAGTGAAACATCTTGGACACGTGCTTTTCATCTTGCTAAAGTAAGTAATTACATTAATATAATACATTTGCATTATATATATTTATTAACTGCACGAATACTTAGTTTTAATAATTATTTCCAATTGTATGATGTACGGTACATATATACAAAGATATATATATCTTTGTCTGTTAGTACTTAGAAACAAATAGAAAACTAAATTGATGTGATATTTTTTACTGATTAATAAAATTTTAGTAATATTTAAATTATTAAGTATATCGGGTATTATATAATAATTTTAAAGAAAATGATCCATGTGCAAATTTTCTTTTATTGCATCTTATTCTTTCCTTGCATATCGTGCATAGATTCCTTTTTGGTCATTTTAGTAGCATGCTTGGTAGTTTTTTTTTTTAAGATATTGTAAAAATACATTGTGTAATATGCTGTACTCTTAAAAACACCTTTTTGAATGTTGTTTAGATATAAAATTTAATAAATTATAAAAAAATTGAAATAGCCACATTTTCACAGCTTGTTCAGCCTAAGATTTTAATGCATAGTATTTTTGATTCTATCAATATATTATGAAATGGCAGCCAGTTAAACAAGAATTTAAAAAAAAAAAAATTTTTTCCTAAAAAAAAAAAGCATGTAAAATCGCTTCTAGAAATCAAAAGTATTTCTTTAATTACTAATAATTTTTTAAACTTTCTGATGTTGTGACATATATGTTTAGTAACTCTTGTAGAATTTCTTACTATTGGTTCATATAAATATAAAAATTAAATTTGTATTCTTAGCTCTAAATTCGTAAAAATCTAAAACCTATTGAACAGAATATCGAATAAAAGCCAATGAATTCTAATTGAGGTTGCATTCAGTATTTTAATTCTTGTAAGCTGTTTTTATGGCTTCATCTGACTAAATCCTATTAATCTCATTCCCCTGTCTGTCACAGAGTTTATTCCCAGAAACTGTATAGTGAGAGACTTGAAATTTTGTTTACTTATCACTAAATATCTCCTTTCGCAAAATTTTAAGTGTCTTACATTTTAATTGTAGGAATCAATGACATTTGACCAGTTGTCCGATTTAGATTTTTAAAACAAATCCTTTCAATCACAAGTTTTAATTCATCTTTGTTCAAAAGAGCATGAAATTAAAAAGTTTTGTTAATTCAGAAACTTTGTAATCAAAAAAGTTTTCACTTTTTGGTAAAGATAAGATTTTTCAGAAAATATTGTCAAAGTTATCATTTTGAACCGTATTTCCAAAAGAAAGAAAGAAAAAAAAAAAGACGCAAAAATCAGTTGACATGTGACCCAAAATTGCTTATAACTCAATAAGTAATTTATCAAATTTAAATCCATTTTGATTCCAAATCACTTAGTCTTGTCAATATGCCTTTTTGTTTAAAAATTAGTAAATGTGTGAGAATTTCCGGTTTGTTGAGCAGTAGACTTGAGAATTGCTTAAAATAAAATTTGTTTTAAAAAATTAATGATTAAAATGAAGTAAATAAGCTTGTAAACATTAAAACAATGCATGAAATGTACGAAGAAATGCATTTTATATTTGTGTATTAAAAATTAAGTGGATGGGTTTTATTTTTGCAAAAACAGAAAAGTTAGGTTCGGGTCATTCCATGTCAAATCAACCAGTGACTCAACCTGACCATTTCAGATTTCAATGAAACTCTCAGGAATCATTCTCTCCGGTGATATAAATGAGAATACAATTTTATAATATTTTTTATCACGTTAAATTTTCGTACAATTAATTATTTAAAATTTTGAAAAATCATCATTTTTTGGGTTGCATAAATTGTTCAATTTTGAATTTCTCAAGTTCTATCAGGCATACAGAATTTTATGACCCCTCATTTTAAAGAGAATTTTATAAGTTTTAATTTGATACCCAAGTTGACTATGCTCAGTTAAAAAAATAAATTAAAAAAATTTTGAAAATTTAAAATTTAAAAATTTTTTAGATAGTGTTTTTTAAAAATTTTGAAAAAAAATGTATGTTTGTTGTAATATTATAAGCTAAAATTTCTGAAATTTTTAGAGTGGGATCTCAATGGGATCAAGAGTTATGAAATAAAAACTGAAAATTACCATTCAAATAACAATCTAATCCTAGCTATTTTGTTATTTATGTATTATTTGAGTGGTAATTTTCAGTTTTTATTTCACAACTCTTGATCCCATTGAGATCCCACTCTAAAAATTTCAGAAATTTTAGCTGATAATATTACAACAAACATACATTTTTTTCAAAATTTTTAAAAAACACCATCTAAAATTTTTTTAAATTTTTAAAAATTTTTAAATTTATTTTTTTAATTGAGCATAGTCAACTTGGGTGTCAAATTAAAACTTATAAAATTCTCTTTAAAATGAGGGGTCATAAAATTCTGTATGCCTGATAGAACTTGAGAAATTCAAAATTGAAAAATTTATGCAACCCAAAAAATGATTTTTCAAAATTTTAAATAATTAATTGTATGAAAATTTAACGCGATAAAAAAATTATAAAATTGTATTCTCATTTATATCACCGGAGAGAATGATACCTGACAGTTTCATTGCAATCTGAAATGGTCAGGTTGAAAATTGAAATTTTTTGGTTGATTTGACATGGAATGACCCGTACATTTGTACAATTTTTAAAAATACCAAAATATGCATTAAATATACATAATTTATTTTTCCCTTTTAAAATGAATATGTTAAAAAAAAAAATGTTCTGTCCTTCATGTATAAAAGTGGGGTTTTTTTTAGTTCACGCATGTTTTTTTTTTTACCCCTGTTTTCAAAAGGTCACAAACTGAGCCTAACGTAATATAATCAACTGAAAATGATGCATTTTATTCACATATTAAATGATTTAGCATTAAAAACATCTAAAAATTGATGCACATCATTTTAACATGTTGTAAAGAAAAATAAGTGTCAAAATGTAGCTCTTTCTTTGCTAGAATTTTGTATTAGCTTATTCTGTTTAAAAATTAAAACAGTTATTAAGTAATTTTAAATGATTTTATTATTTCTTGCAAAATTTGCTGTTTTATTTTTATAGTACTTAGAAATCTTTGAATTTTATATACTGATAGCTATTTATATAATTTCATTTTAAGGTTTTTAGTACGGCAAATATTCTACTTTTTTTTTTTTTTTTGGCATTGAATTGAATCCTTAGGATTGATGCAAATTTGCATTAAAATAGTTTGACATTTTTAAGAGGGAGAAGAGGGGCAGTGGTATTGGGCAAAGTAAAACAAACCTGAGTATAAACAGGGCCAAATTCAGTTTCTCTTGCTTTCACATTTGACCTTCTCTTTCATGTGACCAACTGCACATTTAGGCTGCATATTAAAAGAAATATGAAAGCAGAAGTTTTAAAAAATGTTTAAAAACACTGCAGATAAGTGGTTGTTTGATTAACACTTCAATTGTAAAAATATCTTATCAGCAGATTATTTTTTCTCCCTGAAATATCTGTTGCAGATACTTGGAGAATTTTCTGCTATTGGGCATCAATCACGAGAAAACTTATTTTGTGAAAAGATCACCAGAAAAACTGTCAGACGATTGTGAAAAATGTGAATTTCATCAAATAATTAAAGGGAAATGGTCGCAGAAAAATATTGTGAATATCAATCAATTGCAGGGGAGAATAGGCAAATTTCAACAAGCAATATTTCTTTAGCCTCCTTATCTATTCATTATGTTGTACAGTAAACTCCCGACTATATGGCCTACTAAAAAAATGAGGAATGTTGCAAACGACCGAGAGATAGGTTCCCGTCCGTGGGAAAGGGCTATCTACGATAGGAAGGAGCAAGAAGGGATTGCAGAATGTAATATCAGAGCAATGATAGACAGAAAGGGCGGTTTAAATTATAAATATTTTCTATAAAACCTTTTTTCATTAAAGAAAACAGCCGCAGCTGCAGGATATAAGAAAAGCAAAGAACCAGTCAACATGTTGGCTTTATTTTAAAACTGTATGTACTTTATACATAAAACTTATCTTAAAATGGGTAACGTTTGTCTTAAATATAATCCTGTGTATGGGGGACAAAAGTGAGTAAATATTTATAGCACTCCGGCCTACCCTTCCGGCACGTTAGGCCAGATAGTCGGGAGTTTACTTTAATTCAGTAATCTCTTTTCTTTTCAGATGCTGTTCGGGCTAAAGTAGGAGAGCCTTTTGATGAGAGTAAAGTCGAAGACTGCATAAAACTTTTCCTTAAATATGCACCTCTAAAAAAGAAATATTCAGACAAAATGCTGAATAAATCTGTATAATATATATATATATATATATATATATATTTTTTAAATAAATGGTTGCAAAAAGTATGTTGGCTTTCTTTCTTTAACGCATTCTATTGTCATGATTTCTTAACATTGGATTATTAAATAACCTTTTATAGATGATTAATGATAAAAAATGATTCTACTCCTTGAAAAGTTTATTATCCCTGTTAGTATGAAGGTATGAGTTACTGATTTCTTACTATTTAATATTTAGAAGTTGTTTTTCATTTTTGAGCACTTTTTAGTAATCCATAGGATTATTGATGCATCTTTAAAAGTTGTGTTCAATATTGATCTTTTGTAACAAAATTTACTTCATTTTGAAAGTACAGTCAATTCTGTGAAATCTGCCAATGTATAAACCACAATTCTCTATTATCTGCCATTCATATTGGAATGTTAACGATGAAAATTGTCATTAACATTTGAACACATAAAGTTAATTTTTTTTTCTTCTCAGTTATCACTTTTTCAGTGAATAAATTCTTAAATATAAAATGGATATAAATATTTTAAGTTTTCTTGAGTAACAAAATTTTATCTTGGAGCAAGAAATACTGTGTTCATACATTTACACTAAAAAAAAAAATATTAAAAAACTATCATTGTGTTTTGTCAATGTTTAAAATAAAGAATAATCGGTAAAAAATGTATTATAATTTAAATTTTCCTTCATCTTAGTTATTAAATACACTATACCAGTATTGCATTGTAATTTTAGTGTATTTGTTCCTAATTTATAGTAATTTTAAAAAGTAAAATATAAACAAAGGTATGATCTATAATCCGTCAAAATGTATAATTCATCATACCCTCAGTTTCAAAGTGCAGATTTCACAGAGTTTATAACTACATAATTATGTTCAGGTACAGAAACATTCACAACAAGAAAATACACTAATTTTAACATTTTACTGACAGTGGTTTTATTAGTTTGCTGTGTACAGTTGTATAATTTTTTAATTTCTTCTTCCTCAACCCTTCCCATCAGTTCTCCTAAGTATTTGCAACTGTGCAGTAGTGAAAGCTATTGTGTAAAAAATATATAATACCAATGAATGAAATAATTTTCTGTGCTTTCACACAAAAAAAGAGATATATTTAAATCGTAACAAAAATGGCTTTGAAAATTTTGAATGCAATTTGCATGCAATATTTAAAAGAATTTTACTGCAGATAACAGCTTCAAAGTTAACTTAATAGCTATTAATATTTTTAAGGAAGACAGTTTTAATTATGCATTCTGTACTATTGGTATTTTTGCAAATATGTATGTAAAGTTATCAACATTTGAGTGTATCAATCTGGAATTAAAAAAAAAAATCCTTTTACCCTCAACATGATCTCCTTTAAAAGAAATTACTTGTACCCAAGTATTTCATGATATTTTGTAAATTTGAATCTAGATCTTCCCCTCTATTCAGTGGTGGGATTCAGCCGGTTCGGTAGAACTGGTTAATTTGTGTTGAGTTTGGCGAACCAGTTGTTAAAACTATATATGCAATACTAAAATCTCATTTATATTAACATTTGGGCAGCAAACGAGTTCTTAGATTATTTGAATTCTATCACCGCCTCTATCTGTACAAAAGTAGTTTAGATTGTAAAATAGCCCTTTTCAAGCTGAAATTTTATGTAATAGAGTATTCAGATTTTCTTGGAGAAATAATGAAAAATGATGCGAAATTTATCAAAATGATAGCAGAAAAAAAAAAAAAAAAAAAAAAAAAAGAAATTTGCAGGAAAAAAAACATTGCTAATTCTGACAGACTATTGCGAAAAGAAAATAGCAAATTTCGTTGCCTGCCTATGTTTGGGTCAGAGGATTTTTTGAGGCTTGGTCAAGTACTTTTTTTTTAGTGATTTTTAACCCTATCAGGGGCAAACAGTTGTTTCTGTAATGCTGGATTCTATCTGAATTTTTAAAGGTGTTGGTTTCAAATCTGGAAAAGCAGTTTTATAACCTTTTCCCCACCAAAATTTTTCTAGTTTTATCCCTCTGAAGGGTTAAATAATGGAAAACGATTTCTTAAAATATTAAATTTATGTAAATATATATATTTACAATATGTGTTTATATATATTAAAAATAAGAATTTCAAATTACCACGTAGAGAAAAAGAATTTTTTTTGTAATTGTAGAACCAAAGTAGAATTCTCAAGCTCTGAAAAAGCATGTGGTTTCATCTCCGTATTAGCCATTAAAAAAAAATAATAAAAAAAAAATAAAATAAAAATTAGGACTACCAGCACACAATAAAATTTGGATACAACGTGTACTTATGTATTCAATCCTATTTTTAATCCAAACTACAACAAATTAAATTAGCAATTTAAAAAGTTAGAAGAAAGCCTACACTCATTATCATAAATTTTGAGAAAGTATGATAAATGGATACTCTCTAGTG
This sequence comes from Maratus speciosus, assembly GCA_963932465.1. Lineage (NCBI taxonomy): Eukaryota > Metazoa > Arthropoda > Arachnida > Araneae > Salticidae > Maratus > Maratus speciosus. Next base: position 645,090,046 of record OZ010786.1, on the reverse strand, counting down.
TAATAATAAACAGTGGAATAAATATTTCAGAAACAAGAATTCTACTTATAAAAAAGGATTTTGAGAAATAACATTCTTTTTCAGTGTATTTTACAGGGTGTCAACGATTTAAATCAGCGATTTAAGTCATGATTTTAATCAAGTGATTTTTAAAAAAAAATTGATTAAAATCAAAAATTTTCTGAATGTTTAAAATGACATAAAAAAGTATTCAAATCTAAGATGAACATAATTTGGAAAGTTTCTACAGGTATTGTGACTTATGAATACACAAAACAAAGCTTTAAATAATTGTTTCTAAATGTAATTCCTGAGTACTGTGAAAAATTTAAGTACAGTAAGTTTGTAAAAAAGCATGGTTTTTATCTAACAAACATAAAAAGCATTTAATTTAAAAATGATATTTAAATCTAATATAACTTACAATGTCATAATTTCCTTTTAATAATCAAGTTATTCATTCTTTTATATACAATAAACATAGCAATAGAGTTTCAATGATTTTAATCAACTGATTTAAATCAGATGATAAAATCACATATTTTCTGATCTTTTAAAATAGTGTGAAAAAGTATTATAATCAGTAATGAAAATTATCACTAAATCACTTGTAAAAAATGTAATATTTGTTATTGTTAATTATAACAATGTTAAACTGTGTAAAAAGAAGTATGATACATTTAAAAAACATCTAACTAAATGTTAAATAACTCATTATAATATTTAGTAGCTATTCAAATATTTTAATGTTGTGGGGAAACAATCTGATTTAAATTTCAAAATACAATTTTTGTAATCTATTTATAAATTATGTGCGAGTTTGCTGTATACATCGCTACAATTTTTTATCAATTTGATATACATATGCTTTAGAACCTGTGTAAAATTATTGGCCGCTTTATGAATTTATCAAACGATTATTTATCACCTTTTTTTCACCCACTTTTTCAAAAATATAGATTGTGTTCTTAATTAAACAGTTAATTGTTTAATAATCACAAAATTTAATCTGTATCATCAATTTAAAATTAAATGCAATTTATCAATCACTTTAAAATATAAGCAGTATTTAATATTGGTTTACATAATTATTACAAAATATTAGTGCACATAATGTTATATGTTACTAAAGAAATTTTTAATTTACAGTTTTTTTTTAATTTCTATAATTACATAATTAAAATTTTATTAATTAAAGCAAAAAAACATGGATTATGTTAGTAATTGGAGGGTTATTCATTTTTTAAATGTTTAATTCTTGGTAGATGTTTAATATTTTAACACAAGGAAAAAAATATAAAAAATCTGATATAAATAAAAAAAATCATGATTTTTTTTTTTTAAATCATGATTTTTTTACACCCTGGTATTTTAAGATAACACGATAGTATATGAGAACTGATTAATACAAAATTTTAAAAGCAGAAATTTCAAAACATGTTTTGTACTTATAGTTGAGCTCATATATGCTAAAATAATTTTATATTAGAAATATTGAGAAAATCAACTGATAAATCTAATAACTGCAACATTTTTATTGTCAAATGCCTCTTTTATCAATTGAAATCTTTGAGGGCAGGGGTGATTCTGGTCCGAATTTTCTAAAAATTAAAAAAAAATAATTTGTCATAAATCTGAAAATTCGGACATAAAGTATATTGGAATTTCGACAAATGATTGCCGAAAAAAAAATCAATGTTGTCTATTTTTCACAGAAAAATCATCAGTTTTGTTAACAGATGATGGGAAAAACGCGAATTTCATCAATCGCGAAAAAACTGCAATTTTGAAGTAGATAAGCGAGTAGTTTAAGTAGATATATATACATAATATGAAAAGGAAAGTTAACAAAATTACTAATCTTAAATTTAGCTTAAAATTTTTTTATTTTCTTATGAAGTGTTATATACCCCCTCCCCTTTAATATTCCTCTAATTTTTAAATGTTTTTCATGACATTAAATTGCCCTTGGATAAAAGTGGAACTAACGAGACAATATTGCGGATTTATTCTTAATTTTAAACGTTTTTAAAGTGTTAAAGTGCCGTTGAAAAAAGGGAAAATTAACGAGGTAGTATTGCGGATATACTCCCATTATTATTATTATTATTTTACGTTTTTATTCTCATTAAAATAACGTTGAAAAATAGTAATACTAACTATGATATTTGAGCTTTAAACAACGTTTTCAAGACGGTTGTTATCGCGTTGAAAATTTTGCTAAATTAACCGTCGGAAAATAATCGAATCAACGAGACATATTTTCGAATTTATAACGTCAACGAATACCGTCTTTTCAACGATATGCGTTGTCGTTTTTTCATCGTTTTAAAAACGAAACTCTGCTACTAGGGTCGCTCCTTCCTTTCGCTTCACTCCTTTTTAATTTCCAATTTATTTTCGACTGTTCTTAGAGGGCCTTTATATTTTATAAGTAACTACCGTGCTATATTTAAAGTTTCTAGCCTCTTCAGTACCGCAGAAATCGCAATTTAGAAAGTTTTTTGCTCCTGCAACCCTCGACATAAAATATAGCTTATGTTTGAGCAGGTTCTGTTACCATCAATTTGCGACCATTATGTTAGAAATCGGTTTCGTATTTCAGACGGTTGCATAAAAATCGTAATTTAGAACGCTTTTCGCTCACTACATCCTTTTAAATTTGGAATTTTCTTTTGACAATTCTTAGAAAGCATTTTCATCTTTGAAGTAATTACCATTCCAAATTTAAAATGTTAGACCCCCTCAGTAACATAAAAACGCAATTTAGAACGTTTTTTGCTTCTGCAACCCCTAGGTGGTAGTGACCAAATGACATGAAATACAGCCTATGTTGGAGCAAGGGCTGGCATCATCAATTTCCAACCATTACTTTTGAAATAGGTTGGGTACTTTCTGAGATTGCGTAAAAATCGTCATTTAGAACGCTGTATGCGCATTTTCACCCTTTTTAAATTTCGAATTTTTTAAGAAATGTTCTTAGAGATCCTTTATATCTAATAAGTAACTACCATGCCAAATTCCTTGTATCTGGACCTTTCAGTAACACAAAAATCGCAATTTCGAACGTTTTATTGCTCCTACACCCCCTTTAGGGGTAGCTGCACCGACATAAAATGTAGCCTATGTTGGAGCAAAGATTGTCACCATCATTTTGACACCACTTTACGTCGTGTGAAAGCTTTCGTAACGCTGAATTCAAAAATACATTTCTTTTAATTTTAAGTATTACATTTTCAAAGATATAGTCGAAAATGTAGCGCAAAAATATGCCTCCCTCCCATCTAATTCCGAATCTACTGAAACTAAAATTATGAAAAAATTAGAGGGAGTAGACATTAATATAAACCTTGTAGGAAAATTATAGCGATTACCCTAGGTCACATAGTTTTTCAGAAAAGCGCATTTTTCCGTTGCACACAAATTTCGATTTACGGGCATTCAGCAAAACTGTTGAGCAGCGCAGGAGATACCTATCGTAGTAGAAGTATAAAAGCATTGTTGATCATGATTTTCGAAAAAAATCGTCAGTAATTAGCTGAGATATGAACCCTTAAAGATATGCCGGTTTGGACATACATAATGACAGGGGCGGCGTACACTATGTGCCATCGTCTTTTAAAGCCTAGATTGCAACTTTTAATGATATATGAGTGTAATGAAATGGCCAGTAACAGTATAAAAGCAATAAACGTCAAATTATTATAAACAGATTAATTCAAGGGGTCTCAGGACTCTTAAAAGCTTCAAAAAAAATTTAATTTTAATTTTTTTAGATGTTAATCTTCCTTTTTTCCTGAACATTTTAATGTAATTGTTTCCTTCAAATTCTCATTAGAACAGAAGTTATGGCTTTTAGAATTATACCGGCTCAATAGCTTAAGCGGCATTTTCGAAACTTTTACGTCATTTTTCTCCAATTGACTTTCTTCGGCATATCGCGCACGATATCTCAAAAACATTTGAATATTTTTTCATGAATTTTTCAAAACATACGTTTTATGTTAATCTGTATAAACTGAATTTAAAATTTCCTTTTTTTTTGTTCAAAAAAATATTCTTTAAGTGATTATGTTGTTCAGCTGCACTGTAGAAAGTAAGGTTATTACTATGCTGAATTTAGTTTTATGAAATGCCAAATGAAGTTTAAATATGCATTTCTTTTATTGTCAGTACCGAATTAAGTTCATAATAAAGAGATTAAGATAATATTAAACTAGTCGGATGTGTCAATCCCAAAACTTTCTTCTATCTCATTCATGTCAATACTTCCTGATAAATGCAGCACAGCAGCGCCACCGGTTAGGCGATTTATACCAAAATCTAATCAGAGACAACTTTCGTGAACTTCTAATTGAATTTGAAGTTTGGTGAAAATTCGTGCATTTTTTTTTTTTTTTTTTTTTTTTGAGATAGAACTCTTACGGAAATCGTGAGAAGTTCTGAGTTGCAGTGGAACCTCTTGGGTAATTTACACCAAAAACTTATCAAGGACTAACTGAATCTAAAGTTTGATAAAAATTCATGCATTAGTTCTTGAGATACAGCTATTGCGGAAATCGGGAAAATTGCAGCATAGTAGCGCCACCTGCTGAGCGATTTACACCAAAAAGTAATGAGCACCAATCTATATCAGGGACTAACTGAATCTAAAGTTTTATTAAATTCCGTTCAATAGTTCTGAAGATAGAGCGCCCACAAAATTTGTGCCACACATGGATAGACAGACTCACTGACAAACATTTTGTAAAAACATGTTTTTCATTACTTCTGTACCCTAAAACGTATAAATCCGTCGAAAACCGAAATTCGAAAATTTTTTCGAATCCAATACTTTCGTCTTGTAAAGATAGAAGAAAGTAAAAATGAGTTATACAGAATGGTTGTATTTGATATTTTTTAGGTTCCATATCTCTTTGAACTTTCTTGGTATATCCATTTACATTTTTCTAGTATATACTGTTATACCCAACCGTACTTTTCATAGTTTTTTACAAAGTGTTAGTATTCTTTTAGCAACGGTTTTTTTTAATAATACAATTACTAATTCATATATTTATTATACGGAACCCTCTGTGCGCGAGTAATACTCGCACTTGACCGTTTATTTCATCTTTTTTTGATAAGCATTATACACTGTAAAATAAATATCCGTTAAAATATGGAAATTGTACAGCTAGTAGAGATGACAGTACTTGTTCTATTCAAATCGACCAAATCTAAATATTCATTACAAATCAAATCTAATATCTAATTGGTTCAGTGGTATCTGATTCGACAAATAATCAGCAGTTTTTACGGCACAAAACAAACATTTAATAACGAAAAGGAACATAAAAATCTATTAAGCGCCATTCGACGCTATTACATCTAAAGAATTCTAACATCAAAAACAGATTACTTCGTTTCAGTTCAGAAGTGGACAGTTCAAACAAAGCATGCGCTGGCTAACTAGCTGTTTAGATAATTAGCCGGAACATCCCGCCCGGCGTTGGACGGCTGTCCAACATCATCATAAAATGGCAAGGGCTACTCTGGTAATATTTCTACGTAATATACCTGTAGAGGTCTTAAGATGGATACACGGACATGTCCATCATCACTTTTATAAGTTTTCAGAATTCTAGCAAGTTTCTAGTCTATTAACTTGTCATTTCTTTCGTTCAAAAACACAAGCTGACTTACATGAAGGTTTTGCGGGGACTTTTTCCATTTACTGTGGACATGCAGCCCAATTAAGTATTCTCGGCTCCATCGTTGCCAAAACTGTATTTTTAATCTTTGTCCATCTAGAAAAAAAGGTAAAGAATCTAAAATAGCATTATTTTCCGGAACATTCAAAAGAAGACCTCCAATAAGGAAGTGACCAGATGTCAGTACACTGTTAAAAATTTCCGCTTAACGTTACACCAATATATGGAGTAAAATAATGAGGAATACCAAAATATGTTTCTTCTTAATTTTCAAAAACTTCATTTCATGGTGTAACCTTGGAAGTTACGCTGAATTGAACCACATTTTGCTAATTAGTTGAACCAAGTTTTCAAACTACTTAGCAGCCAATCAGAACAGTGCGCCTTGTCTATGACGCCATTATAAAATAAGTGAAACGATTGCATATCGTCCGCCATTTAAACTTTAAACGAAAGGGATATTAAAAGGAATATTTATGGAATGCGAAGTGCGAAGGTAAGTCTTATTTATTTTAATGTTTCATTCCTGTACTTAGATATTGTATAAGTGTTAAATAATTTTCATGTTTTATAGAAAAAGATTTAGTTTACCGAATTTCACAAGCGACTGTATGTTATATTCGTTCTTTATGTAACAGTTTGAAATATAATTATTTTAACAATTAAATAACAAGCAATTCTTAGAAAAATTAATCACGACTTCATTCGTTTTGTCTTTTTAAATAAAGAAAATGTGTGTAAACATTTCATTCTTCCTATTCAATAGTGAAATGTGAAGTATTTTAATTTGTCGCAGCTCGAAAGCAAAAACAAAACATGAAGTACTATCTTAGTTTTTAAATGTTGACACCGAGATATATTGATTCATGGCTGCATTCGTAGTGTTAGATGTAAACATTAATTTGCAGTGATTTGAGATTTTATTTATTTATACTGGAATTTTTGTGTTCTTTACCGTTTTCCGATTATAAAGAATAACAGTCAATGAATCAGTATTTATAATTATTAATATTTTGGAGAGAAACATGATATTCAATGATTAAGATAATAAGAAAAGTTTTCAGATTGAAAAATAGATTTTCACTGGGAATATTTCCTTATACATATTACAGTTTTTTATTTAAGAAGTGAAAAGGAAACATGCTATTTAAGCATTTAAATGAAATGTTGTTTATACCGATATAAAGTTTATGTATAAAACTGCTTTAATATATTTTAAGTTTATATTTACATTTTATTTATATAATGCAGGATTGAATATTTATTAAAGAGATTAATGACTACTTTTTGCATTCAAAATGATTTTCAAACAATGAAGAACAGTACATATGGAATCATTTCTTTTCATTTTAAATGTACTTCTTTTTTTTTTTCGATTTCCTAGATCAATCTTTTCTTATAAAATATATAAAATGTATTTAGCTTGTATTTATAAAATATAATGTGTACGGGAATAAAATATTAAAATTAAATATGGCTTATCATGTCGTTCCGTAAGTATTAATAAGAATTTTTAAGGACTATGTTTAAAGGAAAATTCTATACATATTCCGTAGAATTTAAAAATTTAGACACCATGTTGATGTTCACACTTATTAAGACAATTACCAATCTCCATACATATAAAAAAAAATACGCATCTGTAATATTTAGTTCATGCTTAGAACTTATTTAAAAAAAGATGTGAATTGATAAGCAATGCTTTTTGCCTCCACCCCCGTTTGACATAGATATTTTTATTATTTATTTATTTATTTTTTATTATTTTAAGATGCTGTCCTTGTTTCAATGCAATTTAGCATTTATATTTACTCTTTCTCTGATTGATTTTTGTTTAAAGATTGCTTGCATGCGTCATACAAAATCAATTTTATAGGTTTATTTGGCAAATTATAATGCATTCTAATCACCTCAATTTGATAAGTTTATATATATATATATATAAAGCCCCATAACATCATCGTATCCTTTCTTATGTATTTTAATATGTCAGTTATAGTGTAAGATATTTAAAATAACAATCGTGTTATCGTATAATTAAACTATTTTAAAATTGGCTAAATAAACCTAGGTTTCTGATCTTGAAAATTGTTTTCCAACAAAAATTAATTGGAGAGACCGTAAATATTTCACCTTAAATTATATTAAAGCAGAATATCTTGAAAAAAAGCAAAATATTTTACCTATGAAAGAGGAGGGGCAGGGGTACAAAAATCATTGCTTCATCAACATTTCTCCAATTTATGGTTCAAAATTTCATCAATGTGCAGTTAAACGTTTCACCAATATATGGCGATATATGGTTCAACGTTTCAGTAATTTATGGTTTAAGGTTTTCACCAACGTATGGTTCAAGGTTTCATCAACTTATGGTTCATCCTTAGAACCAAATGTTGGAACAATATTTCACCATCTTATGGTGGCAGCTACTGCAGCACCAAAAATTGGTTCAGCGTTGTACCAAATTTTTCACAGTGTAGTTGTAGATCATTAACATCTGCAGACAAGGGGGTCAGCGGGCGTGAATTCATAACTGCCTCAGTCTGCGTCACAAGTGTTCTCAGTTCTTCAAAATTTAAGATAGACGATTTAGCTATCTTCAAGAGGATTCGCTTCATGGCTGTTACATTTGATTTCCACAATCCTCCAAAATGTGGGGATGCAGGGAGTATGAAATTCCACTGTATTTGTTCTTCAGCACTAAATCGCTGAATTTCTTCCGAAGCACAGATTTGACTTCAAAAGAGCACAATTAAACTTAAAATTTGTGGCATTATCACTCCATATGACACAGAGTTTAGATCGTCGAGCAACAAGTCTTCTCAAACAGGCTAAAAATGCTTCTGTGATCAAGTCTGAAACAACTTCTAGATGAACGGCTATGGTAGAAAAACAAATAAATATAGCAATGTACGATTTTAGGGTTATCTTTGGTCGTTTTAAGTTAAGTTTTGTTATAATAGGATCTGCTAGATCTACGCCTGTTTTCTCAAACGGTCTAAATGGTATAATTCTATCACGGGGCAAGTCACCTATTAATTGTTGAAGAGTTTGATGTTTTATTCGAAGACCAAGTATCACACATATTTATAATTTTCCTTACTTGACTTTGACCAGATATTATCCAATAAAATTGTCTTAATAAAGAGAGAGTTGTCCGAGTACCTGAATGTAGGAATTTTTTATGATAATTTTCAATTAAGAGTTTAGTGAAATATTGAGACTTTGGTAAAAGTATTTCGTGTTTCTGAGATTTTGATAAATCAGAAAATTTCAGGCTTCCACCGACCCTTAATAGTTCATCTGCATCTAGAAATACATTTAAGTTCAAGATCTTACTGTTGTTTGGGATAGGACATTTTTCCTTTAAACATCGAATTTCAGTTTGAAATGCGGGATTTTGAGCAATCTTTATGAGCTTCTTGGTCGCATTCTGTAACTCAGAAGTATCTAAATAATCGTATTTTCTAATTCCTGATTTAAATTTACAGTTTTTCAGAAATCTTAAACACAATGCAGTAATTTCAGGAAAGAAGAATATCGATTAATCAAATCAATGTTTAATTGATTTTCATTTACAATAGTTGATTTTACAAGTGTTTTTCTTTAGTTCTAACTGATCTTTAACTTCAGAAACATTTAATTTATCGAATCCGTTATCTAATTTTGGCCAAAGATATCTGCCTTGCTTTAACCACTGGGGATCTTCCCACCAAAGATGGTTCTTTTTCAACTCTGAAACTTTCAAACATCTAGTAACTAGATCAGCGGGATTCTCTTTTCCAGGACAGTGAAACCAATTTAATGGATCACTAAGATTTCTGATTTCCTTTATCCGGTTTCTGGCAAATATTTTAAATCTTTCTAACTCTTGTCTAATCCAGAAGAAAGTAATAGTAGAGTCAGTCCAAAAGTTACAAGTTGCAGGAAAAGCTTTAGCAATATTATTGCAAAATCTAGCAGACAAAAGTGCTCCTAAAAGTTCAAGCCGATGTATAGACACAGTTTTTAAAGGGCCGTCTCGACTTTTTGCTGCCACTAAACTGGTAACAACGTTCTTATTCTTTAACACTGCTCTAAGGTACACTACCGTACTATATGCCTTCTTTGAAGCGTCCTAAAAACTGTATAACTCAAAATAATCAATTTCATCAAGGGCAATGTCAACCAAATAATATCAAGGAATGTTAATACAATTTAGTTCTTTTATTTCCTTAAATCATTAATTCCATAAAATGTCTAGGTGTTTGGGTAGGTTTTCATTCCAATCAAATCCTAAACACCAAATTTCTTGAATTAAACATTAAATTCTAATAGTATAAGGACTTATAAAACCAATTGGGTAAAAAATGCGACCAACTGTTCGCAATAAATAACGTTTAGTACTAAGTTTATTCGAAAGGAAATTTTCTAGATTTTGAGTCTTAAATGAAAACATGTCACTATTTGGGTCCCAAGCAACCCCTAAAACCTTGGGAGGCATGAAATGCTGATTAGTGAGATTTAAGTTATCAGTAATTTCATCAACGTGTAAACCATGTCCTTTCCATTTCTCACGAAATTCATGCGAGTTTGTATTCTATTTTCTAAAAGTCATATTAGCCTCTTGAAATATTTCTTAGGTTTCCTTACGAATTTTAAATGCATAGTTAACATTTGGTTGACTTGTAATAAAATCGTCAACGTACAATGATGAATTTAAAATTTCAAATGATTCAGGAAATGTTTCTATATACCTTTGTAGATGATGCTTGATAGTAGCAGCCAGAAAGAAGGGGCTTGGTTTTACACCGAAAAGAACTCTCTTTAGTCTGAATATTTTAATTTCCTTACTAGGATCAACCCATGGTGCATCATCCCAAAAAAATCAGAAGAACTTCTCAAGCCTTTCATATTTAATAAATTACTTAAGTGAGCATTTACAAGCATGTCATGTCTACCAAATCTTTCTTTCAAAAGCGATACGGCCGCCGCATAATTATTTTCATTTAATCCAAAACCACTAATCGTGTTTGCAGCCGCTCTTGAAACCAAATTTTTTAAATACGTAAATATTTCGATTTCTGTTAGACTTGCATTTTTATCTATTGCCAATTCAAACTGATTCCAAAATTCTAAAAATTTATACTGTTCCCCGAAAAATCGATTTATTTGTAGCTTAGGCAATTTTACTCTTTTTAATTCGGTTGCATTATGACATGTCCCTACTGAATTTATATTGTTACTATTAGTAATATTTGCATTAGAATTCAAACTTTTAATTTTAAAGTTTAATTTATTTCTGTAAGGTATTATTTTTTGTTCATATTCATCAATATTCAGGATTTCATTTTCGACATTTTTCGCATTTATTAGGCTTAAAATGTTATTATCGTGATCCTTAATAGTCTTACATTTGACGTTTAATTTATCTTAAACGTCTATATCTACTAATTCTTCTAAATATTCTAAAGAATATTCAGAACTAGCTAAATACTATTCAATTTCTTCTAAAGTTTATTTAATAGATTTCGATATGTATCACGCATCCCTGCATAAAATTAACTCTACCTAACTAGCATGTAAAATGTTTGATTTAAAAATTGTTGCCAAAACCTAAGAACCACATGAAAATTCATATTTAACTATCTGGCCACCTTTGTCTGATTTCGACTTCTCTAAAGTCCTAAAAGTCATTCATGGCAATTGTTTTGTAGTACATGAAATTTACTATAATGAATTGACTATCCCAGGTTTATTTTTCATAGTAAGTGCTACTTATCCATTGTTTTTATCTTGTTCCAACGAATTGATTGATTTGTTCGAATGAGACATTATTATTTATGTTTTTTTCCTCCATAATTTTTATTACTATTTTAAATTTATTTGAATTATCTTTTATACGGTAGTTTTAATTTATTGAGAGAAGCTCGTTTACTTCTAAATACGTTTTTGATTAATTATAAAATTTGATAGATTAACATAGTTTTATTTATTGCAGATGCATAAAGCCATACTGCTTGTTACAGAGAAAAGGCCACTTTTGATATCTGTGGTATCATCAAAGCAGACAAAATTATTTAAAGTGTGAAATATGGAACAAAACACTTCTTCACAAGAGTCTTTTGGAAAAGAATCTTTTAACTTGCACAAAGGAAAATCCTTTCATTGTGAGGTATGCAGCAAGAATTGCTCTCAAAAGAGTACATTAAATATGCATCTAATTCATACTGGTGAGAAACCTTTTGTGTGTGAGATGTGTAACAAGAAATTCACACAAAATAGTCACTTAAAACGTCATATGTTAATTCATACTGGTGATAAACCTTTTATGTGTGAGGTATGCAGCAAAAATTGCTCTCAAAAGAGTACATTAAATATGCATCTAATTCATACTGGTGAGAAACCTTTTGTGTGTGAGATGTGTAACAAGAAATTCACACAAAATAGTCACTTAAAACGTCATATGTTAATTCATACTGGTGAGAAACCTTTTATGTGTGAAGTATGCAACAGGAAATTCTCTCATAAACATGCGTTAAACAGGCATATGTTAATTCACACTGGTGAAAAACCTTTTATATGTGAGATTTGCAATAAGAAATTCTCTCGAAAGAGTGTGTTAAACAGCCATCTGTTAACTCATACTGGTGAGAAACCTTTTGTGTGTGAGATATGCAACAAGAAATTCTCTCAAAATAGTCATTTGTACAGCCATCTGTTAATTCATAGTGGTGAGAAACCTTTTATGTGTGAGATATGCAACAGGAAATTCTCCCTTAAACATGCTTTAAACAGGCATCTGTTAATTCACACTAGTGAAAAACCTTTTATTTGTGAGATATGCAACAAGAAATTCTCTCAAAAACGTACGTTAAACAATCATCTGTTAACTCATTCTGGTCAATAATCTTTTGTTTTTGGGACATGCAATAACAATTTTTAACATAAATGTAATCCAAGTGCTCGCCTACACCCTCATAAATTTTTGCTTGCTGTCAATTAACTTCGGTATTTTTTATAGATAACTTTGCATAATTTGTCTTAAAAAAGGATTTCTTACCAAACATTATTAACCTTCGCCGATATAAAAGAATACATTTTCTAGTATAAGACGTGTCTACTTGGTTTAAAAAGGTGTAGCAGTTGAAAGCTCTGTCTGTATTTTGAATATTTAAATATGAATTACCTACTATCAATATATTTTTCAAGTTATAAATATCATTGTACGATAACTATATGCATGTGAATTTAATGTGCTTATTCATGGCAACTTGCTAGTAATAAACTAATAGTAATTAAATTTCTTTAAATAATAGTAATTTTGTAAACAGAAATTTTTAATAATCAACATTTATTTTAAACGATCAATTTTAATCATACTACAAGACAATTAGAAAGCTTTGAATTCACTAGGCGACACCTGCTACCCCCCAAAAAAATTCAGTCATGTTTTAGATTGTTAGCATGATAACTTGCACCATGCTTATAAACTTTTACACTTTAATTGTAAAATTTACATTTATTTACCCTTTTTAACAATTAGGTCAAAAATTAACAATTAGGTTATGCCTTTCTTGCAGCTTTTTATATCTTCATAGTTTTCTTTCTTCTGTTAAATTATGAATTACTTTCTAGTTACTTTTAATAATAGTTAATGCAATTAGTGTATTTAACATTGTTAAAGGAACGAGTTCGGGTATGAGGTTCCATTGTCTAAAATTACTAGAAGGAATCTTCTAATTTTCATTGTATATATAAAGAAGTCATGTTTTTAATAAATTTGCTGTCTTTAAAAAGCAAAAATTAAATTTAAATTACTGCCTTTAAAATCAGTTTCTTAATAGTAGGTGTTATAATGTCTTCATATTTTTCTCAACCAACTCCCTTTATAGTAGTCTTTATTTTTTCATTTATCAATATTCATCGATTATGTACTCAAATTTTTAAGCTGTTATTTATGGGTTGTTTAAAAAAAATGTGTTACATGGGTCTTTGTTGATAAATGTTTATGCACTGAGTTACGCTTTACAATCTTTAAAAGTTGGCAAGTTCGGTGCATCTATATACTCATCACCTAATACATTTGTAATTCAGTTGTAAAAAGGTATGTGGACTAGCCAATCGTATCCTGATTTGTTTGACTTTTTTTGTTTTTCTGTTTTATTTACTTATTTCTCTACTATTATTATAATTTTCACATTTTATTCTCAAGTGGACAAGCGATCTTAGAAAGACAGACAAAGAAAATAAAATTCAAGTTAAATTAAAAAAAAATTAAATATGCAATATTATTATTGTTGTTATTTAAAAAGAAAAAAAATACAGCTAAGATGTTGCATTAGCTTTGTTTCATTAGACTTAAGCTTTGGAATGCATGAAATTTGGGCTTTTGCTTGACCTAAGTCTGCAGAAAAAATTGCACGACGTAGCTCTGTTGGAGTCTGTTTAAAGGAAATTGGCTCTAGTTCATGTACAGATTTCCAACTCGGGTTATGCAGCCATGTCACCGAAGCATTAGCATATTTAAGCAGAAGCGTTATCTTTTAATAGGAATCATCAATGCACTTTTTTGAATGAGTATCAGTTTTAAATCTGTCAATTTATCTTTCCGAAGTTTTTCTACACATTTGTAAGTACATTCTTTTGGAACTCCAACGGAGTTTCTACTTACCAAACATAAATTTTCTTTTTTTACTTAAACATAAAAGTATCGTAAATTAACTTTTATCTATCTGTGCTATTCATCTTCAATTAATCGTGTTTATTTAGAGTAGTATAGAGATTTAAAATACAGTTTTTTTAATCTTAAAATGTGTGTAAGTACGAAACTGTCTGTAAAAATTAAATAAAAAGAAGGAAGATAAAGATCACGTAGATCTCATAAACAATAACACAATTACTAAACTAATTATCGAAGCTATTTAATGAGCTAAAATTCGAAACCCCTGTGTTCGAATATACCTGTATATACCGGGGTAATATTTTTAGAATTTTTTCACGAAAATAAAACGAGAATTTGTGTTATTTTCTAAGCTACTTGTTTAAAAACTATTTATTTGTTTTAAAACTTTTAATAATCGTAAATTAGTTCCATATTCTAATAGTTTTTTATACGTTTTTTAGAAAATAATAAATAGTGCACACTATTTTGTAATGTGGTGTAAATCGAAGAGAGCAGTAAAATAAAGTGTCATTTCAACATAAAACACATATCTCTCTATTCTTTTTTAAAAAAATAAATAATGCTGCTATCATAAAGGAATTTTTTTGACCGGAAGTTCTTCTTGGCTAACAGTAAGAAAACTATTACATATAAAATATTAAAATTGTAGTTTTATAGAGAAATGATCGATAAACTCTCTGAAGCAAGTAATTTTTAAATCGAAAATATATTTTAAGAGTTTTTTAATGTTAAAATCAGTCAAAATGGATCTGTTAAGAAAATTATATAATGCCAACAGCTGTTTAATAATCTTTTGTAGAGACATACTTCTCAAGCTTGTAGTGTGCAATGTACAATTATGTGTTTGACTATTTTTTTTTTTTTTTTACAATTTTTTATTTAATTTTCAGTAAAGGTTTATTTCATAATAAGAAAAGGTCACTTTTTTATATCGATGCTAAATTTGAAACTGAGCAAATAATATTTCCTTTCAATTAAAAAATGAATTAACACGTAACTATTAAAAACAGAAATAAAAATTTTAAATAACAATTAAATAATCATAAGTTAGAAGCAGTAAATGAGGAAAATTACGCCAATAAATTGTTTTTAAACGTGAATTTTAAAAATAGAGATAAAACTTTAAAATAATAATTAAATTATTACGCATTAAATGTAGTAAATTACGCCGTATTTAAAATACGCAAATAATAATATTGCCCAACGGCTTCAATTCAAATATATAATTATCTTTCCATTAAAAAATGTATTTTCATATGAATGTAAAATAGAAAAAGAAAAGAGTGAAAATTGCGTCATATTGAAAATGATACATTTAAAAAGAAATTTTTATAGCGCCGTTATAAAATTATGAGAGGCAGCGAGGCTCTTTACTTAGCCATTTCATAAAAGCTAATTTTCAAGTGTTTAATTGCTCTTATTTAAACAATCACAAAAACACCCGATAACTGTCGCGATAGCAGTTGGTTTGGCTTTAAATTCTCAAACGGCAATGGGAAATGTATAGAAACCCGATAACAGAAGATCGCCACTGGTCGTTTAAGTATAATTCAGTCTTCCGTAATCTTTTTACAACAAAGCAAATTTGCGTGTTTTTAGAGCTTGTGACGTCTGAACGGGGTTTGGCAAGCGTAGCTCGCTGGGAGCAGTTCCCTCTAGTTTATAACAAAGAAGTACTATACGCATTTTATAAACCTTTACATTTTCAAATACAAGATTTGCTCGTCGTAGCTTTCTGATTGATTATTTTTGCATACATAATCCCTTAGAGCTGAAATTTAAAAATTACATGTAACTACAGACATATACTATAATTTCTGACATTTGCCATCTCCAAGACCGGCGCAACGCCACGCGAGGCTTTGGCAAAACATTTAGTCTGGTTCAACGTATACTGCAATGCTGGACTAAGAATATATCACAGTGATCATTGCGTATAGCGTAGAATATTGTATCGTATAGATAATAAAATGTTGAAAAAATATCACTGCTTTCACATTTAATGCGCCTAACTTTTTTTTTTTTTTTTTTTAATCTCATACCTTTTACAATGTTTAAAATATTTATTTTTTTGTGTTCTCGGTTACATTTAGGATCATCAAATCCATACATTCACCCACAATTATATCGAATTTGCCTGTAGCAAATAAAGTTAATACTCACTTTTTCTCACAAAGAAACATTTCAAAACAAATCTAGAGCAAAAATATTGTTATTTTATACAGAGAAAACGTTATTTCGAAGTACAGAGAGACGCGGGCCAGGGTTCGAAATGTACCGTAGGAAATCGGAACGATTCCGGTTCGTGAAACTATAATAAATATCGTTTCGCCTCGTGCAATTGTTAAAACATATTATTGTAGCTTTATATATATATAGTTTATTGTTTTTTCTGTAACATTTTCTCTGTTATTCAGAATAGAGTGTATTTTTAAACTGTTTTTATATAGTTAGATATGAATTTCTATCTAGTTCCAAAAAAAATTTAGTCAACAAATATTTTAAAATAGCGTTCCTCGTTCGTGAATTTTTCCATTTCGAACACTGCGTCGGGGCCGCTAGCAAGACCTCATTTGGCACGAGGCACTGACAGTCCGATGATTGTGCCGGCCCTGGCCATCTCTAATGTCACGGTAATGCTAACAGATTATAAAATAGTTTTTAAAATACCTACCAATTTTATTGTATATTTAATCAGAGAATGACTTTCAATAAATAAGTAGCTTTTCTGAATAAAAATTTTTCACACTCTTCGAGTCGTCCAACATGGCAGCACTGCAGCTATGGTTAATGCAACTGTATTTATGCAAAGTGTATTTTATTACATCAAACAAGAACAGAAATAAACATTGGAGAAATGTCAAAGGTTTGGTAGGCTACAGATAAGATATCGGCGGGTGTTTTAACATGTTTAGTTTTACCAACATAAACTCGTGTTTGTAAAAAAAATGCAACTTCATGAAGAAATCGTCAGAACTGAATGACATTTTTTTTTTTACAAATGCCTTGTATTGATACAAATAAACAATTAAATTATATATATAAACGATATTGCCCGTACATGTTAAAAATTAGCGTTTGGTGCAGCCACCATGCTTTATAATAAACTAGCAGGCTGAGCCCGCTGCGCTGGTCCATTTTTCAAATAAACCTTCAATCAAACGAAATGGAGAATTCGACTCTGTATTTTAAATTAATATAGACCTTCACCTGGAAAGTCCTTCTGCATTTTCTGAATACGCATCGGACGCCATTGTGCTATTATATTATCTGATGCGTTAGACAAAATTCGGGCAATTCAGAAGCAACTGTGTAAGTACATCATGTAGATTTTGGGAGGGAAATGCGGCCATTACGATCATCAGAAATTACAATGTTCTCTAATCACCGCACTATTAGAAAAGAGAGAATTACAATGATTGCAGAGATTGACCATTTAACTTAAAGAATGTTCGGGCTATTCACTTTCGTTTGCTAGTTCTTTTACTCTGATCTTCTCAGCTTGGTGCTATGTGTGGAACTAATAACATACAGACGTGTGAAAATTATTAGAATAATTCTGAAATTTACATTAAAATCTTGTTACATTAAAGAAATAACACATTTAAAAAATATTGATACATTTAATATTTAGTGTGCATCCCCTTGTTTTTTATTAAAGATTCGATACGTCTTGGCATACTTTGTATGAGTTTTTGGCAATTAATTTGTATTTCGTTGTCATGATGCCAAATTTGGATGAATTTTTCTATCAGAACATTCTTGTTTGTGATGTTTCATTTCTTTAATTTAATTAAAGAAAACATTTCCATGGCCTGGAAACAGTCTAGATATGAACTCCATAGAGAACCTTTGGGCCATTGTAAAGAAAAAATTAAAGAAATACAACATCATAAACAAGATTAGTCTGATAGAAAGACTCATCCAAATTTGGCATCATGACAACGAAATACAAATTAATTGCCAAAAACTCATACAAAGTATGCCAAGACAAATATGCCATCATTTCTTTAATAAAGAACAAGGGGATGCACACTAAATATTAAATGTATCAATATTTTTTAAACATTTCTTTAATATAACAAGTTTTTATTGTAAATCTCACAATTATTCTAATAATTTTCACACGTCTGTAAATACAATCTCTCTCTACGTTACATTATATTCCGTAATATACGTCTTCTTTTGGCAGGTTTCTACAGTTTCTTATCTTCGAATTCCAGTAGATTAAATACAGTCAAAACAGTATTAAACTTTTATATTTTAAAATATGTGAATCATGTAAAAGTGGATATTTAAAGCTGAATTGTGTGAATGAAATTAAAACAATGTCATTTTAACTGACGTTTCTTTTTATATAGCAGTTTTACTCAGGCAACTATTAACTTAGGAAAATACCCTCGATAACTGATTCAAATAGAAAACTAAATCTCTAGATTTCATTCAATAAAATATTCCCAATCATCCGTAATCGGATCCACAACCAAGTTTGATGTGAAACTTTAGAAATGTTCGTAATAGTTTGGCTACAAATGTACCTGAGTTAGCTATAAAGCAGAGTTAATTACGCGCCAAACTACATTCCATTAAATAATGTCAAATTGCTGTTGATTGAATTTTAGATCTTTCACTATCAAAACTCTTTGCGAATGATAAATAAAGTTAGTTATGCAAAATTTTTAGTAGTGATCTTTTTGGCAAACCGAAGATTTTTTTCACATTTCTCTAATGAGCGTAATAAGACGGAGTAATAAACATGTTTTTTGAGGTGAAAACTTCTTTAGGCGCGTTGAGCTTTTTTTGAGATGGAGAAAAACCACTGATTTGGAGACACTGTTACGTAACCGACATGCTAGCATTTTGGCACATAGACACTAGCGCGCCAAGCGGTGAATGACAGGAACTTTTCCCTCTTCAGCTCAATCCGCAAAAGAAGAACGAAGCTAAAACTCACCTTTTCTCCCGGCGTTCACACTGGAACACACACAAAATTTACATTTTCTTTGCAGTACGCTGTTGTGTTTATTGTTAAAGGCAAATACTTGATACTTTCATTATTGAAGTGAAAGCTTCTTTGGACGCGTTTGACATTTTTTGAGATGGGAAAAACCATTGAACTCGTGATACTGTTATTGTAACCGATACCTCTGTATATAAGTATGTACATGTATTGTGCATAGTTCGGTATGAGGAGGGCGGGCAATTAATTGTTATTGATTGCTTAATCAATAACAACAATTTACAGGCAAGCGCGCCGCATGCTTGCCTGTGCGCTATTGGCTCCCGAAGTACAGTAGCGGATGGGGACAGCTTAATGCAATAATATTAAAGAAGCGCCTGCGTTATAGAAGAAGGGAGAAGGAAGTCTCGTAGGGATTTTTCTAAACCTAGTTTGAAGCAAAGGAAAAAAATAAGCTTTTGCAATACTTCTGGCGCCACCTATCCAAAATATTTGAAAATAATATTAAAAAAGAAATCTTTAGATATTAATCTTTCCAACATTGAAGTAAGAAGTATATAAATAAGTAAACAAATATCTACAACTTTTACTGTTAAAATTTAAAAGCAGTTCATCTTTTATGTCATAATAATGTTATTTAATATTTAACACATTACATATAAATCAATTTACAGGGATATGTATGTGGCGTTTTCAAATTAGTCACCAAGGGATGTAATAAAATTATTATTTCTTATCTTAAGCTAAATCTTTTAACTTCGCTGTCAGTCAAGGCTTTAGAAAACAATAAATAGGTTTTATCTAACATATACGTCTATAATTAAAATATACATAATTTTAAACTTGTTCCTTAAGTATAATTATGTATATGTAACGTATTATTATATATAGTACATCAACGTGGCTTATTTTTTTTTATATAAGATTTAAAATCTATAACAATTTGTTTTCTCTATATTCTTAATTTAAAATGTTTCTTTATTTTATAATAAAAAAATATTATGAGAGCATCTCAAAATATTTTTAACATTAGAATATTAAAAATTATAATGCATTCTCTTCAAGTATTAACATCTTAATTTATAATAATAACAGTAATAGTAATAAAAGTGGGAGAAAAATAAAATATAAAACACATGGATAAGTACCAAGTACAAATGAACATCAACACGAACAAAACAACTTGCCGAAGCCGGCTAGGGATTTTTTGATTTTTCCCCCATAGCTTTACACAGTGGAAGTTTTAACATTGTTGCATTAAGCTGTCCCTATCCGCTACTCCGAAGTACACGTACAAGAGTTAGAAAAAGGAAATCTCATCAAAAACATCTCATGTAAAAATTAGCCTAGTCTCGTGACTTGCTAAAATAAAACTACCTTGCTCTAGCAAAATAAAATTATCTCTATTCAACAGTTGTTATTTATGTCAATAGTTGGCAGCAAAAGTGAACTATTCGATCAAATATCGGGTAAGTTTAGCAGAAAAACTCTCTTGTTTTTAAAATTCGTGTTATTTTTGCGTTATGGTGTAGGTTATTGTATAATAAAGAATAAAAAAAACACTACATTTAAAAGTATTTCCCGCACAATAAAACATTTCCTGACGATTAAAAAAACACACACGTAATTGTTGAAGTTTTCACTTCCATTGGCACTCCCGGAGTGCCACTGTTTTTTTTTTTGTTTTTTTTCAAGACGTCATTATTTCTCAGTCTGTCGCCTAAATAAAACTAAAAACGTTAATTTGTGACTACGATCAGCTGCTGGGGATGTGCATCAGCCAAAATTGCTTTATAATGATTGAAATTTTATTTGAATCTGAGGTACTTTTTTTTAAACCTAGGCTAAATGAACAGATATTGTTCCATTGGCCACCTTTGGCACTTGAAAGGGGTTTTTTTGTACATTCAAAATGATGCTTTCTTTGTGGTAGTAAAATAACTGCAGATGAAAAGTATATAATAGTAAATATTCTTTTGTGCATTTGATCCATAATAAAAAAACATAAATTTACTAATCTCTAAGTACAAATTTCGCGTAAACTTCTGATATTGGATTTACCGTCGACGGTTCCTTTCAAATATAAACGAATCTTCCAACATTATATAATTAAATTTGCCAATTGTAGGATGGTTGATTATAGAAGATTCATCCAATATCTTTCAATAACATTTCTAAAAGAATGGAGAATATAGAAAAAAAATGACGAATTAAAAGGAATAACGAAAAGTGATTTCAAAAAGCAATTTTTTTTTTTTTTTTTGCAAAATGTTTTCTTTCGTGATGGTAATAACGCATAATTGCTTACATTTTCTTAAGAATAATTTTTACTATTTAACATTGCAAGCATTGTACGTTAAATAATAGTTACGTTAATAAGGGAAATTGGAGATATTTTTTTTATTAAAATAAGAGTGGGCAATATTAGCTAATCTGGCTTCGAGGTTATAAAAGTCACACATTTGGGGGAAACAAACCGACATGTTTTCGCAGCAAAGTATGGTGAGAAATTTTTTGAATGTCTGAAATTAAATTATTTTACAATATGTAATGTGCGTGTGTGGGAGACATTTATACTAAAATTAATATATTTGACCCCATTTTTAAAATATTAATTGCTATTTATATATTGTACATTTGAATTTTTAAAAAATACTCTAAAAATGCTTTCGTACACTTGCAAAATCACCTTTATTGTCTTTTTGGCTTAAAATCAAATTGTTTGGTTACAAACGTGAACTCAAAATTACAAATAAACATATAACATGTAAATAATAAATACCATCATTTTTACAATTACATCTGCTTGTTTCCGTCTGTAAATCACATGATGGAGGAATTAGAAATAAAAAAGAACAAATCGAAATAAAAATTGTTACTCACAAGGAAGGTGTCCTTAAAGAGCATACTCAAATTATTTTGGAAAAAAAAATGCTTATAAAACTACTCATGTATGTAGTAAAACTTCAGTAAAATTTGGCGGCGGAATCTCAGTAAAAATCTGAAAAAAAAAAAAAGAAATATATTTGAATATTTGGCGCAAAAAGACGAACTTTCCACGCTATTTGGCCGCCAACACATTTCCTTCCCAAATGCAAGATATTTAAATGCCTTGGGAAATTGCTTGTTAAATAAGTGTGTAAATGCCTAAAACTCAATGAATTTAAACCTAAACGAAGGATTATTTTTATCTGTAAGCATATATAATATATACAAATTGCGTGTTGCAGTAGTTATTTAATTTTACATGGCTTCACCGTCTAGAAAAGTTTTAAGGATACTATTTGATTATCCTGTCGACCAACTTCGCCAAATTATATAAACTGCCAAAATACTCGCCAAATTATACAAATTGGCAAAATTTTTATTTTAAACAACGAAAGGATAAATAAATTTGTAAACATTAAGAAAATTACAAATAGAAGTCAAATTAAAAATCACTTAATGATGCAACAAATACGTGTACCTTGTTTAATTTCAAGTGACTGTAAAATTTACGATCAGCCATTATTGGCATTTAATCTTATAGTTTCGCGACAGTTTTTTTGTCGACGGCATAATCAAGTAGTACCGTTTTAGGTTTGCTTTAAAAGTAGCTGGCTAGTTAAACATGCTATCATTAAACATTTTTATATTAAGTAGTTATTTCCATGGCAACAATAACTATCACTTCTTGTTTCTGACACTAACAATATCAAAGTCAAATTACCAATGTTTAGAATCGGACATTAATTTTCAGTTTGGAACAAATTTAATAAACTTAAATTTTGTTTGAAACCGTATAATTATGATAGCAAAATTTTAATATATACCCATATATATAATGATATATAGGTATACATAAGTATATGACAAAACTGTAGTAATAAAAATGTATTTATTTAAGTTAAACTTAATCTTACTAACTTCGTATGAAGAGTAGAAAAAGGTTTTACTTAATAATTATTTATCATAAAAAAAGTATCATTCAAAATTTTATTGTGTCGCCAACCAGCATTAAATCGCCAAGCAAATTAAAATTTCATCATTTTTTTACGAACGCTAAATAGAGGTTTTGTCGATTATTTTTATAAACATATTATATGTCATGAGAAGACTATTCTATGTATTCCTCATGAAAAGAACATTATAGAATTTTTTCAAATATTTCTGAGCATGCGCTTATGGAAACTTCCATGATATCATTCTATCAATTTTTCAGATGCATTTTTCTTAACCTGACGCAAAAGATAAATAGCCAAATCTTATTTCAATTGCAATATTTTATTTGAGTAATTTTTTAAGCATTACGGACATTCCCTTTCATTTTTAAATTAAATATTTTCGTTTTTTAATATTATCACTCATTAAAACGGATTTTTTCTTTTTTTTCTTTTAAATAAAAATTGTAATGGTTTTTTATTTTATTTTTGGACGTGTAATAGCCGTTTCAATTTTTTTTTTTTTAATCAACGATAAATTTCGCCAAAAAATAAAATGGTAACCTTAGCGTCCAAAACAACAGAACTTTCCGTCATAATTCTACAACTAATCTACGTAGAATGATGTGTTATAGCTTAAAACCTTCCCTTTAACGATACCTATCTAACAGTATAAGTTCCGTCAAAATCCATGCAGTAGAACTCGAAATATGGATGTTCGGAACGAAATTTCCGTTTGGATTTTATATATATAATAGATGCTTTTATGCGATATGGTATCGAATCAAACAGACTTTGAATCTGTGCCTGAGGAAGATCGTTTCAAATTGCTCCTATCCTAACCCAAAGTTTATCTGTATCAGCTAAGGAAAGATGTCACGAGCGAGAGTCTGATTACCAAAGTCCTGGCCATATTCAAGGGTGGCATATTCGGTGAATAGGCAGGTCAAGGTACAAGCTGCATCTTTTTTGCTGAAAAGAAAATTTGTCCATTCTTAGCAATTTGTGGTTGAGCACTGTCCTGTTGAAATACTGTCCAGGAAAGCGAGTTTGGGCTCCAGAACTTCTCAGATGTACCATGTTGCTGTTGAAATTAAAAATTCTTAGCTACCGATATCGTCCACTGTGCACAATGGTACCTAAAGATGCGTTTTCACTGGTCGTCCCAGCGACCTAAAAATCCTTACACTGAGAAAAAAATATGGTTCTGGCATCTAGAATCTAAATTGTGGCTATAGAAAAAATAGTTCCATGTCATCCTTATAAATTCTAGTTCCCTTTGCTAGATAGTTCTAGAATCTCTTACTAGAATTCAAGAGCGTTTTTTAGGTGCGTTCGTAATTATATAAATACGTAGCACCTATAGTCGTCGTTCAGTCCGTCTGTCTGTCCGTCCGTCCGCATATAATAGAGCAAAAACTACCCAACCGAATGGTCTGAAATTTTAAATATATGATTGTTGTAAAATTTTGTCGAGCCATTTCAAATTTTATGAAAATCGGATGTATAGTTAAATTACAGGGACAGTCAAAAGTTTTCTTTACATTACGGCCAATGGGAAAAATTATTGCACGTGCATTTTAATGATGTTAAAGCTTTCCGAATGGTCTCAAATTTTAAACATATAATTATTGCGACATTTTGTCGAGCCATTTCCAATTTTATGAAAATCGGATGTATAGTTTAATTACAGGGACAGTCAAAAGTTTTTCTTTACATTAAAGCCAATGGGAAAAATTATTGCAAGTGCATTTTAATGATGTTACAGCTTTCCGAATGGGCTGAAATTTTAAATATATAATTGCTGCAAAATTTTGTCGAACCATTTCAAATTTCATGAAAATCGGATGTATAGCTTAATTACAGGGACAGTCAAAAGTTTTCCGTTACATTAAGGGGAATGGGAAAAAATTATTGCAAGTGCATTTTAATGATGTTACAGACTATGCACTTATGAATTGCAAATAAATACACATTCAGTACAATATGGGGTGCAAAAAATAATTATAAAACTAGTTATAGTACGAACGCACCTCATTTGCCACGTTTGACGAGCAATTTCCAACTTGTTCCATATTCTCGTGGTCAAACGTATTTAAAAATCCCTGCAAATAGATGCGAACACAAGAGATTAGTTTTAGTAACAATAATTCCAGTTTATGAAAACTTTCCAGAAATCAAGCGATAATTTTTGCTACTGAAACGATTCATTTTCTTTTCGTCAGCAAGAAAAAAAGAGACTAGAAATTATAGATCATTCTGTCTATTCAGCTTAGTTGTTTATCCTATTCGTCTTGCACGGAAATCTATATTTCTAGTTTAGGGATTCAGAAAGTGACTAACTATTCATTCTAGGTGAAGGCGGTATTTTTTTTTCTCGGTGTAGAGACCCAAAACCTTAATCTAACAGCATTTTCTCTGGTTACAGAGAAGTAACAAATCATAGGCATGGTTTTACTGAGCAAGCTTGTACTCTTCGTAATTAAAGCCTCCGTTCAATCAGCTGTCAATTATAAGCAACTAAATGTTAGCTGCCCTTGTCATGTCAATAAAAAATATTTTGTATGGAAAATAATCGAAATTTTTACTGGTTTTCTCCACAACAGGGCCAATATAAGTCAAACTTCTGCTATATGCATCATAATAAATCAACGATTAATAATTTTTTTGTAGTTTCAAATAACAAAATACTCTCCTTTTTAAAGAATGACACTCGTGAATCTAAAGGTCTAGAAGCCGCTTAGAATTGAGTGAAATCGTTTTGTCTCTGACACTAGTTTGCGTAGACAGTGTACCATATCGCTGGTGTATCTAAGATTATTTTTCTGCTTTTCACATTTTAAACTAAAAGTCCAAATATGTGTTTGTTTTTGGTGTTCAGTGATGTGCTCCTTTTGTCTGTACATGTGCATAATTTTTTTTATACTTCTTGAAGTAAATACTCGTACAGTTGTTTTAACCCTTAACCCTAGAATACTAACCTTTATATTTAGTACTTAAATACTAACCATGCATAAAACTTACTCACTCCATATTTAAAATACATTTAAGGCATATTTAAAAAAATAATTCTTATATATATACTCATACATTTAAATTTTATTCAGAAAATAAGTAATAAAAAGAGAATGAGCGTCACTGCTGGCCTTTTTTCCATTGAAAGATGAATGACTTTTGGTTTTGCTTTTTGTG
Source organism: Maratus speciosus (assembly GCA_963932465.1). Taxonomy (NCBI): domain Eukaryota; kingdom Metazoa; phylum Arthropoda; class Arachnida; order Araneae; family Salticidae; genus Maratus; species Maratus speciosus. The sequence continues at coordinate 645,063,616 of OZ010786.1, read as the reverse complement.
GTAAAGTAGAATTTTCTTGTATTTTTGTGATAGTGGTTTTTTTCTATTTATCTCAGACGGCTATCATAGCTAGAAAAAAATAATTTGAATTTTTTTTTTACGCAATATATATTTTGCGTTTCTAAAATCTTTTTATTTAAATTTTTCTTCTTTTTAGGTCTTTGCAAGGAAAAGGGATAAATCATTTTAAAGTTGATAGGGAGTTTTGGATGAATTATTACTGAACATTTTAACTGTTATGGTAAATAATGCCCATCTCAAATTACTAAACAGTTTAAATGGTACTGAGTGACAGCTAGCAAATTGACTTTGAACAGTTGATCAAACAAACAAGCAAAAAAAAAAAAAAAAAACCGATAAAAAAGTACCACAATTAAAAAATAAAATAAAATTACGTTATTCAAATTTAATAAGAAATTCAGTATACTGTTTAACATTTATCATTCCTTTTTTGCCTTTCAACCGTGGACAATGTACAGTCAGCTAAAAAAAAAAGAATGCTTCATACATTGTAATCAAAAGATTCTCAGAGGGCAAAAAAGGAAACATCCGTTCGACTGGAAATTTTGTTTTCATTTAAAACATGTTTAAAAAAACTTAGTAGTCTTCCTACTGAAATTGTAATAAACTCTGAAATTTTCAGTACAAACATTTGATTTTCACATCATATTTGGATTTGTTGGGACTTTTATCGTAAAGAAATAGGTTTGGTAGATAGTGTGAGATTTTCCCTATAATTTAATGAAATTCTGTGCCAATAAATTAACAGTTTATATTTTAAATTACTTAACTTTTAAACGCCATACAAAACCACAACTTTCACTGTAACTATGACTAACAACAAAACTGAATTTAAAGAAAAACATCGCTGAAATAAATTTAATTTTAACAGCTATAGCTATCTATTATATAATTCATTCAAAAGAATATCTTTTACATTTTAATTTCGGTTGTGTTTTACAATACAACATTAAATTCATTAGTAATAGTTACAAAATAAATTTCGATGAGCTAAGTGTTTTAATAACTCAAAAACGACTTGGAATTTTTAGACTAATATATCTGAAGCTTCTAGAAATCGATTTCTATTAAAGTTTTTAAATGTTATAATATTTTTTGTATGATTAAAAAATGTATAAATAATAAAATTAATATTTGAAAAGGATACGTATTGCAACCTGTACATGTTTTAACATATATTAATTTTTAGACACTTCACATATGTGAATCTAAAATATCATATTATTGCGCCTATTGGTTTCTGATACACATTTTGTTTTGCAACTGCAGTCTGTATCAACAGTTAAGGCGCAACCAGGAAATTTCATTTATTAAATAATAGTACAAAATTAAGCACTACATAAACAATACAAAATAATTATTTACTTATTGGATTCAGTAAAATCATTCAAATAAATCAGATTAAAAGTAATAAATGGGTGCACTATCATGAATTTGATGAGCACTCATAAAAATCTGTTATCATACTATGAGTCAAACTGTATGAACAGTGGGAAAAAAACACATTTACACTTTAATATGATATAATTAATATAGTATTTCTTTGGTTTTGGATAGCTTCAGACTAATGTCAGACGGGCAGTTTCGAAAAGCGCCGATATAGACGGCCTTTCGCGTATAGTAATCATAAGGTCTGTTCAGACGACAGTCGAGAAAGCATTGCGGTAAAAAGTCAGAAAATCCTCACTTGACAGCTGGCATTTCCTACAAGCCGCTGACATCTGATGACGTACTGGTGGCTTTTGTTTATTCTATGTTGTTCAGACGAACTGTGTTTTTAAAGCTTATTTTGACATTCTTTGTCAGTGATACATAAGTTTTTGTTTTGGTTGCGTATCGATTTTTTTCGCTAGAATTTAAAATGGATTTAATAGACGCGGAGCAACTAAATTTTGAAGTGCAAGAGCAACTAATATTGTGGGATACATCGTGTAAATTATATAAAGATAAAAATAATAACTCGGTTTGAAGTATGTGGCATCCTTGATAAAAAAAAAAAAAAAAAAAAAAAAAAAAAAAAAAAAAAAAAAAAACGTTTCAGAAAAACCTAAAGAAGATCAGGAAGTTATCGCTAAATTATTTAAATTAATTTTGTTTCATATATACAAAAAATTCATTTAAAATTATTTTAATGTTACAAGTTACGTTTTATAAGAAAATCATTAAAACAGTAAAGTATTATTATAAGGAAAACTCAATGTAATACTTATCAAATAATAATAATAATTTGTCTTAGTATGTTGCTTGTGAATTTAATTAAATTCAGGGATCGATGCAGGCACTTTTTCGGGGCGTGTGGAGGAAGGAGAGACATTTTGCGAAAAGTAAAAAGTATTTTTGGGAAATTTATTTTATGTTTGTGAAAAGTAACATTTTGTAACGAAATGTAAAGCATTTTTAAATAACTAAGGATCGACCGAAACATGTTTTTAAGGCCGAAACCGGAACCGAATTTAGGTGATTTCTTATTTTCGGCCTAAAACGAAAATGTCTAAAAAATTTATTTTAAGTAATTAATATGTACATAAATATAATAATTATTAATAAATTATACGTGTAACCCAAATTGGTTATTTTCATATAACATAAAATGTAATTAATTCATTAACGGCACAAAATGATTTTCAAATTATACGAATTTTATCCCATTGAAAAATGTTTTACGTATACATAACTTGATTTATCTTCTATAATGATTTTTGTAAATGATCATCTGTTATACTAGAACAACGTGTACAATACACGAAGCGTATTCCAAATACTTCTAAGGTTTCAAACTAAAATTTTCTTCTTATTATAAAGTTTGCAACTTTTGATGAGCAACTGAAAAGCGTCTTCAAAGTTTAGTGATATATGCATTTCTTGCGTCATAATTTGCACTCACGTCTTTAGTCAGTCATGTCTGATAATTATAAACAGTGAAGTTCATCAGCCATAAATAAAGAGTATCTCATTTGAACCGTACAGCTCAAATGTAATGTTGAGGATAAGTAATGTTGAAAATTCCTGAAGGAAGAAAAGTTATTTTTGAAATACAGACAGTTTCGGTCCAGCCGAATTTTAGGCAGCATTTTTGCCGAAAACAAATTTGCTGCGAAACTCTGATTTTGGGCCGAAAACGGAACCGAACTGTCGGTCGATCTCTAATAATAATTTCTTTAAGTCCTTCTGCTAAAGTTTTCCTTTCTGGGGAATTAGTTTTCTTTTCAAATTACAGATTTTTAAACCTAACAATATACAAATAATGAATAGTATGCTTTATGGAATAGAATTTTGTGAAAGGGCCTGTTTTATTATTTAGATTTTTGAGAAGGGGCCTGTTTTATTAACTGCGTTTTTGTGTAAGGGCCCTAAATAGGCCCCAAATTTTGCCTCAATCGATCTCTGGAATAAAAATCATTATAAGTTAGACAAGGTTTTGAAAATCTGGTATGAAAAAGCTGACAGCAAAACACAGTTATGACCACAGAGTGTCTGTGATCATATCGCGGTAACGGTTCTATTTACTGCGAGGATATAGTTTTGCATAATTATGTATATCCTACCAACCCAGTTTTACGATTTTTTCTTACCACTATTTTTTAACATATAAACTTGTCTTTTTTAATCATCGAAAATTTAATATTAAATAAGTCAAATTTTTCTGATCAAAAATAGTGGTAGGGAAAAAGCGTAAAATTAAAAATTTATGGTATATAATATTCTTTCAAAAAGCATTTTATTGTAGGAAAATGACTAAAAAAATCGACATTTTTGTAAAAATTGTATCTTGCTATTTACTTAGGATTTTTTCTTGCACTTGGCCAGACTGCGTTAAAATGCCCTATCTGGGTTAGACCTTCAACAAATTTTAAGCTTTTTTACACTACAGCTGAAAATTGTGGTCCCTTTAAACCTTTAAGTGTACTATTTTACGCTAAACGTAGTAATTAAATTTTTTTAAATAAATATTTTGTAGAGATAGGACTTATTGAAACATCGTAAAAAGAAAAGCTTGTTTTTTTTTATATATTAAAAGCAAATAAAGTTAAGTTTGGCAAATGTGGTCTTTTTCTTTTATTTGTTTATCATTAAAAAAAATTTCTTTGTAAAATTTGTGTGGCAACAAAGTTAATATTCCCTGGTAAAATATTGAGAGACTATTTGCATGGCGATAAATTTATCCAGTTACAGTGTAATCACATTTAAAGTAAATATGCATAAAATTCATGAATTTCATTTAGAAACTTTCATTTTCCAATATTATCAATACATGATTTTTGAGCCTGTTTTTGTTAATGCAATCTCCCGGTTCTGGGCCCTGCACCCCTGCTCGGAGACGACCCGGAGGCCACCCCCGAGCGCGTCCCGAAGACCTCCGCCAGGAGCGACCCACCAAAGCCGCCCCTCACAAAAGACTCCGGTCAAAACAGCGCACTGTCCATAGCACGTCACTAGTAGCGGTCTTAGCGGTCGGAGAGTCAAGCGGTCCCTTCGCACGGTTGCCGACCCGGTGCACCCCGACAGACCGCAGGAAACGAACACCTACAAGAGACGACGCCGAACCTAAAGAATTACGAACCGACGCCGAGGATTCCCGAGCCAGTGTTACTTTACGGAGGGCTCACAAGATTAATCACCATTTTCCGGCAAAGACATTGCAAGCGAACCGATAAGAAGGGAGAGGCCCCTAGCTAGAAGTCCCGGAGAGAGGGGGGAAACTCCCTCCTGGCGCCACAATCGACGCCTCGCTCGGGGATCACAAAAGGTGCCTCTAGCGGACCCCGAGGAGACAAGGAAACTCCTCCTCTGACGACATAGACATCGCCTTACTAGGAGTTTTTTCCCCCGGTCTCTCCGCTCAACAGGCGGAACACCTCGCGGCTCAACGCTAGGAGTCAAGAGAGACCAGACTAGGTGCCGTTAACGACCTCAGGAGGGCACGGAAAATTTCCCCCTAGACGAGATAGACCCCGCATCGCTAGGGGGTTGGACAGCCCGCAATCCCGCCGGGCCCCCATAACTCGACCCCACTCGAAAGTAGGGAAGCCGGCAAAAGCCCGGACACCACTACTTTACCACACGGGTGCCGAGGGTCCCTGAGCACGAGTGCCTCCAACCCCGTGCAATAGCGACCGCTACCTGTTAGTCGCCAAAGCCCGCCACCAATCAAAAGACCAGGAACACGAACAGGGGACGAATCACACGCGTCCCGCGGACCCGATCAATCAACCAATGACACACTCTGAGACCCCCGAAAAACTTCGACAACCGATGGATCGGAAACATGAACAGAGGACGAATCCACACGGCCCGCTGAGCCAGTCCACCCAGCCATCGACCCAATTGTGGCCCGCCCAGGAGTCCCAGGGCATATTCGAAAGTTAGTTTGAGACACCGCTAGGTCTTCACTACTGGGCGTGGCAACCTCCAATAGCGCATAGACACGCAGGATCTGAGTCGGACAGAGAGTTCCTCCGAGATTCGAAATACCACGAAAAAAATTTCTTATTCATTTAATTTTTTAAATTGTATGCTTCATTACCCTTGATGAGATTTCAACTATTTTAATAACAATTATTGTTATTAAAAATTAAATGCACTATAAAAATAAAGAAGTATCGGAAATATGAAACATTCTTCGTTAGACTAAAGCGCACATCATTACTGGGAAAGCAAAAGCAGGGCTGACAGGCTAGAAGGAATGAAAAATCTTGTTTTTGCTCATGGGCTGGTAACACAAGCTTCCTGAGTAATGTAACGAAAATTTGACACTTTGGGAATTTGTCGTTTCTATTTTTCATTTATGTAGCTAATATGTTTGTTTTACTTATGGTGTTTTGTAGCAATTTTTTTTATCAATTTAGTTTTTTTTAATAATAAAGAATAAGTATTGACTAAATGAAAGATGAATAACAACTGTCATTATTTTAATAATATCTGCAGTCATTTGTATTTCTTAAATATGGTGGATTTTTCATTTAACATCAGAATAATTTATTTCCTCCAGAAGTTCCATTTTGCTTAATTGTAAACATCGAATGGAAATCGTACTATTGCGGCGATAAATAATATCTGCTCTATGTGGCGGGAACGGGACGTAGAACGCTCGTGTGATTGGGGTAGCGCAGGTGTTTATTTTTCACGTTAAAAACCAGAAGCGTAAAATTAGTCGGTCGTCTGACATTAGCCTCCGATAATCGAGTTTCAATCGAATCAATTAGTATTTGAAATATTATTGGTGGTAGATAATACCGTTCTTTTCCAATAGCGAATTTTAGTCAGTAGAGTGGGATTTTTTCCGCTCTTCCATATTTCCTGAGCTAAGAAACTCTCAAATTCTCAATTATGTTTTAATCTGAGCGTAAAGCTGACCATTCTAAAACATTAGCATTTTGTGGGGAAAGCCATTATTTTGTATATGCATATTCTGAATTGGAGCACTGAGATATTCAATCAGATCACCTATGATGACATCAAATGGAAGTAGATGTTCCTGAAGTTCTCTTGATATTTAGTTGAACTCTGTTTGCCATAGAAAAAAGCCTGGGAGTTTTCGCCATTAAATACAGTCAATCGCCCACTAAACCACCAAAGCCTTGCTACCTTGGTGTTGACTGAAAATAACAAGAGGCTGTTTCCTAAAATACATCAGAAACAATAGAAATTCCAGTCATCATTCCATCAAGACATCAAAGATAGATATCTTTTCGTTGCTGAATAATACGGTGAGCTACTTGTCGCTATAAAATATGTACTTTCAAGCGCAACCTCTCCTACCTTAGATTAATTTTAACACAATTATTCTAATTGGTAAATAAATCATATTAGATGTAAATTTCCAACAGGACGAAAAATGTGGGACACTCTCCTACCTTGTTTACCCCGTGATTCTGGGAATGATTTCAGAGTATTTTTTCTTAAACAATGTTCTTGGATTCTGTCCTTTGTACCTTCAGTCATTGACACAGAGATTAATTTTAATTTCTTTTATGGAAATATTTTGGGTAGTTGGGCATATATTGCACAGTTTAGCTCAACCATGTAACATGTTACATCAAAACTGAATTTACTACAGCGCAGTGATGAGTTAATGAGGTGTAACCAACATAATTAACTTCAGAAATATGTCAATTAAATATTTAAATTATTTCGAGTTAAAAATTTGTTTTTGTACTTAAAAATTTCAAAGGTAAACTTAAATTCTTGGAATGTAACTTGTATTATGTGTAGCGGTTATACAGGTAGTGAAGACAAAATATTTCCAGGATATAAAATGTTTATTTATGAAGACAAAATAATTATTTGACAGAGATAAATTATATCACAATAAAATAGACGATTTGAAAACAAAATGAAGATAACTTGAAACTTACAATATGTTTGCACATACACATGTATAGCGTTAGCACAAATGACAAAGTTTCAAATCTCCAAAGAATATTGGTAACAAGAAACTCACATCTACACTTACACTGCCATCTCTTTAAATCTGACAGCATACACCAAATAAACTAATAGAAATTACTTGCATGTTAGCAAAATTAAGTTTAACTTAGAATTTGAATACTTTTCAAATTGTTATAAAACACTGCATAATTTATAAAAATATACTTAAATTAACTTAATTGTTATCTAATATACTTTAGAATAAATAATTTGCCAAATATCGTAATTTGCAGTTAGCAATCACAAAAGATAGCTGAATTTGAACTTGCATTTCCAAAACAGCTCAGCCTAACATTTAAAATCAAAATACAGATGGATGCTATTTCTATGCATGCATGTGCATTTTAACTATAAGTAAGTAAATTAAATGCTATCTATCGAAAAATAAAATATTTTAAATTTAGAATATTAAACAAAAAATAATAATTGATAAATCAGGCAAATAAGTTCTGTTCGGTTGTAAACAACTAAATTTAAAATCTTAATCTAAAACAATAGCCCATTCAACACTTAAAACATTATTTTTAATTTTGGGCCGGTTTATTTACAAAATCGCGATCTTAGTTTTGGTTACAATTAGTGTTCTTTAGCTTTCTTTTAATGTCAGTTAAAACATTAAAAGAAAGTAATTAAGCGTTATAAATTACTATTGTTAATTGTTCGTGGCACAGAATTTTAGGTTTAATTCATTTTAGAAACTGCACACTGTCCACCAAATCTGAATTTAATCGAATAAAAAAAATAACATGTTTTGTTTTATGTACCATAGCAATCGATTGATTGGAGTGATAGTTGATTAATTGACGCTTGGCAAATAGAAATTGTGCGCCTTCCTTTTATCAATTTTTAATTTTGATGATTATTATTTTCAATTAATTGTATTGTGTGTGATAATTGCAGAATATTTATTTTTTAAAAATTATTTAAATAATATTTGGATCTACTAAAGCAGTGGTTCCCAACATTTTTTTGGCCGCGCCCCACCAAAGCATCACTAAAATCATGATGTCCCTCCCCTCGCTTCTATATCATACAAATCTTCTTACATAAAATAAACTTCTATTTTCCCGGATGGATCCGAAAATAGCATGAACTCTGATAAGTGATTTCACATTCTTTAATTTATCAAAATCTAATTTTTTATTAATTACAAGTATGCTTTTAACCTAACTGCATGAATGCAGTGAGGCCATGGATCTTCGTATTTACATCTACAAAAGTTTTATGGGTTTTTGGCAAATTACCTCAAATTTAAATGTGATAAACAGTCTACATTTTTATTTTCGTAAAATTTCCTGAAATCTCTCTCATATTTTGTATTACACTTGATAGAATTGATACATTTTATAATGGATTTTAGTACTTCATTAAGAATAAGTGATATTTGTTTGTCACCGAGATTGTATGGATAACATAATTCACAAGTAACATTCCCGAATTCGCGCTTTTATCAATTTTAAGTTACTATTTTTCTTTCCTCTCATAACATACTTCTTTGATAACGGTCTTTCACCCCATTATTATTATTTGGCCACCATGTTTTCTCCAATTTTAATATTTAAAATGCATATGTAATGAATGCCATATTCTGTATATGGTCTGCAGAGGAGCCATAAGAAGTTTACTTTCTACCCTTTCCTTCCGTGATGCGCACGGAGTTTTATTAATTTCATAAATATAACACCTCATTTAGATCATTCAAAACCTTTTTCAGATTAAACATGTGCAAATAGTCAATTTTAGATATACCCTACAAAGTTTCATATGTAAAAGTTTCCTCATGGGGCATATTACAGTATGAATATATGAACAATTTTTAAAAAATAAATAGTAAAAAAGAGGTGTAATTTACTAAAATATTAAAACCAGAAAAATTATAACCAGAAAAATTTGTTACTATCTGAAATTGCCCTTCCCCCCTGCGGGGTACGCCCCACGTTGGGAATCACTGCACTAAAGTATAGATAATATTTGGAGGTATTGGGGTATAAACAATATTTGGAGCTACTGGTGTTAATTAATAAAATTTGAAGTCTACTGGTGATTTAAATAATTCATTTTAATAACAATTTATTTTATTTTTACTATTTTGTGTAAACGCTATCTTTCCATTTTCACACTTTTCTATTTCTTAAATTCCGTTGGCAACTATGGTAACTTCATCCTCGAACATTCTCCCGCCAAAGTGGGGGCGTCATAACGTGACAGGAGTTACACCATCATCCCGCGGATGAATTCCATCAATTTAAAAACAATGAAACAAATTTTATAAAGCAAAAGCGACAATTCATTTATCAATCTCATACAACAGGAATTACTACACTTCAAGTTTATGTGGCAATATTTTTTTTTATAAAGCTTTCATTATATATCATTTTATAAAGCTTTCTAGAGTTAAAAATTTTATATTCACTATTTACTAGTGCACTATGTGAAGTGAAAAGTGATGACGCGGGAGTGTTCAACGATCGAATTTATTTCTCTTGGCGAACCTCGACAGTGTTGGGCATGAGAACAAGACACTTAAAGATTGGAGCAAGATCGGCCCTCCAGATGGCTGAGGTTTTTTTTTTATTTCTTATTCTTTTCTGACATAATTTTCTATGCATGTATAACTAACCTTAATCTAATTATTTTTTTGCATCACCGTTCATTCACATTGACACTATGCTCAGTGAATATAAAATAAAATTAGATCTCCAGTAGCTCCTATACAAATATAAATGAATCTGTTTGGGATCGAGATATATTTTAGTATAACTGAATACTTATGATTAAATTAAAATCAATAATATAACTGAATATGGTTTGAATCTGAAAACCTGCTGTAATAACATATCTACAATTAAAATCAATGTATACTGAAAAAAGAAATTGTCGGTTTAAAAATAAAATTTATATGTCATCCTAATTTTGGTTTATTTCCTGCAATTGCTAATTTATTAACATGTCAATTTAATTTACAAAATGAATAATTATTTTCATGGGGGGGTATACTTTATCCAAATTTAATCTTGATCTGATGTAATATTTATATTGTTAAAATTCAAAATTTTATATTAATTTGTATTAAGTGTCATATTTTATGATTAGAAATTCCAATAATCTTACAATGGATTATATTAAATTTCGTACCCCCTTGAGAATGATTATCTCATTTAGCTGAGACTCCTATTAGAGACAGTCAAAATTCCTAATTAACCTTTTAATATAATATTTAGATTGAATTTTATTCTTCACTTTCTAAGTTAAAGTAACATGAAACTATTAAGATTTATTGTTATGCCTTCTAATTACACAAATTTTAACCATGTCTGATTTTAGATTCATCAATTAAATTAAGATGAGGAAGATCTACTATATTTTTGGAGTTAAGATGGTAATTGATCATTTGACTTCACCTGGGTTAACTTAAATTAAAATTATTTCTTTTCATAAAGGGTCTGGAACACAATTCACCCATATTTAACTACAAATTAATGTTTGTTAAGCCTATCTTTGAACTAAATTGGATTGGATTTTAGCCTTGAATAAATTTGATTAGTAATTTTTAATTCAAAATAATAAAAGCGAGTAGTACAATTAATTATAATTTAATAATTGGAAAACTGTCAAGTAATTTCTTAAGTTATATATTTAATTTAATATAAATTTGGAATAACAATTGCTTTTCATTTAAATTTTAATTATTTAATAATTTGTGGTATTAATTTCATATAATTGTTTGTTTAATAAATAGTCTATTGTAGAACGATACAACAGTTCCACAGTTTTGACACCAGCTTTTCAGTTTTCCAATTGGCTGCATTTGTTTTCGATCAGTTACATTTGTTACACGTGGCCATGTGCATTTAGTTTTTGGATCAAAATTATTATTTTTAGGAAGTACATGGCCTATTCCTCACTTTGAAGGTTTTAAAATTTTTGAAATTTTAGTCAACAGAGCACAATCAAATGGCGTGCATGTCTTCTGACGAAAAAAATTATTGTCATTCACAATTTTTATAAGGTCTATGAAAATGCTGAAAATCATTTTTTTAAAGAACATTTTTAAAAATTTGTTTTATTTTCTGTAAAGCTGCCAAAAAATTAATACATAAGAAATTTCTAGTAATAAGATTTGTTAAAGTTGCAAGAAATAAAAAATTCTTATTGATATTAAACTGTATAAGGCTGTTTTAAGGATACACACATCCCCTTTATCAATGTAAAAATAAGTAAAAAAATAAAATAAAAAGATTAAAACGTGTTTAACCCTCCATAGGTCGCAACTCTGAGACTCCCGAGTTTGGGCGCAATGGACCTGAAAAGCGCCTGTTTGAAAAACACCATTAGCAATTAACTGACTCATTTTTAAGCTCTTAAAGAGATCAATTATCTGTATTAAGATGTAAAAAGAGAGACTATCTCAAATTTGAATTAAAAAATCTGGTTTATTACATTCAAAGTAAGTAATTCTGAGCGTCTAGTGACGAAGAGGAAAATGGAAGTAATTGTGCCCTATTGCGACCGACGGAGGGTTTAAAACTTTTCTCGGTTATAGTCCTGAAGATTGACTATGGTCCATTAAGGAATTCCTTAAATCTGTTTTAATCATTTAATCCTTTTATGTTTATACTTATTTTTACACAGATGAAGTGGACCTGGGTACCCTTGAAAAGGCCATTTGTAGTTTAATGTCATCGTGGTTAAATTTGTAGATTAGGGCTTTGAATTTGCACAAAATGATTCTTTTCTGGTTATATATTCTAAATACTATGCTAAAATTTGGTTTTATTAGAAAATCCATAATGCAATTGATAACTGACTTTCAGCAATTTCTGAAAATAGACAGGCATTCATTTGAACATTTGCATATTATTAAAAGATTTATTATAAATGCCATATATGCGGCTAACATCTAATTCAGACAAAAAAATTCACAAACCTACTTAAAACACACTTTCATTATTACTACCTACAGATGACAATGCAATTAGTTTTTTGAGTAGCCCTGTATATAAATTTATTTATATTCTTGAAACATCTTAGAGTATACTAAAGGTATTTAACTAGAAAATGCATAACTCAATTGAAAGCTACATTTAAGCAATTTACACCCACATTCAGTAACGCTTATAAAGTCTTTTGTATTGCGAATACTATTTATAGAATTCATACGTACAATTTAGTATGCAAAAAATGTAGTTAAAATTAAAAATGCATGCCATAATTGAAATGCACTTTCAACAATTATTGTTCTTTGATAGAACTGTAACTTAAATCTTTTGTGTGCTTTTATAAATTAATGATAAATGATATGCACATGATAATTTATCTTTGCAACACACTACACTTACATAGTTACTTTTAAAAGAGTTACAAAAAATAGTAAAAAAAACAATATAACACAGTTTTTTAACTGTGCTATATTTGTTTTTTTTACTACAAGAATCAGCTACTTAATAAATAAAAATTGTAATATTTCCAAGCTCTAAAGATAAAAAAAAATAATCAGAAGATCTTCTTTAAGAAATTAGACTACACTTTTGTAAATGTTAAAATACATAATGCAAATTTAATTACTTTTAGATAATGTTTTATAAGTATTGAATATTAAAACTATACATACCATTGTAATGTAAAAAGATTACAAGTAACAGAAACTTTTGACTGAACAAACAATAAGGATATTTTACTATACTTTCAAATTAATAGCAAATAACAGGTATTTATTTTTGCAATAAAAATATTATAAAACAACATTGAAAGTTTTCATTATATTTTATACTCACCTTAAATCATAATAAATTGTGGATTAATGATTGTATGTCGGGTAGTGTTGCAGGTGCCCTGTGCAAATCTACGCTCCAAATGTTCTGGACACCGCTAACTTCTTACAGTTTTTTTCGGGATCTTTAATCACAGATTTTTCTTCCACTAGACAAGGCGAAAAAAATTACTTTAAAATATTGGTGTCCAGAGTTTTTGGAGCCCCGATCTACGCGGGATGCCTGGCAACACTAGTCCCGGGTGACAGATGGAATGTGGCTGCTGTAAATGAATGATAAATGTTGAGTATTTCATATTCTACATAAACCATGAATTATTGAACCCTATAAATTCATATCGATTTCATTATGTTTGAAATAGTGTAACTACATTAAAATAAAACACAAGAAATTTTACTACATAAACAATGATATAATAGAATTATTTTTAGTGCCCCTCTACAGAGTTTCCCCCAGACAGTTTCAGGAGGGTGCTGCACCCTGCCTGCCCTTAGATTTACAAAATAGCACCCCTCTTGCCCCTCATTTAAAAAATTAGCTCCTTTGTTGCCACCACCTGAAAAAAGTGCCTTTACTTCTTTGTTTATTAAAAAAATTACTTGCACAGTAAAAACTGACTCATTGCTGTCTTTAAAATAGTTTTCTGTCTATTAAATATTAAAAAGTAGTTTTAAAAATCAAAAGAATGCCTTTAAAATTTTCAAGAAATGCCCTAAAGAATCCAAAACATGCCCTTCGGAATCTAAAAGTGCCCTTTTCCCACAAACAGCACCCTGCCCTTTTTTAAACCTGGGGGAAACTCTGCCTCTAAATGAACTACAAATGCTAGATGTGTCACTTTCAGTACCTAATGTGCCACAGTAAACCATAATAATAAAGTAATGAGATGGTAATCTAAGTAATTTATGAACATATGGGAGCGAGACAAATCGAAATCATAAACACTGTTAAACTATATTGGAAAGTGTTTAAAAGAGAGATTGATGAGAGAAGCAATATTTTTAAACCTTTCCACCAAACTTTATTGGCATTTTAAGCCCAGTCATTTAGTAGAAAATAAAAGAAAGTTTTGGTGTAGTTTTGAGATTTGGTGCCTTTATGCTTTTTCGGCCGCTGAACACTAATCTGAAGTTTGCCAACAAAATTTTTCCCGGGAAACACGTTTTTGTTTGCAAAAAACTTACTTTTCTTTGCTTTTTCCAAAATTAGAAAACTATGCATTTTTTACGTAAAAGTTGGCAATACATAAACTAAAGAATTTAAAATATCCTACATTTTATGTATTAAAAGTTTTTTCTCTTATCAATGGTTTAGCCGTGACAGTGCCACAAAAATGGGTATTAAAAGCAAAAGACTCTGAAAAAACGGAAATTACGACACTGTACGTCGATGGAACGTAAAAACTAACCATTTTACGCAAACTGTGCCATTAATGATACTAAAGATAATATGATTGACTACATTTAATGGATCTGAGGTTCATTCTTTCCTTCACAACTAAAAAATAAATAAAAATGAGCATATGTATGATCAAAGTCTTCATTTGCTATTAGAAAATAATAATAATAATAAATACTCAATAAGCACTGGTGTGTTGTGTCTTACCACAACAAAAATCAATCCCACAATTCAAGCTGAGAAAACAAAATTGTAAGAAAGAGTAATGCTGTGATAAAAGACAACACAAGAATATAAAATTAAAATTATTTACTTTATTTTTTTTTACTGACATGACACTTATTTCTTTACTTTCTAAAACCATCATTTAAAACCATTAACTTATCCCATGAAAAATACAATCCCTTATATAACACTTATTCCATTAACATTAATCCCAATAAATCCTAATTACTACCCCTTTAAATCATCTTAAATTAAAACTTCCCTTATTAATTAAATAAAACAGTTAAATTTAATAATTAACAAAAATTAATGTTGGATGGCGTTGTGAACATCCAACTCTAAAATTGAGAAACCCGCAATAACTAGATCCTAGTCTAGAGATCACTATTAATTAATTACATTTAAATTTAATCTTCCCGAGTCATGCACTTCGCATAACTCCTTAAAAATAATTAAAAATTAATCCCAAGTCATGTACTACACATGACTTCTTCAAAGGACAAATCTCTCTTCAATTTATTCCAAGAACTCAGCAGAAACAATTAAATTCAAGAAATTAATGAAACAAAAACTTAATTAAACTAAACACCTTACGAAAATTAACAACAACAATTATCCAAAATCACATTACTAAAACCTAACTTCTAGACAATCTTAACTAACGTCAAGAATAAAATTATTTCTGCCAAGTTAATCCTGAAAAGACCCCACCTTAATGTGAGTAAAATCTCTTACATTACCTGAAAAATAGTGCTTACAAATTAAGGATGTACACTGCAGTAATTACAAGCAAAATTAGGGATGACAAAATTTAAGTTTAATTCATCTATTATTCTTTACAAAAATGAGTTCAATTACCAACAAACAATACTTCATAATGAAGCCTTCCAGATTCAGTACATGTTTAATACAATTTCTTTCTTACTCATAACATTCAATTAATAAAAAAAATATTCGTTCTTCCTTTACTATTAATTATTGTCACTTAAAAATTTGTATCATTTTACAATATTATTATAATTACTAAGACTAACATCCCTAAAAATAATTTTCTGTATTAGGAGCTACTGGCAGTAATAATAAAAAAAAATGTGGAAGGCTTACATTCCACTAACTAATTGGCCAAATAAAATAAAATAAAACATGCAATAAAAGTTAGCAGAACAAATAGAAAGAAAGAAGACTTAGCCGGGGCCCCACGACATCTTCTACAATCTCAAGGCAGCTTCCACTTCAAGAACCTACTCAGATCGCTGTTGCCTCTCCAACTGACGAAAAATCTTCCTGCTTCCCGCCAACACCTTTTACTCCATTTTTTGCCACATATGCGCACAGGGTAAATAGTGCAATGAAAATAACACTTGAACTGTAAAATTTATTTCATTAAGTTAATTGCTTGCATCAAAATACGAGAAACCAGCTACAAAAGCTTTGAAAATTCTTCACAAAAATGCTTGATTAGGAAGATTTATTGTTATTAAATTTAAACTTGAAGCATATCCCTGCGCGCCATTTGATCACGTGACGACGCTCGTTCCTTCCTCTGACGTCACCTCAGGCGGGAAACTTATCTAACGCTGCATCATTTATGGTGTTGCGGTTACAGTTAGAAAATGAAAGAATATGAAAATTAAGATTGATAGAACAGAAAAATAAAAGAATAAACCATTAATTTGAATTACCTTTAAACTTTCAAAAATATTAAAATAAATACCAGTAGCTCAAAAATAAAATAACCTTGTTTCCAGTAGCTCCATGGTTGATATTCTAAACATTGATTCCAAAATATTGAAAAATTACTAATATTGCAAAATACACATATTTGATGGTTGATAAACAATTTAATTAGTTGGAAATACACACTTTAGAGATTAAACACTGATGTGGAGAAGTTGCGCACTCTTCAACTCACCAATCGCCAATCAATAAAAATATAACTTCCACCAACCAATCTGCCTTCACAGCCAAACAAACATACCAAAATATTTAATTTAAAATGAGCTTTGTGGACAGTGTGAATTCATCCCAATAGTTTCATAAAATTCTGTGCCAATACTTTAACAATAAAACATTATAACACTTAATTATTTACTTTTAACTGACTTTAATTAACCCAAAACAAAGATCATTACTTTGTAAACAAACCGACCGCGAGTGACAAAAGTTAAGTAAAAATATCGTTGAAATAAGTTAAAATATAGCAATTAAAATTCATAAATGATTAATATGATAATTTTATAAGCTACGACACAACACAATACCCCCTTTTCCGCCTAAAAATTTTGGCACAAAATTTTTGACACAATTTTTCTCGCAACAAATAAAGCTACTAAATATAGTAAATACAATCTCACATAACATAAAGGAGCAAGTTGTGAGTTTGCAACCTTTATAACCCTTAAGTTACAAAACATAAAACCAAAATTAAAAACATAAAATACCACAAAACATAAAGGAACGCAAATTGTGAGGTTGCTTCCTTTATAAACGAAAACATAAAAACCATAATACACATAAAAATCCAACACAAAAACATTACAATACAATCTTCTCACCAGGGTATACATAATGTGAGGCCATATCTCCATATGCAGCTTCCTCCGTTCTCTGCTTGAAAAATTGGTCCATATCATTCCGTCTCCTAGAATTTTACATTACAAAAGAAAAACCCAGACAAGCCCTAACACTGCGAAACCCAATTTTAAGTTTAACTGCATAATTAAAATTATCTTTAAAAAATTTATTCTTTCAACCAACAATCCCTCAAAATACCCAATTGCCTCTATCAGACTCCCCAATTGCCTGTTCTGGTAATCATACAAATTAAAACATTAGCGCTCACAGAGTCCAAAATTCAGCAAAAGAAAATTTTTAAGAATGTCAAACAAAATTTAAATTCTTTACTTTCATTTCATACTTTAAAACAATTGTTACTACAAATTTCACCCGCCAAGACAAGTCACCCATGAGGCTTGTTCATTTAATTATAGAAATTACAACAATAACCTCTAGACTCCTCATTTTAGCATACCCACAATTTTCCCAAAATGTCAAAATCAAAATTTTGAATAAAACTTTACCATAGTCATAAATGAATCATACTTTAATTTAAAAAAATGTATACGCCAATACTGTCACCCCTTAGGCTTGTTCCGATAAATCACAATTTAAAACAATAGCCTTCGAGATTCCCAATTTTAGCAGCACCAATATATTTCAAAAAGGACAAAACAAAATTTAAAATTAATTATTACCATTGCATTATAATTTAATAATATTGCACAAAAATTTGCTACACTAGTCACCCATGAGGCTTGTTCAAGAAAATAAAAATATTTAAAACAATAGCCCTTAGATTCCCAATTTTAGCAAAACAAAACTTACCGAATGGAATAATTCAATAAAAAAAACATTTAATACTGCACCCAATTCTTTAAAAACAATGAATTTACCTGATTAGAGATCCATGCGAACCTGTTCTGGTAATTACAAACAATTAAAACAATGGAACAAAAGATCCCCAACTTTGGCCAAAACAACATTTTTCCAGAATGAGTAAGCAAACTGTATAATTTTTTAATTTTACAATTATAGAAACAAAACACTAAGTTTGCAAAAAAAATTTCAAAATTTGTCATCACGGTTGTCTGCTGACATAAGTTAAATTACCCCAAATAAACCACCAAAATTCATCTAAAAATTATCCCAACACAAAATGAATTTATTTAAAATGCAATTCCTAAAGTCGTTCTTTAAATTTTTCTCCCATTACATCATTGATAACTTGTTTAGTTAATTAAAAGAATTACAACAGTAGCCATCAAAAGTGCAATTTTAGAGAAACCAAAAACAAAATTCCAAGAATTACTAAAATCTAAAAATTTTAAATCCCACACAAAACTTTAAATCTATAGCTCCCTCAATTACTTAATTCAGTGTGATACATATTGCCATAATAAAACTCTTAATGTACAAAAACCAACATTTCATAAAAATAACACATTTCAAATATTGTCACTATTCACACTGTTACCCCAAAATAATCAAAATAAATATAAAAACAATACACAAATGGGCTTTTCACACTGTCCTCCATCTCGTACAGAATGCTTTAACAGATTAAACACCATACCAAAAATTTACATAACTGCAGTGTACTATTATTAATATATAATGATCCACTAGACTAACAGCACGGCACCAAAAATCTGTGTTGTGTCTTACCACAACAAAAATCAATCCCACAATTCAAATTAAGAAAACAAAATTGTAAGAAAGAGTAATGCTGTGATAAAAGACAACACAAAAATATAAAATTAAAATTATTTACTACTTTATTTTTTGACACTGACATGACACTTATTTCTTTACTTTCTAAAACCATCATTTAAAACCATTAACTTATCCCATGAAAAATACAATCCCTTATATAACACTTATTCCATTAACATTAATCCCAATAAATCCTAATTACTACCCCTTTAAATCATCTTAAATTAAAACTTCCCTTATTAATTAAATAAAACAGTTAAATTTAATAATTAACAAAAATTAATGTTGGATGGAGTTGTGAACATCCAACTCTAAAATTGAGAAACCCGCAATAACTAGATCCTAGTCTAGAGATCACTATTAATTAATTACATTTAAATTTAATCTTCCCGAGTCATGCACTTCGCATAACTCCTTAAAAATAATTAAAAATTAATCCCAAGTCATGTACTACACATGACTTCTTCAAAGGACAAATCTCTCTTCAATTTATTCCAAGAACTCAGCAGAAACAATTAAATTCAAGAAATTAATGAAACAAAAACTTAATTAAACTAAACACCTTACGAAAATTAACAACAACAATTATCCAAAATCACATTACTAAAACCTAACTTCTAGACAATCTTAACTAACGTCAAGAATAAAATTATTTCTGCCAAGTTAATCCTGAAAAGACCCCACCTTAATGTGAGTAAAATCTCTTACATTACCTGAAAAATAGTGCTTACAAATTAAGGATGTACACTGCAGTAATTACAAGCAAAATTAGGGATGACAAAATTTAAGTTTAATTCATCTATTATTCTTTACAAAAATGAGTTCAATTACCAACAAACAATACTTCATAATGAAGCCTTCCAGATTCAGTACATGTTTAATACAATTTCTTTCTTACTCATAACATTCAATTAATAAAAAAAATATTCGTTCTTCCTTTACTATTAATTATTGTCACTTAAAAATTTGTATCATTTTACAATATTATTATAATTACTAAGACTAACATCCCTAAAAATAATTTTCTGTATTAGGAGCTACTGGCAGTAATAATAAAAAAAAATGTGGAAGGCTTACATTCCACTAACTAATTGGCCAAATAAAATAAAATAAAACATGCAATAAAAGTTAGCAGAACAAATAGAAAGAAAGAAGACTTAGCCGGGGCCCCACGACATCTTCTACAATCTCAAGGCAGCTTCCACTTCAAGAACCTACTCAGATCGCTGTTGCCTCTCCAACTGACGAAAAATCTTCCTGCTTCCCGCCAACACCTTTTACTCCATTTTTTGCCACATATGCGCACAGGGTAAATAGTGCAATGAAAATAACACTTGAACTGTAAAATTTATTTCATTAAGTTAATTGCTTGCATCAAAATACGAGAAACCAGCTACAAAAGCTTTGAAAATTCTTCACAAAAATGCTTGATTAGGAAGATTTATTGTTATTAAATTTAAACTTGAAGCATATCCCTGCGCGCCATTTGATCACGTGACGACGCTCGTTCCTTCCTCTGACGTCACCTCAGGCGGGAAACTTATCTAACGCTGCATCATTTATGGTGTTGCGGTTACAGTTAGAAAATGAAAGAATATGAAAATTAAGATTGATAGAACAGAAAAATAAAAGAATAAACCATTAATTTGAATTACCTTTAAACTTTCAAAAATATTAAAATAAATACCAGTAGCTCAAAAATAAAATAACCTTGTTTCCAGTAGCTCCATGGTTGATATTCTAAACATTGATTCCAAAATATTGAAAAATTACTAATATTGCAAAATACACATATTTGATGGTTGATAAACAATTTAATTAGTTGGAAACACACACTTTAGAGATTAAACACTGATGTGGAGAAGTTGCGCACTCTTCAACTCACCAATCGCCAATCAATAAAAATATGACTTCCACCAACCAATCTGCCTTCACAGCCAAACAAACATACCAAAATATTTAATTTAAAATGAGCTTTGTGGACAGTGTGAATTCATCCCAATAGTTTCATAAAATTCTGTGCCAATACTTTAACAATAAAACATTATAACACTTAATTATTTACTTTTAACTGACTTTAATTAACCCAAAACAAAGATCATTACTTTGTAAACAAACCGACCGCGAGTGACAAAAGTTAAGTAAAAATATCGTTGAAATAAGTTAAAATATAGCAATTAAAATTCATAAATGATTAATATGATAATTTTATAAGCTACGACACAACAGGTGTTTTGACTGATTGACGAATTAACTACCATAAGGCTTGCGAATCAGGCATTAAAGACATCAACAGAGTTGTTGTTGGTAACTTTGGAACTGTCAAATTTAAACGAAGTGACAGAGTTAAACCTCTTGTTGTAATGGCCAGTATAACACAAGTAGACAACGAGTTGGTTCCTGTCAATTCACAAATTTGTTCCAACGAATTTCGGTTGCAAAGCATTCGGATGAAGAGCTTGTGGTATTTTTGACGTACGATCTAGGCCCATATTCTTTGTCTCCGTTTGATAATGGCTTAAGAAAAAGAAACAAATCGACTCTCTACAGGGCATTCAAACCCCTTACAAACAAGTGGTTCAGCGGCAAGTTTCCATTCGTTATTGATGGTGGGGTTTATTACATAGAGTTGTTTGGCCTAAGAATCAGTCTTTTTTTTCAATCTGCGACAAATATGTTCAATATGTGCAGTCAAAATATCAACCACAGGCAATAGTTGTTTTTGATGGCTACCTTGATGATGCACATGGTGGTACAAAAACTGCTGAGCGTATGCGACAATCAAGAAAGCATGCTTCAACTGGCATATTGTTTGACGAAACAATGATACCAAACTTTTCCATAGAAAAGTTTCTTGTTAATCCAAAAAACAAAGGTCAGTTAATATTTATGATAATTGATAAGTTCTCATCAGCAAATATTACATGCAAACAAGCAAAATAAGATGAAGGCAGCTTGATTCTAAACACTGCTTTGTTCTTGGCTGCATCGAAAGAGACGGTAATTGTAGTTGGGGACGATGTACCCTTTTGGCCATTTTGAGAGGGGTTTGCAGGGATGAAAACTTTTTCTTTTTAAAACCAGGGAAGGACACCATTCTACAGTGGCATTTTCTTCAATTAATGCTGAGTTCAACTGTTGCTGAAAACATCCTCTTCCTACATGTTATTAGCGGCTGTGATACAACATCAGCACTGCTTATGCAAGGTAAAAATGAAATTCCTCAAAACTCTTGTGAAGAATCCACATCTTGCCGACGTTGTTAAAGTATTTAACGACTCGAACGCTACTCATGAGATGATTTCAGCTGCTGGGGAACGTTTCCTTGTCTCACTGTACGGTTACAATGGGAGAAATGTGCCTTTGCTAAACAACCTAAGATATATTCCGTACAAGCAGTCAGCCTTTAGATACAATTCGAACACTGATGCTTTACCACCATCTGAAGCTGCAGCATAACAGCACTCTTCAAGAGTATATCACCAGGTCCAGCAATAGCTGAGGGTTGAAAAAATGATAAAGAGTGGGGATGGAAGACAACAAATACTGGCCTTGAGCCTGTGTTCACTATACTATCCTCTGCTCCTTATGCTTTGTTGAAGCTTGTATCCTGCAAGTGCAGAAAGAACTGCCAACGAAATTGTGAGTACAAGAAAGCAGGCCTTTCTTGCTCCAACATGTGCCTCAACTGCGAGGGAAATTGCAACAACATCGCAGTGGTGTGTCAAGACGAGGAGGACGAACTAGTCCTTGAAATATTGCTCTAAATGGATTGCCCACCCAATGAACTCATGGACCCAATGGAAGAGAATAAGGTCATGCCACAAAGGTATCAAATATTTACTACTAAGAATACATTTATTTTATAATATTAGTAGCAATAAAAACAGCCACTAATTCCATACGTCTATTTTCTATGTTGTAGATGTCGGTGAAAAGAAAGGACAGTCAAGTAAAAGAAAGCGGAAATTGGTTTTTTTTAAAAGTAAATGTACTTACAAATGTACATAATTATTCATAATTAAATAATGATTCATAAGTCATCGTATTTATTATCCTTAACTTCATGGTAAAATGTAGTCAGTCATATAATCTTTAATATCATTATTATTCAATGTTTGCGTAAATGGTTAGTTTTCATGTTAAATCGACGTACAGCACCGTAAATCCAGTTTTTTCAGAATTATTTGCTTTTCACACCCATTTTTGAGGCACTGTCACGGTTAAACCATTGACCAGAGAAAAAAAAACTTTAATACATAAAATGTAGGAAATTTTATCCTCTTTAATTTATGTATTGCCGAGTTTTACGTAAAAGTATAGTTTTGGAGTTATTTAAAAAAAACAAAGAAAAATCAATTTTTACAAGTTTTTTTTTTTTTTTTTTCAAAATACGTCTTTCCCGTAAAAAAAGCTTGTTGGCAAACCTCAGATTCGTGTTCACCGAACCCAAAAAATAAAGCCACTAAATATCAAAACTACACGAAAACTTTCTTTTACTTTTTGAGCACCTAATGTCTGGACTATTACGAAACTCAACAGATAATTTGAGGGGTTTACAACCAAAGTAGACAATGTCCATTTTGAAAAAAAATGAATATCCACGACAGTGAATAAAGTCTGTTTTCACACACTTTCTGATATATGTCATCTGTTTACAGGCTTGGTTAATTTTGGGAGTGGATAAAACAGATTTAATGTCCCTTCTACACTATGACGCAAAAGTTTAGACAATGAAGAAATTCTTACATACTTTGAAAAATATTTATTCAATTTTCAAATCACTGCTTGAAATTAATGTGCTGTACATATAAACAATATTTATAACAAAGAAAAGTGGAATTGTGCATATTGCAATAAATTAAATGGTAACAAAAATAAACTGCTGTCTCAAAAGTTTAGACACAAATTAAATAAAATCGTAATAAACAATTTTTAAAACCTGGTTGCGCATCCATGCTTATATATTACGTCATATACACGAGATTGCATGGAAGAAACTAAATCTTGCATAGGTTGTGGATCGATATCGTACCATGCATTCTCAATAGATGTTTTAAGTTCCTTTTCAGAAGAGTATTGTCTAGCGTTGCTATAAACTTTGCGACACATGATGCTCCAAAGGTTTTCTATAGGGTTAAGATCTGGGCTACATGCTGGCCAGTCGAGAACTCTTATATTATGGGAATTAAATCAAGATTTTGAATGTTTTGCAGTATGAATTGAAGCATTGTCTTGCTGAAATTCCCACTGAGGACCCCCTAGAAGCTCAGCAAATGGCAGTAGGTTTTCTTCTAATGTCTGTGTATAATGCTGTGAAGTTTGACGACCACTGGTGAAGGTCAGAGATACTTGTCCATTATAGCAAAAGGCTGCCCAAACCATCACCGAGCCCCCTTCTTTTCTGTGACTAAAAAAACGTCGAGGTTCCTTCCGCAAGTCATGCCAATACGATAAACAACCATCTGGACCATCCAGATTCCACTTTTTTTCATCGCTAAATATGACTGACTGCCATTTCTCTCCATATGACATATGCTTTCGAGCCCACATAAGTCTTTGTAAGTTATGATGTGGTTTCAGAGCTGGTTTCTTCTGCATTTTGCTATAAACGATTGTTCCTTTTTCCAAAATTCGTCTACGAATCGTATCCTTTGATACAGAGAGTCCCGATGAGCTTTGAACTCCACGTACGCTCATTTGTTGAGTACTCGCTAGTCTTTGTATCAGGCGATCCTCTCGTACATTTGTGACACGTGGCCTCCCAGACCGACATTTTGCTTTATATTCGGAACCACTCGATAAAACTCGTTAAATAGATTTTTTTGACCTATTAATAATAGCAGAAATTTCAGAAACGCTCTTCCCTTCACCTTTCAACTGCCAAATCCTTGAAACCTCATTCACTTGAATTTCTTTAGCTCTCGGCATGTCGACTATGAAGCGCAATCGTGTGCAGAACTTAAGTACTCCAAATTTGTGACATCATCGATTCTAAATTTGCATATGCCAGCGAATATTCAAAGAAATTTAGAATAGTGTCTAAACTTTTGCGACAAGCACATTTGAATTTTTATGAAAAAAATTAGTATTATAGCAAATAAAACGACTGTCTTTTGTACATAGCATTTTAAATCAGTTTTTGAATATATTTACAGGTTTTTGTAATTCTGACGTCATAATTCTACATTTTAAAGCTGAATGGCGTCATTGTCTAAACTTTTGCGTCATAGTGTAAATGGACTATTTTGTTTTTCAAAATGGATTCGGTCTACTATGGTTATGAGCCCCCCATTTCATTGTGAAATAACAATCAGTGGATCAAACACACAAGCAATTAGCTCAATATTTACACTACTTAACACATACAAGGAGAAACAATTTATTGCTGAAACATCAGTTGAGGCATACTGTAGAGACATGAAAAGTTTTTGATTTCTGTCCGTTAGTTCTGTTATATAAAGTTTTTGGTTTGCTAATTTACAGACATTCAAAAGAATTCAACTTATTATAGGGTATAAAGGTTAATTGTTTCAAGCATATTTTAGTAATGTTACATTACTTCAAATGCAAAGGAAATTGATAGCTGTGGTTGGTGAATACTACAACATGCATTGCGTAGAAAATGGTGTGCGTGGCATTTATTGTTCATTTATAGGAACAATAAAAAGTTGGTGTCATTACTGTCTGTAGGAGCAATCGTTTGAAGTCATCTTTAACAATGCTGTGTTATCTCTAACACAATGAAATTAATATACCTTTTTTAATGTTTCATAATATATAATCAAATAGAAAACTAACGTTTAAAAAAATTTTACAGGTTGCACAAAATATTTGAAATACATTATCATCAATGAAGGACAATTACAGGAAATATGTTTTCAAGCTTAACAAAATCTTAGTATATAATGTAAAGTCTTAACTAAAGGTCATATACAGCAATGCTCAAAAAATTCAAATATATTAACATCTATGATTGAGAATTGCTCAAATTGACTTTTAATCGTGTCAAAAAATTTTCAAATCAGCTAAATTTTACTATACTAAGTTATGTGAATACAATATAAATAAGTTCACACAGAGATGGGAACAAAAGTATACATGAGGACGTGAGTTTCAAAACTCGCTTTATCCAAAATTTAAAAAAAATCGTGTTTTCTTTATCAATCTATTCTGTTTGTATACCTGCAACGATAAAACACTACAATCTACAAAAAACTGAATTTATGTTGTAATTCTGACATTGTAAAATCTTGGTTTACAAAGAAAACCAATGGACGCAGTTTGAGGTTTTTCGCGATTTCCCAAAATCTGATTTTCTGAATAAGGTGAGTTTTGAAACTCACATCCTCACATATACATAATTTTCTATTTATCATAAGCCAGATTTATTATGATAATATCTATCTGTTATGGTGATACCTATCTATGATTCTATTTATCACAATTCCAGAAAAGCGTTTTCAACTGTGTTAAATGCTTTTCAGATAAATTAAATTTTAACATACTAAATGATATGTATAAATATCAACGAATAATATACAAGTATTTTCAAGCTCAGTTAATGTTAAATATAATAAATCACGTGTATGAAAATTTATAGATCATAAACAGGGCTAAATTAAAGCATCTGAATAGATTACTGTCAATGGTTATATTTTTTACACTAGACATTTTATCCAACTTCTGGAATAGTTACAGATGTTTTGTGGCTGGCAGGTAAATAATTATTATTAGAATAGGATAAGGTAAAGTAGAAGTCGATGTTTTTCTAAGATAACCACAGCAAATAGTGCACCTACAGCTATATTAGCATCCTAAATGGCAAGTCAATTTCTAAATTGGAAGTGTAAAATTAATGAGACAAGTTATTCAGGAAAATACCCCTCTTAAGAAAAGTAATTTTTATCTAAAATGATTATAAAAAAACTGGTTCAATGTCAAAAGACTTATTTCTGAAAAATCATATTTAACGTAAGAATTTTAAAACTAATTTTTTTCAATTATTAGAAAACCTCACTCAAGTTTATATCACATTTATATACATATATACACACACATATATATATAATGAAAAAGAAATGATAATTCAAATATTTTACATAATATAAAGCTAGATGCGTTTAGTTTTAAATGTGTTAGCTGACATTGATGCTCCTGATCTGCAGATTTAATTATACATAAAAAAGTCTTATAGTAATGTAATACAAATAATATGACATAAATACATAAATAAGGCATATAAATTTTATTTTGGTGATTGTGTATATTATTTGGCAAGAAATTCCACTTTTTTAATACAAAAATATACCAATCCTTGTTCAGAAAGGAAGTTAATAGCAAACAAAAAATTATGAGAGCAAAACTTAGCACATAAATCATTATTATTTTTTAAAAATTCTTACATATCTAACATAAACATTTCCACAATAGTTTACATTAACAGATGCCTGTTAAAACTACTCTATTGAGAGAAGTTCCTGTTGCATACTTCACACTCAAAAAGGTTTTCAGCATTAAGAATTAACATGATTTTCAAAAAAACTTTTGTTGCATGTCTAACAAAAAAATGCTATTGAAAAAAAAAACCGAATACTTAATAATGACAAGGTCAGAACAGTATGACTACGAGATGACTTTCAAAGCACTCCTGAAACAAAACTCCTGTTGTATACCTCACACACAAGTTTTTTCACCAGTATGAATTAACAGATGCTTGCATAAACACCTGTTATAGGAGAATTTTTTGTTGCATATTTCACACACAAAAGGATTCTCAGCAGTGTGAATTAACAAATGTTGGCTTAAATTATACTTACGAGAGAATTTTTTGTTGCATACCTCACACACAAAAGGATTCTCGCCAGTATGAATTAACAGATGTCTGCTTAAAGCACCCTTAACAGAGAATTTCTTGTTGCATATGTCACAAAGAAAAGATTTCTCACCTGTATGAATTAACATATGGCACTTTAACGCACTCTTTCGGGAGAATTTCTTATTGCAAATCTCACATACAAAAGGCTTTTCACCAGTGTGAATTAATAGATGCCTGTTTAACACATGTTTATGAGA
Source organism: Maratus speciosus (assembly GCA_963932465.1). Taxonomy (NCBI): domain Eukaryota; kingdom Metazoa; phylum Arthropoda; class Arachnida; order Araneae; family Salticidae; genus Maratus; species Maratus speciosus. The sequence continues at coordinate 645,035,426 of OZ010786.1, read as the reverse complement.
GAATTTCCTGTTGCATATTTCACACATAAAAGGTTTCTCACCAGTATGCATTAATAGATGGCTGTTCAAATAACTATTTTGAGAGAATTTCTTGTTGCATATATCACATACAAAAGGTTTCTCACTGGTATGTTTTAACATATGCTGGTTTAAATTACTCTTATTAAAGAATTTCTTGCTGCATACCTCACAGACAAACAGTTTTTCACCAGTATGAATTAACAAATGTTTGTTTAAATCACTCTTACAGTAGCATTTCTTATTGCATAGCTCACACACAAAAGGTGTCTCTCCAGTATGATATATCATATGCCTTTTTAAGCTATTATTTCGAGAAAATTTCAAGTTGCATATTTCACACACAAAAGGTTTTTCACCAGTATGAATTAACATATGCCTTTTTAAACTATTCTTTAAAGAAAATTTCCTGTTGCATATCTCACATACAAAAGTTTTTTCACCAGAATGAGTTACCAGATGCATTTTTAAAGTATTTTTGAAAGAAAATGTCTTGTTACATATCTCACACACAACAGGTTTCTCACCAGTATGCTTTAATAGATGTTGTTTTAAATTACCTTTTTGTAAGAACTTTTTATTACATATCGCACATACAAAAGGTTTCTTACCAATATGAATTAACTCATGCCGGATTAAATTTTTCTTTTGGGAAAAATGCATGCTGCATATCTTACAAACAAATGATTTTTGTAGTAAATCAGAAGTTGTTTTTCCAAAAAACTCTTGTAAAGAAATACTTTGCTGCATATTTCACAATTTAAAGACTGCTTTGGGTACTGTGATGTTTATCTAGATTATGACTATGCATCTGCAATAGAGTTTAGTAAATATATGAATTTTTGTATTTAATTAAAAACATATTTAAGAGAAAAAACTTCTCATGAAACTGTATTCCAAGTAAAAATAGAATTCAAATAACATTTCTATCACAGCATTAAAAAATACAGAAAACCACTAATTACCTGACATTCACAAGTTGGTTTGGGAGTAATTGAGGCAAACTTTTCTCTTTAAATAGTGGTAAGAAAAACCATAACAGTAGACACCTCTGAATTGTGCCTTATAATAAATGAGATACCACCTGAAATATCATTTATAAAAATTTCACTCCGACGTGTTTGTGTATTTAATTCATTCATAATTTAAGTTGTGACAGTTTTGTAGGTTCTTTTCATTAAAGATGCAACGGGTGTTTAAATGCACTGCTTACACGTAAACTAAAAGAAATTTATATAACTCTGTTATATGAACTTATGCAGAACTTAAACCTAACAATATATTTTACATTAAGTTAGCATTATGAAATATTTTAATAACGTAATGAAATTCTGCCTATTCCGCTATACCTATACAACTTAGAGTATTTTATATTAAATACATTTTAGGTTGGTCTAAAAATTTTTTAACTAATGTTCACTGCAAATATTTCTGTGAGTTTCATAAACCATATCTATAAATTTGCTGCATTTCAGCTTTGAAATGACTGTAGAATGTTAAAAAAATATACCAAATTTAGGTTTCAGAAAAGCATTACAATTAAAGATTATATTTTACATACAGAATTTTTTCAGTTAAATATTTAAAAATATTCGGTGAATATTCTAAAAATACTCTGTTTTCAAAAGTTTTACTTATGTGCACTTATAATAATTTACAGAAAGAAATACAGTGAAATCTGTTAAACAGAATTGTCTTACCAGGCATATTTCAATGGCATTCTTTCTGTCGGGACCATGAAGTTTTTCCGTTTAAGTGCAGTAATACCTGAAAAAAGTCCTTCCGGCCAGTGCCGGGAGGAAGAGGTAGCTTTCATAATCCTTATTTAAAAAAAGCCAACTTATATCATGCAAACACACGAAGCTCAATTTAGTGGAAACCGAATATAGGAGATTCAATACTAATTTTTATCAATATAATGAATGAGAATTTCGCGAAATTAGTCAGCTTTATCCAATCTGCTTTTCTTTAAAGTAACTTATATTTGGTTGCCAAATTCGGCAATTTCTTAAAGTGCCTGTCATTTTAAAACAACATGGTGGATGAGGCTAAGCAGTAAACTTGGTCGAGACCTTAGTAATTGCTGTGCACATGCTCACTCACATCGGAATCGGTTAATATATAGGAGTGCTGTCGCATGCAAAAAATCAGATTTTTCAAAATGTCACCCACAATAGAAATTGAAACTGCTATATCTGAGCCATTTTTTAAGGTAAAGACAAACAAAAAATGCTCCTCAATCCTTATATCAAGATCAAATACTTAAGAAAGAAACCTTTTTCAATTTCTAATTTTTTTGCACCTCACTTTAAATATATATATATTTTTTAATTTAATGGCCGCCATTTTGAAACAAGATGTCTGATGAATCTGGCCAGCGAACTTGGTCGAAGTGTTGATGTATACTATCCACATGCCTTCTTACATCGAAATAGGCGAATACGTGTGTTATCGCGTGACAAATACAAGATCGTTTCAAAATGTTAGCCATGCTAGAAATTCAAAGTACTATAAATCAACCATTTTTTAAGATATCAACAAAAGAACAAATTTTCAGAAACAAAAACTGCTCCTGAATCTTTGTATCAAGGCCAAACACATAAAAAAACCTTTTTCATTTTCCAATTTTTTAATACCTCATTTTGAATTTTAAATTTAATTTATTTAAATGGCAACCCTTTTGAAACAAGATGGCGAATGAAGCTGGCCAACGAACTCGGTCGAGACATTGGTATGTACTATGTACAGACCAAGTTGCATCCAAATAGGTTCATAAATACGCCTGTTATCGCGTGACAAAAATCAGGTCGTTTTAAAATGTCAGCCACAAGAGAAATTCAAAATGCTATTACTCAGCCATTTTTTTTTTAGATATAGACGGAAGAAAACTGTTCCGTAATCTTTGTATTAAGGTCAAACACATACAAAAAAAATCTTTTTCATTTTCCAATTTTTTGGTATCTCATTTAAATTTTTTTATTTTTTTAAATGGCCGCCATTTTGAAACAAGATGGCGGATGAAGCTGGCCAACGAACTCGGTCGAGATATTTGTATGTACTATGTACACACCAAGGTACATCCAAGTCGGTTCATAAATACGCCTGTTATTACGTGAGAAAAATCAGGACGTTTCAAAATGTCAGCCACGCTAGAAATTCAAAATGCTATAACTCAGCCATTTTTTAAGATATAGACAAAACAAAAACTGCTCCGAAATCTTTGTATAAAGGTCAAATACATAAGAAAAAAATATTTTTCCATTTTCAATTTTTTGGTACCACATTTCAAATTTTAAATTTTTAAAAAAATTTTAAATGGCCGCCATTTTGAAACAAAATGGCGGATGAAGCTGGCCAACGAACTCGGTCGAGAGACTTGTATGTACTATGTACACACCGAATTACATCCAAATCGGTACATAAATACGCCTTTTATCGCGTGACAAAATTCAGGACGTTTCAAAATATCAGCCACGCTAGAAATTCAAAATGCTATAACTCAGCCATTTTTTAAGATATAGACGAAACAAAAACTGCTCCGGAATCTTTGTATAAAGGTCAAATACATAAGAAAAAAATATTTTTCCATTTTTAATTTTTTGGTACCACATTTCAAGTTTTAATTTTTTTTTTAAATTTTAAATGGCCGCCATTTTGAAACAAAACGGCGGATGAAGCTGGCCAACGAACTCGGTCGAGACATTAGTATGAACTATGTACACACCAAATTACGTCGAAATCGGTTCATAATTACGGGAGTGACAGTGTGACATAGGTCAAATATATATATATATATATATATATATATCAATTTTGAACGGAGGGTGGTTTCGGGGTCTGGGGGTCATGATCGATGAAAATATACCAAAATTTTTTGAAATCGCTTTCCTCCGAACGGCTGCAATAGGTAGCTTTTTTGTAAAGAAAGCTACCTAATATTGAGGCTGTGGAGAAGTAAATACTATACAATTATTCCTACTAAATAGAAAACATGTATAAAACGGAACTTATCTATCTTCCCTAGTGATTCCACGTTAGCACGTTTTACTTTGACTGACAAGACTAGAAAACCAAGTCTTTAGAACGTAAATGTTCTTCCCAGTCTCCTCCATAAAGTTCTTTAAAAAAGGCAATATGCAGCTGAAGCGGAGCCCACCAGTAAGCATGACAGAGGGTGGTGAACTGTAGACCGACCTAGTGATGGGCGATTATCGAGAATTCCAGACAGATATACCTGCTGAGAGGGAACCTGCCTAACACGGAAATTGTTTTCCAGTGCCTAGCGATTCCAACATGACTCTTTAAGTCTGTATCGAAATCCAAAGGCGCTACTTTCTGACACACTTACAAACTTATTTTTTATTTTAGGCGCATTAGCTAGAATCGATTAGCATTTCCCTCTTTTCGATAAAGGCAAAAGGTTTGATACAAATATAAGTTCCCTAAATGTCTAAAGTGTATTAAATGCTGTGGAATTTCTCCGTTTATCGAAAACAACACAGCTTTATCGAAAAACGTAAGGATAAGCTGACATATATAACTGCTGAGTGGGAACCTACCTAACACGGAAATTGTTTTCCAGTGCCCAGCAATTCCAACATGACTCTTCAAGTCTGTATCGAAATCCCAAGTAGCTAGTTTATGACACATTTACTAGCTCATTTTTTATTTTAGGCGCATTAGCTAGAATCGATTAGCATTTTTTTCTTTTCGATAAAGGCAGAAGGTTTAATACAAGTTAAAGTTCCCTAAATGTCTAAAGTGTGTCTAATGCTGTTGAATTTCTCCGTTTATCGAAAACAAAGGAGTGTTATCGAAAAATAGAAAGGTAAACAGACAAATATATCCGCTAATAGGGAATTCTATAACTAAAATAAAACTTCAACGGACTACATTTTTGGTATTTCGGATAATTTTAATCTTCCAATCCTTACCAACGTGGTATTAGATGATGGGTCTGGAAAAGGTAGAAGAAATGCCCCCCCCCCCAACCTCCCGAAGGGGCATTAGGCCCCAAATTGACAGTAGGGCAGACCAAGGATGAAAGTTAACTTGATGTAAGAGAGGACTAGGATTAGTTGAGAATGGTAAAAAAACCAAACCATTGAATAAGAAAAAAATTGAAGAAAAAGAAGAAATGGTAAAAGAGCAAGTGAAGCGTGTGATTAGAGCCAGACAAATGAAGAGAGGCCCGATGGGCCACAGCTGGTCCAGAATGAGTGCCCAAATGGTCAGAATGGGTCAAGAACTTAGAGAATAGTATCTACAACGAAGAAAAACAATGAGACAAAATATTATGGAAAGCAGATGAAAAATACCAATAGCCTGAGGCTAAAAGTAAAATATTTCTCTTTGCAGCGCCCCCTGGTGGTAGTAAAAATAAAATTGATAAGAGAAGATAGGGGAGAGTGAAAAGACTTTATTTTGTGAATTTTATAATTTTTGGACAAACAGTATACTAAAGGTTTGAAGAAACAAAACTTTAAAGCGCCCTCTTGAGGCGAAGAAGGAAGTTAAAATTAAGAAACATATGCCCATATTTGTTATTCGATTTTAGACACAATTTGATGTTAGTCTTATAACTTTCCTATGAGTGGAAGATACCGTACCAGAGTATGAAAAAAACCGCCGCTAAGTATATTCCTTTAGAGCATTTTAAGCCCAGGAGTCTAAAATTAACGGTGGATTAACAAAAGAAAGGTAGATTTAGAAAGGTTATGAGATTACCCTTATTTTAATATATTACATGAGTGGGGTAAAATAATTTTGAAAAATCCTCTTTCCATAGGCGACATTTAAAATTTTGAAAACACATAATCTGCAGTGCAGTTTTGTTATTAACAATAGCATTCTAATATTAAGAGATATGGGACAGCTTAGGAGGGTTAAAATAAGAGAAAAATTGAAAATAAAGGACAAACTAGAGCCGAATTCAATAGAAAACTTCTATATCAACAATTGAAACCAGAACTGATAACTTAAACCACTATGCCTCCTAACCCATATCGGTTAATAACAAAAGCGAATGAAAAAAAACATGTACTCCTTTGGGAAATTATGACTTACACCAGAAGTGCGGTAAGTTTGACTCTTCTGAAAGCTTCCTTTCTCTCTCTTTCTCTCGCACTTCGAGATATATTTCCTCGATGCAAACTGCTCGTTTACTTCGAGAATCTCTGCTCGATGCAAACATCTCGCTTACCTCGAGATACCTCATCGATTGTAACTCATCGCTTCCCATTGTCACTTCTCGTTCCTCGCTCTCGGTGTCTTTTCAACATTTTATATGACGTTGTCGAGAATGAGAAATCAATTTTCGTCCTTTCTCGAAATGTTACTCTCGATGATTGTCATTTCACGCTCGGCCAAGAAGGGGCGAGAAGAGATATCGAGGGACGAGCTGGAGAGAGAAATAAGCATGACAATGAGCTGTGAAATGAAGCTCTGATTTTCAAAGTTTCTCTTATTTTAGCCCTACCAAGCTGTCACATACCTGAAGCCCTCCGATAAATATTATTTATTAAATATAAAAATTTCAAAGAGGACGGTGGGTCGGGTGAATTCCGAGGACGTGAGAGTGGACCCATGCAGGGCGCAATTTAAAAAAAATTACCGAACTCTTCCTATGACATATCATCGAAAAGCCCTTTGACAACTCTTTCATATTATGAATCTTTCTTCCCCCGAAGGTAAAATTCGGGGGGTGGGGAGGGGGCGAACAAATTTTTAAAACCGTCGCCGATTTCTATAATAAATTTAAATATCATTTTAGATGTAGGTTTTTTATGCAGTCTACCGGTAAATATTATTTATTGAACATAAAAATTTTAAAGTGGGGGCTGCGTGAATTCCGACGCGAAAGAGTGGGCCCACGGGGAGAGGGAAGGGGAGCAATTTTCAAACTTTTTTTGAAACCGTCATGTGATATGTCATCGGATAGCTCTCGGATGACTCTTTCATATTATAAGACTTTCTTTCTCCCCTCCCCAATTTGGTCCCCACTGCGGGGGGTAGTTTTTTCCGTTTCTAACATTTTAGATCGGATTTTTTTTATGGAGCCCTCCGATAAATATTATTTATAATATATGAAATTTCAGGACACTTTTCTAAATTTAGCCAAGACCCCTCATATGACATATCGTCGGAAAGGTTTGTGACTACTTATTGATGTTATGCATTTCCGGTGTGGCCGCCCCTCCGGGTGGTTCCGACCCGGCCCCTTGAGTGGGGGAGGTGACCGGAAGCTCGGCAGAGTTCGTTGTGTACGAATGCGAGGGGGCCGGATGGGGACGATTCGCCACCTCCTCGAGAGCCTTGCGGTCGACAGGCCAAGAGTCCGTTGGCCACGGTTAACGGACGTTGTGCATGGGTGAGTTTCGCCTTTTGATCCAGCGCACTCCCGGCAGCCGGGTTCTCTGGCCAAGCCGGATAGCGACGCTCCATAGGTCGATCCCGGTGCCGGTCTAAGGGCCGGACGGTGTCGCCGGGTAAAGACTAGCTAAGGCGATAGGACCCCATCCACCAATTGACTAAGAGGGAGCCTGAAGTATGAGTGAGGGCTTTCCAGTGGAAAGTCCTCGGTGCTCGCTAGTGATGACGGGGCTCGCGGGAACGCCATGCAGGGACTCCCGGAGCAACCGAAGGGCGAGGGTTTCGGACAGCGCCCAGGTTACTTTATGACTTGGGTGGCTCATCCCTCCGAGGACCTCAGCTGGAGCAGTTGGGAGCCGACCCTAAGGGTGGTAGGGTTTGGCGGTGCCCCCGTTGACCAAGGAGCGGTCGCGTGGGGAGGCCAGTATGGTTCTGGTTGCTCCATGTCGTGCCGTGACCCATGGGAGGGGGTCGGCCGGCAGGTCCACCATCGAACACTATTCCCGCAGGGAAACGGGCCGGAGGCTCGCCGGTAACGCGGCGGCTCATCGTGCCTCGGGTGAACTCTTGGTCCTATCCAGGTCCTCCGTGTCTATGCGGCACCGGAGTTTTCCTCGCCTGGTGATGAGGACCTAGAGGTGTCTCCACCAAATTTTCGAACGCACTAACAAAGGTAGCGGTCGGTCACTGCACGGAGTCAGGGGCCTTCGGGCCTGGGTACCCTCGACGGCCGTGAGGTAAGGTAGTGGCGGGCGGGCTTCTGTCTTCCTCCACTGGCTTCTCTGTCCTAGGATGGGGTAGAGTCGGTGGGAGCTGACGGAACTCCGTTCCGTCCAACCCCCTAGCGAGGCGGAGTCTATTCCGTCAAGGTGGAGCTTTCCGAGCCCGCCTGGGGTCACTAACGGCACCTAGTCTGGGCCAACTGGTTCCCGGCGTGATCCACGAGGGGTTCCGTCGGTTGAGCCGGGTGGCTTGGGCGAAAAGCCAGGAGCTGGGTCGCTTTACCGCCGGAGGGACTTTCCCCGTCCTCCCTGGTCTTCAAGTTAGGGGCTCTTCAATAACTTTCTTATCGGCTGGCCCACAAAAATGTCTCTGCCGGAAAATGGTATCTGATCTTGGGGGCCTTCCGTAAATTAAATTCGGGTCGGGAAGCCTCGGTTCAGTCCGTGGGCCCAGCGTTTTTGTAGGCGTCTGGTTCCTGCGATGGCTTGCGCGGTCTACCGGCTCGAGTAACCAAGTTTAGGGACCACTTGGTTTTTCTAGCTGGGTGGTGAGGACTATCGTGGCGATTGTTCACCAAACTTGGGAATAGCCGGCGTGACGTGCGCTGGGCAGTGCGTCGGCTTGACCGGAGTTCGCGTGGGGTTCCGCTCTGTTGGAGCTTGTCTGGCGGCGACCTTCGGGACGCGCCGCGGGGCTCGTTTCACGGGTGGTTCCTTGCGTGGACAAATGGGCCTTTCGAGGGCCTGGGACCGGAAGATGGTAACCCTGTCTTATGCATTTCCGATGGCCGTTCCCCCACTTTGCCCCCCCTGGGGACAATTTTCCAAATTTAGCCAAGACCCCTCATGTGAGATATCGTTGGAAAGGTCTGTGAATACTTATTGATGTTATGCACCTACGGTGACAGCCCCCCTCACTTTGCCTCCCCGGGGGACATTTTTCCAAATTTAGCCACGATCCCTTCATGTAAGATATCGTTGGAAAGGTCTGTTACTACTTATTGATGGTATGCACCTCCTGTGACAGCCCCCCCCACTTTGCCCACCCGGGGGACATTTTTTCAAATTTAGCCAAGACCCATCATGTGAGATATCGTCGGAAAGGTCTGTGACTACTTATTGATGTTATGCACTTACTGTGTCCGTCCCCCCACTTTGCCCCTCCGGGGAGCACTTTTCCAAATTTAGCCAAGACCCCTCATGTGAGATATCGTTGGAAAGGTCTGCGACTACTTATTGATGTTATGCACCTACGGTGTCCGTTCCCCCACTTTGCCCCTCCGGGGAGCACTTTTCCAAATTTAGCCAAGACCCCTCACGTGAGATATCGTTGGAAAGGTCTGTGACTACTTATTGATGTTATGCACCTCCGGTGACCGCCCTCCCCACTTTTCCCCCACGGGGGGCACTTTTCTAAATTTTGCCGAGACCCCTCATGTGACATATTTTTGGAAAGGCCTGACCACTTACTCATGTTATCCACCTCCCGCACCCCTCCCCCCTTTTGCCCCTCACGGGGAGGACATTTTTATAAATTCAGATCCAGAACCCTGAAGTGACATATGGTTGGAAAGACTTAAAGAACTGTGACGACTTATTCATATTATGCAGCTGCTGTGCTCCTCCGCTCACTTTGACCCCTAGCCCAAGAGATCTGGTCCGAGGTTCGTTCGTTTCGAGATTATATTTTTTACAAGATTTTGTAGAGCGTGCACACCACGCCTTCTATATGGTGCCGTATATAGCGGGTAACCTGTTCGTGATTTCACATTACAAGATTACGTATAAATTAGAGGTCCCGATTAAAGGAGAAGCCCGCTAGCGGGCGAAGTCACCTAGCCTTTATTAACACCGACTCATTCCAGTTCACCCGCAGACGATTCTCGATAAATGTATGACGTATATAATATATAAAATATGATGTATAAAAACAATTGGCAAACTGGAGTCATCGAGAAAAAATTTACACAATCGAAAAATATCGAGATGTCCATACAATCGAGAAAAACATCTCGTTATCACCCATTACTAGACCGACCAACATAGAATGGAAGGAGAAACTTTGAGGTGAGAAACAATAACTGTAAGTAACTAAGGCACACAATATGAGCAAAACTGGAACCTAAAAGATGTACAAAGTTCAATATCATTTGGATTATAGATAATGGTTAGAAGAATGTTGCTACATACATCCACAGCAGCATACATTTAAAACCCTTTGAGCTCCGGGTTATTAAAATTTTAAAAATATGCTAGAAAAACACTTAAAATGTGATTAGGGGACTGTCTGAAATTGAACCATATGATTAAAAAAATTTTAAAATACCCCCTTTAGGCTGGGGGACGTGGGAAGTTTTTCCACCATCAGAGCTCTAGAGCATTCATTTCAACACACAAATACAAGAAATGACGCAGCAAAGTTATTCTAAAATTACTATAATTGCTGAAATTTCAACATATTTTAAGCAGTTACATTGTTTAAACAAATTCTAAGACTATTAAAATATTTTAAAAATTTAATAAATGAGAAAATTCAAAATTTAAAATTTTTTAAATCATAATATAAAAATACAAACTAATCAAATTTATAGATGAAACAGATTTTAAAAATATTTAATTTTTATTTAGAAATATTTAAAACATAATAAACTCGTCAATCTGCTGAATTAAACACAAATTTAAATTCCTTGGAATTAAATTATAAGCATCTAAATTTTGGTTCTGAAACACTGTCTGGTATGTAATTTTAGTGCTGCCATCTAGTGACAAAGCACATTTTTGTAGTCCTTATAGCTCTGCTGGTAGAAAATTCTACCATTACTTATTTCTATCCCCTGTAATTATTTAAATTTTCAGTTTAGTGATTTGCATGTAATTATTATTAAATGTTTGATGTGTACAAGAGAAAAAAATGTTATCTCCTTTGAAAAATATTTCTTTATAATGCTTGAAAAATACAAAATTTCTAAACCTTCAAAATTGGAGTGTTTTTAAGGTCGCATTAAAAACCTACTAGATATTTGCAGAGACTAGTGCTGCCATCTAGATTTTAAGAAGACAAGTAAAATCTACAAAACCCAGTTTTTGCAATTAAAATGGAGACTTTTTGAAGGAAATTAAAAGATTTTGATTTTATGTGGGTGAAAATTCACCCGGCAGAGCTCAAACGGTTAACACTATGACAGGGGGATGGATTAAAAGTTAGAATTTGAATACTCAGTGACTTGCTTTATTTGGTTCACTGAATGCATAGCTGTTAAATTTATTTCTTTTCTTACAGCTATTTTTTCCCTTAAATTTTACCTCATTTATCATCAAAATATTCTCCCATTAAACAAAGAAAGATTTGTTTCGAAAAATAATGGTAATAAAAGAATAAAATTTCCTGTCATGCATTTAGTGCTTCAAAATATGCTAGTCACAATCCGCCACTTATAATTATCTCTTCTGCTTATTCTTTATGAAATTATTTTAGTTCTTTAAAACTGTAAAATTTATGCTGTGAACTTAAATTAAAGTACCCATCTCTCAAAATATTTAACAGTAAGCATTAGGATATGCTTAAAATTTCAAATCAATAATACATGTATCTTAACTAAAGAAATAGTAGTAACCCTGATACAGCGAAGGTGGACGGGCAGATTTAGGATTTAAAATGTTAACAACCGAATTAAAAACTGATAATATAAATGCAAAACCTTGTATTGTGAGAATTAAGTCATGTGTATAAGCAACTGAAAAAACTAAATTAGCTAAAAATAAGCAGGAAGTTTTATTTTTCAATCAGACTCCTTGTATCATTGATAACTTTCTGAATTTTCACTATTGGACTTGATTTTTTTATATAAGTTGCCTTAAATAGCTGACTACCAAATTGTAAAACAAAAATTTTGAAATCTTTCACGCATGCCCAGTTAAATATTACTTCATGCAAATGCCCATATCCATTGCCACCTAGAGTAGCCAGCGTTTTGTCTGGAAGAGCAAGTTCCAGTGACGTCAAACTTAGTAGGCGAGAAAAAAATTTCTCTGCAAGTAGGGAACATACAGTGAACTGAGTTCCTTGTCAATTTCATTGTTGTTCACAATACGGATAATTATGTGTAAAACAGGAAATCGCTGGATATTTTTTATAAACTCTTATAGTAAATAAGGTAAGTGGAATTTCTTTTGTATTTTTATTACATAATTTAATTCAGTTATATTTATCTTTTAAATTGTGCACGTGTGCGATATTTTTATTACACGTGTATGTAACATATTTGTGTATTATTTTTAAAGCATGTGCGAAGACAACAATGTAAAAATAATTTTATTTTTCAGTATTTTGTTTATTTTTTTAATCTGGTACTTTTAATATTAGTTAGTGTTATAGTTGTTACAAAAAAGAATGTGCTTGTTATATTTTGATAAAATGATTTTCATTTATAACTATGCATAACTAATTTCCTACTTCATTTATAATGACTAAATATCTAAAACTAGTAAATCTGTAGATCAGGAGCCTCAACGTCAGCACTGCAAATCACTGCTTTTTAATACACTTTGCGCAATATTTAACTTCCTACAAACAACAATTAAAAGTTTTCAAATTACATAAATATTTATAAGAATAAAAAAATACGTAAAATGTTTCAGAAATACGAAGCGTTAAATTAGTCACGTTGTTATGCAATGATATTCTAAACTTCTTATATACTGCATATTATGATAAATTTTTAGATAATAACGTACATGTCTTGGCATGAACCCCCTGTAGTCTCATTAAATTTACATTCGTAATTTTCTATTGATCGTGCGAATGGCTAAATTTTATCTTAGATTTCATTTTACACTGAGAATTATAAGGATAAGCAAAAGTTTGGAAAAGCATTTTATATTATGCTAATATCAAAATAGCAGTATTGAATGTTTACTTTCTATGAACCACAAAGACCTGCATTTGATGTATAAGGAATTTATGGAAATGTAAACGGAGTTATCTAATTTAGAAATCTACTGTTTTTACAATTTTTATTTCCCAAAATTACCTTTTATTGCCGTTCTATAATATTGTCTTGAACTACTGTTACCATGGACTTTGCCCATGAATGGCTACAGCCACGCTTTTACGAGTATGTACCCTCCATAAAAGATTGTTTATTGGACGAAGTGGAAGCTATGTTAAAATGTTCTACATACCTATTGGTGGTTTACTTCTCAATACCTATAGCACCAAAAGGTATGAAAATATGGAGGACTGGGAGCAGGAAAACACAATGATAAACCTACGAGTCAACTGCCAAAATCGGGTTTTCAGGTGTTTTCCACCAAGATAGGACTTGGCAGACCGACTGCGTTTTAATATGCGAATCAAGATTTAACTAATCCTAGAATTTCCTCCATGAACTCGATGAGGTGATTGTCGGCGCTACCGGCCCCCGCTCTATTAATCTTAGCACAACCAGCTATAAGCCAGAGTTGACTGAATTGACATCACAATTTCAGCATTGGGGAGTCATTGATATAGAAGAGGAAAGTAAAGCTCATCCAGCTATTTTTATTTTTATAATAATTATAATTTTTATGTTTGAACTTTAAAAAGTGTATTGTAATTATTTTCTCAATAAGATTTTTCTTATTAGTATTCACTAATATTGACTGTTTTAAAATTAAAATACCGCTGAACCGAAATCATTTCTTAATACACACATTTTAGTTACAATAAACTTTAATGATATGGAATAGAAATGATAAAAAATAGAATAATTTTCTTTTCATTAGAAATAGTACTGTAATTTAAGGAAGAACCACATACAAATTCAAAAATATCCTAAGTGCGGCGCTTCTGCAGGGGTGGCTGGTACAGTGATTTTTTTTTCCAGCAGCAATATCTATTGATAGTGCTCCCGTTTGGTATTTTTGAATGGGGGCCATGCTGCGAATGCGCACCCCCCCTTTTTAAAGGTGGAAAAAATGTCCCCCCCCCCTCTTTCACTCTATCGACGATATCTTTCTGAATTTTCCCGATTTTTGACTGGGTTTTCTTTTAGGATTTACTCTATAGAGTTGACTATTAAATTATGTAAAAAAATCTTTGTTACCGTAAAACGGGGTGAATAGGAACAGTGGGGTGAACAGGAACGAAACTTCCCGGCCATACAAATAAATTCAAAAGAAATATACAAAAGAATATTTTTAGTTGCCAAATGTTTTTTAAGAAGGTAATATCATGAAGTGTTGGGAAATTCAGTTTTGTCATGTTGGCATCACTACTGGGTTATATAAAAAAACTGCAAGTGGATCCTCAAGAACTTCATATTTTCAACATCTGCAAAACTTTGTATGTAACTACAAACGTTTTCGTATTCCAAATCTAAGAGTAGTGTTTTTTTTTATTAGGGATAGAGCTATAAACAATATACTGTATTAGATTTTATGTATTTCTAAAACTACATAGTGATAAAGTGGAAAATGTCTTGTAACCTCATAAGTTTGAGATTTACAGGGTGAATCGGAACACATTTGCTTTGTCATGATTTATTCTTCCATACAGTAATATTTTAATGTCATATCATATTGTAACAACATTTTGTTTGTTCCATTTACTTGAAGAGTTTAAAGATGCCAAGAAATTACTTAACTAAACGAAAAACGTCAACCCCTAATCCAGCAGATATGGAACAGGTAATAGAAAAATTAAAAAAAATTCAAATTCCTAAGAAAAATTGCAGAGAAATATTCTCTGTCAACCACAACATTACACAGTCATCTAAAAATGGGAAACCAATTAATAAAGAGAGGAGGGACAACGGTACTAGGTGCTGAGGAAGAGGCCGTACTAGTAGATCATATTAAAACACGCAGCGATTTAAAAGGACAGAGAAACAAACGAAAGAAACTATCCAGAAGATCATTGTCTGAAGATTCAAATTCCAATTATTCTGTTCAAGACAGTGGTAAAGAGTTCATATTGTCTACTACTTCAGAAGACCCAGATTTTGGAATCACAGAAAATCCCCAACTTTCGAACAAATTTGCTCCAGGAGCCTTCCTTGTCGTTAAAGTTCATGGAAAAAAGTCATACAGACTCTATGTGACCAAAGTCCTGTACCCAGAAGATGATCTTTATGTGGGGAAATTTTACAAAAGGGTCCACATACCTGGTGATTTCAAGAAACGGTGGAAGAGGAGGCAGCATTTCTTCCAGAAGATGTCATAAAGAAACTTCAGCTAAAGGACAACATTCAACCATCTGCTCGTTTCAAGGATATGATAACTTTTGTGAACGACATGAGTGAATTGAATTTCTATTAAATTCCATCTTTCTCAATTCAAATACATTTTCTTAAAATAAATTTTAATCTTTCTTCAGTTCAAAGTTGTTTTCTTATTTCTGAAAAGCCATACCTTTACTTTTATAGGAAATAATAGGATTTGTTTGATAGTAACTAAGTGCTACTATTCATCCCTTATCATTATTACACGTTTTTATTAACACTATTAAAATCTGAATCGGAATAAATAAAGATTATAACATTTGTTCGATTCACCCCTACTTGCAGGGTGAATCGGAACACCATTAAAAAAATAAAAAATATGCATAAAAACTGTAAAAAATGTTTTGTTTTTGCTTTAAATTTCAAGAACAAAACAAGACCGAAGTTTCTAGTCAAAAAATAAAAGAATAACAAAACCGGTAGTTGTCTTTTTCTTTTGCGTTAAAGTTGTAAAGTGTTCCGATTAACCCCGTTTTACGGTATTGTTCGCGAATGTACAGATAAAAATTGTTTCATACAACAGCTCATATTTCATAAAATATTTAATACATTTATGTTCGAATTGCACTATATTGTTTCTACACATCCTTTGCCAGTTTTTCAAAAACTGGCGTTAAATTTAGTTCAAAACCTTACGTGATATAAGTAAAAACATGCATGAATTTTTTGAACTTAAAAAAAATCGCTATATCTCCAGGAATATACATGCTATTCTTACAAAAATGAGTAAACATGTTGTACAGTATCCGCAAATTTCTATTCTGCAGAGATAGATTATCATTATTTCAGGCATATTAATTTACAGGGTAATCCCAAGTATTATTTATTTTCTTTGATGTTTTGCTGGTCTCCTAATTGTCCTCCTTATTATATCAACGTTGATAAATATTAGATCAAACCTGTTCCATTTAATCTTGAAATTCCAGAAGAACCTGACAAGCATATTTCTAAATATTCGACAAAATGTCTAAAATTGAAAGTGTCCAGTCTTAATTTTTATTATTTTAATTTATTACTTTACTTAATTATTTCGTTATTCTACTGTATTGTAAGCATCCATTATAATTTTGATTGCATTATTACGTTCAAATTTTGTTTAAAAAATTTAAACAAATCAATGACCAGAAATCCACAAAATTCTAAAATCCACACAACCTCTGGTCTCAAGCAGTGTGGATTTGAGGGAGTCTACTGTATAGCTAAAATAAACTTTAATACGAAAGAGTCAAGATAAAAAAAAGAATTAATTTTCTTTTCATTAGAAATAGTACTGTAATTTAAAGAAGAAGCACACACGAATTTAAAATTTTAAAATATCCTAAGTGCGGCGCTTCTGCCGGGATGGCTAGTACAGTGACTTTTTTCTTTTTCCCTGCAGCAATTATCTGTTAATAGTGCTCCCGTTGGTATTTTTCAAAGGAGGCAATTTTGCCAATGCGCCCTGCCCTTTTTAGAGGTAGAAAAAGTACTTCTTTGCCTACTTTTGTTCAAAATATTTTTTTTCATCAAAAACACATGGATTTTGGAAAACAGATCTGCTGCTCTGCATGACTGACATGAAAAGTCCTAATCCGTCCCACATATGCAAAAAACAGGTGCAGCAAATGCATAGCATTTTCTATTTGAAAATCGTCCCAGAACAGAATGTGTTTTTTTTAATTCACCTGAATTTCTCTCTTTAAGTTTATCCCTTCATAACAACTCAAACGGGCATTGTAAGATGCTACTGAAAAATTAAGTATTATTGTGCAAAAAAAAATAAAAAAACAAACTTTAATATAAATACTCTTTTTCTTCAGTTTTGCTTTCAGTATTTTTTTAAATAATATTTGAAAAATTCTATGCTGTGTTTCTTTCTGTAGATTGAAACATTATCAATGGAAATCTTATCTGATTATCACAGCGTCGAGTTCTCCCAGCTAAATAAATAAACTGCAGGTCCTTGTTAGTTTTTCTCCCCCAGTGTGTCTAACAGTAAGCTTTTCTGTGGGAGGCTATTATAATTTTCTTAGAAATTATTATATTTTAATAAAAAATTTATAAACAGCCTAATTTATTATCATTGCAACTTGCCGAAAATTTGAATGAAATTGGCCAATTAACAACAAAAATACCATTTTTTTTTTAAACAGTAAAGAAACTGAAAGATTTTACTTTCGGTACTTTTTCTTTTAATCATTATTTCTGTTTGCTGCTCAACAATTTCTTTTTTCCAACAATGTACTTTCACTGACGCTGTCACGCTTACTTTGACACATTCACAGAATCATTTTTACATACGTAAAGGAATAAAATTGCAGGTATGACTAATGAAATGATTTGGAATCAAAAAGCATATTGATTTTTTTTTATATATAAATATCTCACATCTTAATTTAAAATATTTCTGCAGAACACACAAAAAGCTCTAAAAATCGCATAAAATAGTAGAGAAAAGTTCACAAATTGCAGAGAAAAATGTTAGGCTACGAGATTGAAACCGGAATTTTTGATATTTTACAAATATCAAAAAATTGCAAGAAAAACAGAAAATTTGCATTGAAAATCGCTGTGAACTTATTGAAAAAGGGACAAAATTTACTTTAACGGCCTAATAGATTAAAACCTTATATAAATGTAAAAAAAATCCCCACAAATCTTGAAAAGTTCCCTAAAAATCACATAAGAAATACCAAAAAAATTAAAAAATAACTATATAAATTCCAAATAAAATTTATTAGATAGAGGACAAAATTTATTAGATACGGGTAAAAGATTAAACCTGGATTCCTTTTACTAATGTGGAAAAATTGCAGTAAAACTAAAATGACGCTGAAATTTGCTAAAAATTCCGAAATCGCAGAGAAGAATATTTAGAATATTGGACAAATAGGTAATGCAACATTTTATAGATACATAAAATTTCTGAAAAAACAATGAAAAGTTTCCTAAAAAAAAAAAAAAAAACAGACTGAAATCAACTGTAAATTCAGCACAGAAAGCATTCTAATTGACATGCGAAGAATTCCATTTCTATTCCTCTGTAAAAAGAATAAAAAAAAGAATACATAAATTTATTATGTATATCAAGGTTAAATCAATTTAGCAGTACCTGATTTATGTAAATGGGTCATTCTCCTAAAAGTATATAATTTCAGTCACAAAGCCTTTTTTCAGTATTTGACATAAATATTTTTGAATTAATTTATGTTTTCTATTGAAAGTGAAAAAAGACTAAATGTGTTGTGTGCATACATTTTTTAAATTTACTTTATATTTTTTATTTCTTAGTACAGAGTATGTGAGATCTCACCTCCATGTCATGTCACACGCCCAATGTTACAAAGAAAAATGTTTGATTACTTATTTAATTGAAAACAAAATAGTTAAATAATTATTACTCTAGCTACTAGTATCTCAAGAGCAAAGTAACTTAGCATAGTTCTTTACATTTTTTTTTTTGTTTGTTTTGTTTTCCGAGTATGGAAAGGAGTGTCGCACAATACATTCTCACCTCCATGAGCCAGCCATTAAGTTGCATTTTCATGTTAATAGATGGCAAAATAATAATCAGATTTCGTTTCCCATGATGCTAAAGTTAGCCAGTATGTTTACTGTTGTTAAATTATCAGTCAGAAATTTGTTTTTATACTTGGCTATTATATTTCGTTATAAAAAAGCAACCATAGTTATTGGAGATTCTCACATCCATGAACTGTAATTCAAGGTGACTAAATCAACACTAAAATATATGTTTATATATTTCTTAAGTAATTATATCAACAGATGTTGATTTAAATAACAAAAATATTTTTTCTCAAAAAATCAAATTTGTAGGTTAATATTTAGAGCAGGTTCCTCACCTGCGTGAATATCTCAATTTTGAAAATGTATACTTCAAAGAAAAATGCTTAATAAGAATTTACAATGACTGTAAATCAGAAAAGTTAGTTTCAAAACTTTAAAAGAGAAGAATTGAATAACATATAAAAGATGGGTGATATAAAGAAGTTCCAGATGGGAGATGGATTTTTTGGGTTTTTTTTTTTTTTATATTCATTCCAAATAAAATTCATTATGCATTCTTATATAGAATATACCCTTAGTTATATAATTAATAGAATAAATAATTTTTTATGCTTTGTCTCACTACCCAAACATACCTGTAGCATAAAGTTCACCACTGTGAATGATGTTAATAAAAAAAACTGTTTCTGAAAAAAAAATAAATATAATGTAACTTTGCCATTGCTGATTTTTATTTGCAGTAAGTGATAAGTTTCTAAGAATGATAACATTTGTCTTACTAAACAAAAATTTTCTGCGGGAAAAATTTGTATTGAAAATGTACACTTTTGGGAAAATGACCCAAATACCAAAAGCTGCAATGCCACTCAGCTAAGCTCTCTGATATAAGAAGAATCCAATTTAAGAAAAAGGTGATTCAAGAAAAAAAGATTAAAAAAAAAAAAGATTTAAGAAAAGGATGATTCAAGAAAAAGACGATTTAAGAAGAATCCAATTCAGGAAAAAGCCAATTTAAGTAAAGAATGGTAAGTTTTTTTTTTTTTTTTTAATGCAAATACTTTCTGGAAATTGATTAAGCCCTTATATGATAGAAAGTTGAAAAGAAAAAGTAAAGTTTAATACTTAAAATCCAAATTCATCCAATTTTAGTTTACATATGAAAAATTAATTAAAAGCATGTAGAGTCCTGCATCGACTGTGATACCCTGATTTGGCTGCAAGCCACATAGTTGTTCTTTTTTTTTTATTTGAGTTTTTATTGTTCTTTTTTTTTTTTTTACAATTGAGAATATTTTTCAGAAATTTATTTAGTACTTATGGTTTAAAAAATTGTTTTATACTATGTAACTTCTGTAATCTAGAATAATCAAGATCTCGCTGATTCTGGACTATGTAAGATTACAATATTACAGAAGTTTTGAAACTAGAATGCATTTAGATATATAATAATAATATCAGTTATTAACATGGCAATACAAAAAGGCTAGCAATTTGATAATTTAAAATATTATAAAAACACTGAGAAATTTCAATTCAAAGCATTTTAAAATATATATTTTAATAATAGCATATATTTTACAAGGTCTCGCCATCTGTTGTACATTACATAAAACAAGAACTGTGAGATTCATTTTAAATCATTATTGCTGCTTTATAAATGTTAAAGAAATAATGCAAATCAAAAAATTGTCAGATATAATATGATAAATATTGCAAATGAAACTAATTTTCTAAAAAAGAAGCAAAATGTTATAATGAGAAAATTAAATAAGATTTGCAAATATTTTTTAAAAACTTTATTATCACTTTTATTTAAAAAAAATTATAGCTTATTATAGGCTAATTTATGGAAAATTAAATCATCTAGAAATATTGAATTCAGTCACAAATTCAATACTTAATAAAATAAGAATAAAATAGGATTTAAGATTGTTTTTGGACAAACTACCCAACTTTGGCAAAAGAAAAATAACAAAATATAAAAATAATATTAATTCTGAAATTGTATAAAAAACTAAATTTTTATTATTACTATAACTTTAATATACAGTAAAATCCCGACTATCCGGCCTAATGTTGCAAAAGGGTAGGCCGGATAACGAAAAAGCCGGATAGGCCGGAGTTCTACAAATATTTACTAACTTCGTATCCTCCCCCCCGCCATGATATTAAAAACACATGTTACATATATTAAGATAAATTTTATATATACAGTTCATACAGTTTCAAAAGAAGCAAAACATTAACATAAAACGTAATCCTAATTTGTAAAAAAATGAATAAATCTTATTTTACTTTTTATTAATAAATGATTGCACAAATATGAAAAGTTATGCATAAGATAAAAGAGAAAACTTACAGTTTTTAGTTTTTGAAAAAGTCCGTAATAGAGGACTGTTTTTCCTTGTTAGCCCTCTTCCGCGACGCAATGTCGCTCTATTTACTCTAGTATATGATATCAAGCAGCGTCGATTCTTGCTGACTAATGTACTGCAGTGCTGCCTCAACCATCTCGAACCCTTGCGAATGTGGGATGAGATTTTTCCTTCAATTCTTTTAATCTTTTTCTTCTGACATTTCTACCTCTGTGAACATTTATACAATATCGTTTTCAATTAATTCATTAATTTCGCCATTTGCCAATCATTCTGTAATGTCTTCTGCACTGACATTGTCATTGCCCGGTACATTTTTCAGCAACGGAAGAAGCTTATCGTTCTCATCTCCCATTGCAGTTTCCCACACGAGTTTAATGTTTTCCTTTTTGATCCAAAAGTATGTTCCACGACCTTGCAATTACTATGTTTGGAATTTCTTCCCATGTTATTGGCACCCACCTGAAACGGGAACCTGCCTGCCTTGGCCGCTTGCAACATTCCTCATTTTTTTAATAGGCCGGATAGTACGGAGGGCCGGATAGTTGGGAGTTTACTGTATTTAACTATGGTCACTCTCAATGATAGAAGTATTTTAAAAATATATAAATTATATATAAAATATAACATCATTACAATAACTTTTAAAATTGGTAAAACTAATATTATTGAATGAAAACTTTTTTTTTTGTTTTTATTATGTTAGCAATTTACGAATAGTAGGGTATAGTAATAAAGCTAATACTATAATGAAAAAATCCCATAAATAATACTTTGAAACATGCAATTCTGATATAAATTCGATACTTCAGAGAAAGGGGAAAAAATGAAATCAGTTTTTGCATTACAGTAGAACCTCGATTATCTGAAGTAATTGGGACCGACAATCTTTCGCAAAATCGAAATTTTCGGATAATCGAGAATGCTTAAATTTAAAATTAAGGAGAAATACACGCAATATTTCTTATTATGGTAACAAGTGCTTAATAATAATAAAGCAATATCAAAATAGAAATAAGAATAAATTACCTGAATTTTAATTTTGAGATAAAGTACCTTTTACATATATCGCAAGGGTTTGAAAAAATGTTTTGATTGTCGCAGTTTTTATTGCCTTTGCTTTGAAGCTCTATCGCGGAGTTTTTTAATATTATTAATTCACCAGTATCACACTTTTTCTGCTGCTCCAGCCTTGCCAAACTTTTTGCAAAACATTCAAAAGCTTCAGAATTGCTAATTTGTTCATTTCCTCCGTTCCACTTCGCAACTTAAGGGAGTTCAAGTTAAATTCAAAGGAACTTTAAGAAAGGGGATCGAAAATATTTATATGGACTCGTAGTTCCGAAAGGACCGTTTGGACACAAGGTATAATAGTTAAAAAAAATATTTCAAAATGGATTTTGCACACAATGAATGTAAAAAAAGGCTCAAAAAGTTGATTTCGGTTAACCGAGAGTTTCGGTTAAAAGAGCTTCGGATGAAAGAGGGTCTACTGTATTTTGGCGCCATTTGTTGTGACTCGAGGTAAGATAATTTAAAAAAAATTAATGTTGATTCTGTAAAATGTTATAACGAGAAATTTAAATAAGATTTGCAATTAATTAAAAAAAACTTTATTATCACTATTATGAATAAACCTAATTAAACTTAAGCTAAATGCTAAAAAACTTCCACAAAAGTTAATATTTATTTATATAACTTAATAATAAAAAAGAGCATATCTATATGAATTACATACGTAACTCAGGAAGTATTTACAGTTTTAAAATGGAAGAAATGCAGTAAATTGAATAATTATTCCTTTTATTATTATTTCCTGAAACACATTTATGTATGTGTGGCGTCACCATCTATGAACTTTAATTGTAAATAAAAATAGAACAAATGTTTCAAAATGTTAAGATTACAGAAGTTTCCGGAGTATAGATGTCCAGATTAAAGATGCTATACTGCATTAAACATATGAATTCATCAAATTTCAGTTATTTTCTGCATTCTTTTGATGAAAAATTTATTTCTCACATGACTGGGTAATATTTCATAACATATATATTTTTATTATCCTGTAATTTATTAAAATAATTTAAAGTAGAGTTTTTCTTTTTTTTTCATGTATCTCAATTTGCGCCCCCCCCCCCTTTTTTTTTTTTTTTTGCAATTGCAAATGTTTTTTTAAAAATTAATTCAGTTTTTATACTTGGAAAAAATAAAATTTCATCAAATTAAAATTTATATTTATTTGTATGCATAATTTTAATGAAAAGTTAATTTTCATGTATTTGCTTAATATTTGAGCATTTTAATTCTAATTAAAACACAGTAGACTACCTCAAAGCCACACAGCTTGGGAGCAGAGCATGTGTGCAATTCCGATCATTGTTTTGTTTACATTTTTAAACTATAACTTGAATGTAATAATGCAATCAAAATTATAATGAATGCTTGAAACATAGTAAATTATTAAAATAAAAAAAGTAAATTAATAAACTAAAATAATAAAAAGTAAGATAATTTTAGAAATTATTAAAAGTAAACATCAAGCAAATAATTAATGGCGTATAAATGAATAAGCATACTAAAGATGAGATACATTTTTCTTACATTATTCAATGGAACTTTTCTCATTAAGGTACCCTATTGATTTACATCAAAATAATAAAGTAAAGAAGTTTTATTTCATGTTTAGTCAGTCTTGATAACCAAAAAAGCTTGTTTAATACATAAATATATTTGGTAAAAAGATTTTGATTACCAGTGATCTATCAACAATATCTTGATTTTTTTTTTTTAATGAAAAAACACGAGTTCAGCCATATTATCGAGAATTACACATCAAAATACATACAGAATGATATAAAACTAAAAATTCGGTACTACCTGATTACCCAATGACCAATTTTGCCAAATTATACAAATGGCCGAACTATTCGTCAAATTATACAAATGGAAGAATGTTGCCATTGTAAAATAGAAAAATTTAATTTAAATTAAAAAAATCAGTAAAGAATAGGGTTACTTTAATGATGACATTCACTTATGGCATACTGACATACCAAATATGAAATTTGATTTATTTAGATGATTTTGGACAAAAGAATACTAATAGTCAACATATTTAAATTCATAATTATTAAATTAAACTATAAACAAAGATATTTTGAAGATATTGTATTTGTGGGCAAAATGTAAGTATTTTAAATATAATAATCAACTTTATTACGGGACACAATAAATATCAATGATAACTGAAAATTGTAAGGAACCTAAAGTTCTTTATTTAGTCAAAAAAGTTAGATGGATATAACTATAAAATATATGTAAACATAAATAGGCCTGAAGCAAAAAAGAAAAAAAAAATCAAATTTGCAGTAATTTTAAATAACGAAATAACAAATAAATTAGTAAAACATTAATAAAAATACAAATAAAACGTCGAATTAAAAACACTTGATGACGTAACAAACACATGTAACATATTTAATGTCAAGTGAATGTGACATTTACGATCATCCATTACTGGCATTTAATCTTACAGTTTGGCGACAGTTTTTTGGTCGATGTGATAATTAATAATAGTATAGGATCTGTTATCCAGAATGCTTGAGACCTGAGATATTCTGGATAAGGGTTTTTTCGTAATTCGGAACATTTTACTATAAGTAATAAGAATTCTTTATTCTTAATTCTTTCGAAATTATTCTTTAAAATAACGGTATGAAATGCATAAAACATGAATAATATATGTAAATACATAATTGCAAATTTGTTAATTTAATGACTTATTTACACAAAATAAAAAAAACCTAAATTAAAATTCAAATAAAAAAAAAAAAATAGCAGAATCCTTTGATTTGGATTTTTAGAATTTTTTTATTAAGATTGATTGCTTAAATACAGTGTCTCGTATCCTGTATACCGACATTATTTGCTATTCATGGAAATAGCTTCTTTGTTGCTTTCCACAAGCCAGTTGTTCAGTTGAAAAATATCATTTGAAATTTTTTTACCCACCTCATTCTGCTGGTCATCATCATCATTTCCATTATACATATTATTTGTCGTTATGTCGCAAATCTCACTGACAGTCATCCTGATGACTTACAGGAGTATTGTCATCAGCAATTAGACAATCTTCCACTGGCTCTGGATCCATCAACTGAGTTTCTGAACATGAAAGTTCTTTAGCTTAGTCCAATAGATCTGTAATAATTTCCTTCTCGTAGGAAATTTTAAAGTTTTCAACATCATGCTCATTCATACCATAAAAAATATTGCAGATGATCACAAATTATATCACTCATGGATGAGTGTATAACTGTCTGCTGTATCCCATGCTTGACATAAAATATATCTTTGGTTTTTATGTTTCTGAAATGAAACAAATTATTTTTTGGTTATGATTTTGCATTCTGGTTTTCAGAGCATTCTGGATACAGGGTTTCAAGATAACGGGTCTGATGCTGTAGTACCAAAATTTCTGTAATTTTGCCCCTACATCTGAAATGAAAGTTTCATTGTTTACATCTGTGATGATGTGAGGATTTCAAAGTTGTGGATTTGAGGGAGTCTACTGTATTATTTTGTAAATAACTAAAAATACTTTAAATAGAGTTCAGTATCAGATCAGACAGCCCTATTTTTTACACAGGATGGAAGTGGAGTTGAGAGATTGTTTATTACATTTTTATGCAGATCTGGAATTTCCTGCTTTTGTTCTTAGTTGTTTTCTGATGATTAAAAAGATATATATTTTAATACTAATCTTACAGGGTGCCAATGATTATGAAAAAATCAGCACTGTCTGTAACTGGGTGCTCCAAGGCTCAAACTTTCAACCCTTCTCCATTCACTATATGAATGTCAGCATTTATACTAGCAAATTTTATTGTAATCTAAAACCTAAAAGAAATTAAAATATATCTTTCTTTTTTCTTCATTTTTTCATCATGGTAATGATAAATGACATGTTAAATTCATCACTGAATCTGCTTCTGTTTTACCTCAATCATGTGTTAATACTGTGTCAGTAAAAAAAAAAAAAATTATGTTGTTAGAACTGGGGTTGCCATTTTAGCACGCTAACAGGGACTTACCCCCCACCCTCTTAAGGAAATTAGTAGCAGCCATTACAAATCAGAGTAAAAATATTTCTTTCATTTTATTTCTTAAAGAACGAAGTTATCAATTCTATTATAATAGTTCAATATTTTTTTAATGCAAAATTTAGAAGGTCTTTGGACATTACCAACTATTTTTATGCGTAAAATACACCTCTTTTCAAAGTTTTTTTTAATACGCAAGATACACTCCTCTTTTCAAAGTTTATTTTATGTGTAAAATACACCTCTTTTCAAAATTATTTGGAAAATTTAAAACTAAGTATACTATACTAAAATGTTACACTTGAACGTTTAATGAAGAAAAGTGAATCATTTTTCAAATCGGATTTGTTACATTTATATCATCTAATGG
The DNA here is from genome assembly GCA_963932465.1 of Maratus speciosus. Taxonomy (NCBI): domain Eukaryota; kingdom Metazoa; phylum Arthropoda; class Arachnida; order Araneae; family Salticidae; genus Maratus; species Maratus speciosus. The sequence goes on along the minus strand of OZ010786.1, from coordinate 645,008,702 downwards.
AGAAAAATTATTTTAAAATCAAAAATTTGAAGCAAATAAGAATACATGAATTTTTTTGTTCTATAAAGTTTATTCATTTATTTGTTTAATTAATAAGCATATTTACTATTTTATTATACAGTAGACTCCCTCAAATCCGCACAGCTTGGGACCAGAGGTTGTGCGGATTTTAGAATTTTGTGGATTTCTGGTCATTGATTTGTTTACATTTTTGAAACATCAATTTGATTGGTAGTTAAGCAAGGGAAATTATAATAAATGCTTACAATAAAGAGAAACATTAAAATAAGTAAAATATTAAAATAATTTATTAGTTTAAACGTAAGTAATTACTAAAATAATTATGTAAAATAAAAATTTAGAAAAATATTACATTATTACCGATGAAATCGATTCAATTCGATTCCAAAAGTCCTATGCTGCCATCTAGTGGTAAAGCGATCGTAAGATCGATACGCCACCATATAGATATGCTAATTTATATCAAAATAAAAAGTAATGTAAATTTATTTAGTAATAAATCAGCTCTGTAATAACCAAAAGAGAATGATTAACAAAAAATTTAGTTAGAAAAACACTGCGGTAGTCGCTGATTTCGGCGCCATCTTCAATTTTGTTCCTGCAACTTAACTGTAAATTTCATTGTTTACATCTGAAAAAAATACGCGAATTTTAGGCGTTCGTGGATTTTAGGGTCGCGGAATTAAGGGAGTCACTGTATTACATTATTTTTCTGTATGTTATTAAAATGATTGACACATATTTTTTAGAATGTAGTTTTATTTTTATATATTTTTTTATCAATAATTAAAATCACATACATATCAGTAAACTCTCTATAAGGCGGACTCTGTGTAAGACAAAAATCTGTCTAACTCTGAAAGATTTTCAAGTCCCTGCAAATTCATAGACGTAGAGTGAAGTTTGTCTAAGGCAGAATATTGTCTACTACGGAAAATTTTCTTGGTCCCGATCGATTCCGCCTTAGACAGAGTTAACTGTAATTACTATGTATCTTATATTTTACATTGAAATTTAAAATGCTATGCGTTTTACATTAATTACTTTTTTTAAAATATTAGTTAATCTATTAATTTGAGTATCATTTTAAAACTAACGATGCAGTTTCAGAGTAAGAGTTTTGGAAAATTACTATTTATTTTTTAATTTGGCTGATTTTTAAATTATGGAATGTGTTGAATAATTGTCTGAATTTCTTAATGCAGTCCCTGAAATCCTGTTTAATTTCCATATGAAAAGAATATGATTTTAAAATCCCATGGAAAGACAGCATATTTACATCTAAAATTATTATTATTATTTTTTTTTTTTTTTTGCAATTTTTTTTATTAAAATATTTGCATTAACTTAGAAGACTTTTTTACTTCACACCTTCTAAAACAAACAAATTACAACTACCAGAAATCCAAATGGCCCATTGTTCTGAAAATTTATCCAAAAAAGGGTACCGGTACTACCGTCAATTGATAATTTTTTGAATTTTTTTATTTCAAATTAACTGAGTGAAATATGTACTGTTCACATGTGCCCCATGTTCAGATGTGTTTCCCCTCTCCCCTATCGGTATACGACATCTGTGCCAAAATGTGGAACTTTGAAACATTATTTTCTGCTTCCTGATTGGTTTGATTAAGAGTGTCAACAACAATGCAAGATTATAAAATATGCAAGGGGGAGTTATGAAAAAAAAAAAAAAGCCTATTTTTTATAAACCAAAAACATTGAAGGGTGTTTATGACTGGCGCATCTACACTAAAAATAATTTTTAATCAACTGATTAAAATCATGATTATAATTACTGATATTTGTCATGTTTTAAATCATTAACATGCTACAGGAAAGACGCATCATAGTATTAAGAATCATAGGTTGCAAGTTTCTTCTAATGTAGGGGGGGGGGGGGGAAGAAGCTTAAAAGGGTTATAAATTAATTTTCGAAATAAATAAAAAAAAACATGCCTAACTTAGAATATTGTTCTTTTATAGGAAGTGAAATAAAACATTTTAATGTTAATGTATAATATAAATTAAAAAAAGCTTTATAATAGTGCTTTTAAAATTTTTAAACAGTGCCATGAAAAAAAAAAGAATGAAACTTCATATTACAAACAGCTGCTTGGTGATTAGTACCCTATTTTTATTTTTTAGTAGTTAAAATATTGTTTTAATACTTTAATACTGGCAATAATACACAAAAAAATGCATTCCCTTCACAAACATATATATACTATATATATTTTAAATTCTGAAACTTTTACATTAATATGACGGGTGGGAATTAATTCATGATTTTGAGATGAACGTTTAAACTGTTCTCAGGAAAAAACATACTCTGTAACTACTAACAAATAATCAACATTTCATAAATTCATCATAAACAAAAATTTTATAACACATGCAACAAATTAATTAGAGCATACTTTTTAGACCAAAGTCATAGCTGCAAAAGGATTGAAAAAAGCTTACAAAAACCAACTTCCCGGGACATAACTGATTAGCGCAATTATTTAAAAGAGTAATGGATGCTATTAAAATTAAAGAAACTTCTTAATTTTATCATCATATAGCCCTAGCGATCATAGGTGTTGGAGACGCTTTGCGATTTGCGAATTCTCTTTTGGAATTTTGAGAAGAATGCTGACAACATTTTTTAAATTAATAAATCTTAATACATACAGTAATTCTAATTCAAAGCTAAAGTCTTTTAGCAGATTTAGGTTAAACGATACATTTGCGCTAACTCATTTCCTTCTATATTCCTGCAAATCTATACAACATTCATTTATTGTAAAACTCAACCAGCCAACCAACCAAATGTATAATAACTCTGGTACTTCCTAAGAAAATTGTTCTTCTTGCAATATTAATCAGCATTTTTTCACTGATTTAACATAGTTAGTTTAATAGCTTAATTTCCTTGAGATGTCCTAACGTTCTGCTAATATTTGTATTAGGCATCTATTTGAAAAAAAAAATGTTTTATTGGGGACAATGGGCTTTATGAATTCTGCCATGACACTGATTTCACATTCAATTTAGTAAATAACTTCTTAGTTTGCACTTTTTTCAAACTGTGAAATTCATATAAAAGAGGAAATATTTACACAATATAAGTATAAAAAAAATTTAAAAATAAAAGTTCTGAAGTTTGACAATTATATTGGTTTTAAATATTTTTATGCAGGTATTTTGCAAGTAATTTTTATTTGTACAGGCAATTATGTATTTTTTCGCAATTATGTACTTTTTCAAATATTTTTCCAATTTTTGTAAACAAAAACTACTGAATTGTGTAAAATATAAATTTTCATATAGTATTTTTGTTTTATGAAGATGTGTTTATACTGCTATGCCATTATTCATTTCTGTGTTTCCCTTTCTTTTACTCATCAATTCAACAAGAACACAAAAATTAAATTTACCCTAAATTTGTACAAAAAGTTTGTCAATTTTATAATTGCTCTCATGCTCCAAACAATTTCATCTTAAGTAAACACATAATAAAGCATGTTCATAAAGTTTTAAAAATGCATGCTCTATTTTTTCAAAAAAATTCACAGTCGGAATTCACCATCAAAATCATTCAACCCACAATGCTACTGTATTACTTGTTGTGGGTATGATCGTCACACTTGTAAATAAAGTCACTTCAAGAAACAGATTTTATCATCTGTCTGATTTTGTGAAATCTGGTTCGACTGTATGCTAGGATTGAGCAAAATGTACGTAGCCCCCTACACTAGGTATGTACTAAATAAAAGCACATGCTGTCTATTAAATCATTTTACAGAGATATTTTTTATTGATAGTCCCTCTTCCAACTGCTCTTTTTTTTTCTTTTTCCATTCAAAGTTTTGGAATAACCAAAAACCAGAAGTAGGAAATTTTCTAAAATTCTTACCAGCCAGTTAGATGAAATGTTCAGTTTAAAATCATTATGACAAAACTTAGATTTTTTTCTTTTATAAAATAAAGAAATGTGTACAACAGAGGAAAGATTACTGTAAAATTATTGAATAATTAGTGTCATGTTTTAATCTTGACAATTGGGTGAGTTGCAAGGTATGAGTAAAAATAAAAATATAAAAAAGTTGTGAGTGTATGTACTATCTTCAATCATAGTTCTATTTAAAATTTTTTGAAACACTTCCATTAAACAGTATAAAAGTTACAGAGGACAGAAGCAGCTTATATGTAAGACACTTGACCATGTTATCTGTGTATTAAGTACAAAGTATGGGATAATTTTTTTGGTTTTCTTATATTATTACCTTTACACTGGAGCAAGGCTTTGAAACAGCTTGTTTTCATTGGATTTATTTGTTTATTTTTCCATGGGTTATTCTAAGTTGAATATTTAAAAAGAAAACTGTTCTGTTTTGGTACTCTTGCATTATTATTATTATTGTTGTCTTGAAGAAAATGCCCTGAATTTTAAATACAGTTCACTCCTTCAAATCCGCAACCCTAACATCAACAAAAGCCTAAAATCTGCACATCATCGCTGATATAAACAATAAAACTTTCAGTTCATATGTAGGGGCAAAATTATAGAATTATTTAGCTTTATACCTATCATTCAGTATTGTATTTTAATATGTTATTCTTGATAATATGACTGAACTCATGGGTTTTAATGAACAAAGTACGAATTTATTTCTGAAAAAGTCAGGATATTGTTGATATCAGCGGTAATCACAATCCTTTTACCAAATATATTCATGTATTTATCAAGCTTTTTTGTTTATTAAACTGGCTTAACTTAAAACAAAACTTCCTCTTATGTATCATTTTGAAGCGAATTGATAGGGTACCTTTATGAGGCAAGTTTCATTGAATAATAAAGGAAAATGTATCTCATCTTTATTATACATATTTAATTACACATTATTATTTACTTGACCTTTACTTTTAATAATTTAATCATTTTTAAAATTGTCTTACTTTTTATTATTTTAGTTTATTACTTTGTTTAACTACTTTAATATTTTACTATATTTCAAGCATTCATTATAATTTTAATTGCAGTATTACATTCAAATTACTGTTTAAAAAATGTAAAGAAAGCAATGACCAGAAATCTGTGAAACTAAAACCTGACCTCTTGTCCCAAGGTGTACTACAGATTTAAGGGATAAGAAAGCCTTTAAAAAATAAAGTTGCTTTTCCCACCAATTGAACCTTGCCCTTTTTTAAACCTGGAGGAGTAAATGTATTAAAAGTAAAAGTGTTCAATCGTATGAAAAGTTGGGTAAAATAATCTGCAAACATTCTAATGCTGGTCATTCTGAATGTGGTAGAAAGAGGCCCTGAAATCAGCATTTGTCATTGGCTTGTGAATTGTTATAATCTGAGCCTTGCCTGTACATAATTAGTATGCAAGGGTTGATGCCTATTTCTTTGCTTGAATTTGTGTGTGTGTGTGTGTGAATAATAAAATTTTCTAAATAAAACCACATCCTATTTTACTTTTTAATAATCTTAATTATTGTTATTTTTTGTAACTTTAACAATGTTTCATTTATTTAAATCAGTCAGGATGAATCGCAAAGTTGGCAGATGTTCATGAAACAATGCCAATCCATTCCTTTTAATACTGAATTGCAGTAATTTGTTATAATGCTGAAAAATAAAAATTCTTATTATTTTTTGTGCATTTAATTTTTTTTTTCTTTTTTCATTTTCAACATAAGATGCATTTTTATGGAATAATCTACTTCTTTGTTCTATGTTAACATTTTCCAAAAAAAAATGTTAATATTTTTATTTTTGTTTACATTTTTAAATTTGTTTACAGCTCTCCAAAAGATCCTATAACTACATAGATGTCGATAGCAACAGTTTATCATGAAGATTGGAGTCTATCGCAACATACTTCATCACTGTGTTCTGCTTATTTAAAAGAGAAAAAATTGATTGGATGTCTGTCTTATGTGTCCGGCCGAGATATAATGCTTTGCCTACTCTCCTCATATAGAGGAGGGTGATGGTGACCAGAGGTGAGATAATGAGTCAATTTTTATCATTTAAAGCTTAGACGTAAAGTCATACATATATTTGTAAATAAATAAGTATTAAAATATTAATTGATAAAGCATAGTGTTCATGCTAGAAAAAAAAGCCACCAGGCGTGAATTTAAAAAAAAGACACACTATTCACTAAAAGAGTTCCCAGTCTTCTACGTTGTTATTTTGACTTGGTTTGTTTTGCGTCCCCTTTTATCAATAGAATTTTGTGATATTTACCCGTGACAGATTAAATTTTGTGATTTTCCTCCGGGTTGAATGATGAAATTTGCAATTTTTCCTCACGACCAATGGACAAATTTTGAATTTTTTTTCTCCAACCGACTGAAGAAATTTGATTTTCTTTTCTTACGACTGACTGACGAATTTCACAATTTTTTCCATTGACCAATTGATGAAATTCACAATATTTCAAAGCGTCTGACTGAAGAACTTCTCAATATTTTTCCAACGATCGACTGGCAAATTTCGCCATTTTTTCTGATGACTAAATGATGATTCTCACAACAGATTGAGAAATTTTGCTATATGTTATTACTACCAATTGGCAAATTTTGAATAAGTGACCAATTGGCAAAACTTGAAAGTGTTTTCTTACAATTCATGGACACATTACCTTTTTTTTGCATAGTCGATCAATGAGCTTCATGATTTTTTTTCCCCTGCTAACAGTTGGGGAATTTCCAAACTTTTCCTAACGACTTAGCTAGTGAAACTCGCCAGTTTTTTTCATGCAATTGATGGATGAATTTCGCAATTTTTATTCATAACTGACTGGCAAATTTCTTGATTTTTTTTCACATGACCAGCTGATGAATTTCGCAATACTCCCCCTTAAGAAAGTGACAAAATTTATGATTTATTTCCTGTGGTCAATGGACATTTTGTTAGTTTTTTCTCCAGCGACTGCAAAAGGAAATAAAATGAAAGGGCGCATCAAAATGGCAGTAAAAATCAGTTTGCGTAAAATAATTAAAAAGGGTTGCGCTATTCATAAAGTAGTTAAAAAGATCCGCTGGGCATGTAAAGTAGTTAAAAGGAGTTGTCGGCTCTTTGCCAAATTGGCTTAAAGTCAATACTACTTATAATTACATGAAAATATTAAATTTTAGGTATAAAAGTGACTTTTGTTTCTAATTTTTCAATTAAACTTTCTCAATTAAAATGCAACGTAATTTTTTTCTCATACACATGTACGAATTAAATATTTTAGAATTAATTTTGAATAAATTTTGCAATTTTTCAGTTTTCATTAAAATGCAATATAATTTACTTTGTTACTTATTAAATGCTTTACATTCTATTTTGTATGAATTTTGCATTCTATAAAAAATATTTAATTTACTCATTTATGGTATTTATGCACAAGTTTATTAAGGAAACTCATAAAAGAAATTAATTAGTCAGCAAGCATCGCTCTTATGCAATATATCTATTATTGAAAATATTATAAGACCATGATTATAATGTAACAAATTTCTTGTTATATTTTATATTTACAATAATGTTGTTTATGGGATTCAAGTGTAAATAGTGTGAAAAAGTCACTAAATTTACTTTACATGAATTTTCTCCTTTTTAAAAAAATGATTCTGAGTCTCATTCCCGGATGATCTGCAAGTGATTTCAAAATTTTATTTGTATATATAATTGATATATATATATTTTAAATATTATATGTATAAAATGTATTGCATTTTTTTATTTTAAAAAATGTCTTTCTCCTATATGTATGTTTCAAATTAGGGGTTAACAATTTCTTTTTCTTTTTTTTTAAATATTTGGGTTGAATCGCAAGTTGCTCAAATGTTTTTTGTCTGGTTTGTGATGAGTTGTGGGTTAATTTCAAGTTGTACTGGGGTCGTCATGTACTCGACTTGTGCAAATAGTCATACCACAATAGTCATCAGTTGCAATAGTCATCAGTTGTGTAGTGTTGATAGAGAAAAATTATACATTCCAGAAAATTACTTGGGTTATAATCGCTTGTGATATATATTAATTTTTTTGTGAAAATGAGTATGTAGCCTATTTCAGTCTAATTTTTAAATGTAAAAATTCTACAGTTGCAGGCATGACTACTAGAATGATTTGGAATCCAAAATTTTTACTTTTGTCGCTAAAGAAGTTGATCTGCCCGGACCGTGATAATAATCTTACATAGATCTAAAATCTGTTAGTTCCATTTTTCACAGACAGGAAGCATAGGCGTAGAGTTTTCAAAATTATTGGAGGGGCTCAGCCAGTGGCGGAGACAAGGGGGGGGGGTCTGCACCCCCTGGAACCGGAAATTAATTTACTAAATAATGAATACAAAAATAGTAAAACCTGCTAAGACAAAACTACAAATAATCGCTGAAAGTTTCCGTTTTATACAGGTTTTCGTCTGTCTTAGCAGGTAAAAATTCAAAGTGTTCCTTTCGACGAGATTATGAAATGTTTGCCATTAGACAAGATTTCGTTATAGACAGGTTCCGTTTACACAAGCTAACCTTATATCCATATAGCCTTGTATCCATACAGTAAAACCTTTGTAAAAGCAACTGTAAGCGACCGAAACAATATTCCGTTTAATACAGGTTTCTGGCCAATTAAGTAAAATTTACTGCAATCTTTTCTTTTTGAGCAAGAAAAGTTTCCATTTAAAGCAGGATTATGCCATAGACAGGTTCCGTTTTAGCAGGTTTTACTCTACATATATCATAACTATCTATATATTTAATAATAAAAGACAAGATCGCTTTTTGTGTGTGTTTATTGTGGATGGCTAGGAAAATCTACTACCCGCAGAGGTCTGAAAATCAATGCAAGTATGCATGCCCCTGAGCAGTGACCCGGAGCCGAACAATTTTTGATGCTCCAGCTCCAGCTCCGCTCCTAGAGAAAATAGCGTGGCTCCAGCTCCGGCTCCGGCTCCAACTCGGCTCCGACTTCGCGCTTTTAAGTTGCAGATTTTAATTTACACGTTTAATTTTTTGCTCACAAATACTTTCTATCTTCATTAAAGATCTGACAAAATGCATTTTTCATCTCATCAAACTTGAAATGCTTGTTCAGAAAATATGACATCTTTTAGCTTTTGCTTTTAAAATAGAAAGTTTGGTAGAATTTTAAACACAAAAATCTTAAATTTCTTCTACACTTTTCAAACAGCCAAAATTGTACGACTACACATGTAAACAACAGGCGGCCATATTTGTTTTCAAATAGTGTTGTCACTTAGTTCAAGTAGAAAGTAGAAGTAAAGTAGTGTTGCCATTTTTGAGAAGTTTTCCTTCCCTAATAATAATACAGTCAGACCTCTATTTAACGAACCTCTATTTTGCGAATTTCTCTATTTTGCGAACTTTTCCTTGGAACCAAGAACATTTTGCGAATTTCTTCGTAAAATAACCTCCAAATAGCGAAGTGCATTCTCTATTTAACGAATTTTTTCTTGTGATTTAAATTTCTTTTTCTCCCCATTTCTTAAAATATTTCTGAACATTTAAACGCATTCTTTCTTTAAACACATTTTATGATGTTCAGTGGCCTTGAACTGATTTTACCAGGCACCTTCTTTGACAGCAGTTAGAAGAATTCGGTAAGTACGGAGGACGAAGACGATAATCCCTTACAGTAACTTAAAAAAATGTGGATACATATGAAAAAAAAAAAAAGAAATTAACCATGATGTGCTGATTGATGATTATATTTCACTTAATTCTGAAATTGAGACCTCGGAAACACTATCCGAATTGGATATTTTCGACAGTGTGAAAAATAAAAACAATACAGCAATGAATTGCGATGAAGACGAATATGATGATGATGGAAATTATCATGATGCAGGAATTAACAAAACTTCGTATGATGAAATGCTAAAATCATTTGAAACAATCCGATGCGGATTATAGTTAGAAGAAAATACGCATGAAGGGGTTTTTGGTGCATTGCAAAGATGCGAGACGTATTAGGAGAGAAAGCACTTTTTAAAAGAAAAATCTCAGACAAAATTAACAGAGTTTTTCAGAAACTAAATTTAAGGACGCATATGTTAATGTATGGTTAAAATTATTTGTTATAATAACAATAAATACGATAAGGTCGTTAAAATTCGTTACTTTTAATGTAAAACTGATTTACTTTAAACAGAAAACACTGTGTATTCCCAGACAATGTTTAGTTTTTCTTGCAAATTTCAAAGATTTAAACACATAGAAAAAATGAATTGATGATGGATATTGGTGGGTAAAATAAATAAAACAAACCGATATAATTTATTTAAAAAAAATGTGATTAATTAATTTTAGTAAAAATATTTAGTGTTTATGAATTTAAAATCTGTTTTATGTAGTTTAAAGTATTTTAAAAGGTGAATCTCTATTTAACGAATTTTCCATATAACGAACTTTTTTCCGGAATTTAGCGACTTCGTTAAATAGAGGTTCGACTGTAATAATAATAAAAACCTAAAAAATGATATAATTAAAATACTGAATAATGATGTAATTAAAATATTTTAAGCCTAGAAATTTAAAAGACTGAAAAAAAAAAGATTTAAAAGAATATTAAAAACTAAAGGAGCCCTGGAGCTGGGGAAAATTTAGAGCTCCAGCTCCGGCTCCAGCTCCAGGAAAAACACAGCTCCGGAGCGCTCCGGCTCCGGGCTCCAGCTCCAGCTCCGGGTCCCTGCCCCTGAGGATCACATTTTTAATTTTTTGATAATTAGCCGAGATATTAATTAAAAACTCATCAAAAAAGAGATCTTTTTTTGAAAAATGGCGGAGGCGCGCTTGTGCTAGAACAGAACCTGCTTTTCGAGTGGAAAGGAAGGGAGAACTAAATACTTTTTTTTTGCCGTTTTGTTTTAATGCCCATCAGCCGTGCCGTTTAAAATACGGAAAAACGGACGACATATTCTTATAGTTCGTATTTTTACGTCTCAAACGACACAATCAGTTAAAAATATATGGTTCTTAACTCTTTGAAATTTTTTTTGAAAAAAGGGATTTCTAAATTGACTTTTTATCCCTTTCACCAACGCTTTCTCAGGGCTCAATTTTAGAGATAACGATTCACAAAAAATACGTATTTAAAGCTAAGATCTTCTTCTCGTCGCCGGGGCAATCGGTTTTCTAAAAGACTAATTTTAATTCTTTAAACAAATTCGCGACCGCAGGTCACTTCGCGCCTCACCGTGACGAGACTATCTTTTTTCCACAATCTTTTTAGAGCATTTCGACAGACTGGATTTTACATTTATTACAAAAATTTCGTAATGTTCGAACGCGAGTAGAAGTATTTAAAAAAAAAAAAAAATCTTAGAAAATTTCGACGGAAAAGCCCGAAATCGGTTTCAACGCGGTTTCACTTGGCTTCGACACACGTTTTCACTATTAAATATGCGTATTTTTCATGAAATATTATAGAGTATTCGGGTACAGTTATATTTATAACATATTAAAATTTCGAATAGTTTGGGCGACGAAAACTATTTTTTATTTTTGTTATGTTACAGAACCCGACGTGAACACAAGAAAAACTAGTCGGATGTGACAATCCCAAAACTTTCTTCTATCTCATATATGTTAATACTTCAAAATTCATTATCACAGTGCCAAAATTAAATGACAATCTATAGATTGTCATGAGCAGCATATATGCTCATCTCCATCATAAGGATTCTAAAGATACAGGTTCATTAAATTGTGTTCATTTTAAAAGTAGATATAAGCATCGCATCTTTGAAACAAACAATGGAATTTTGGCATCCACCTTCTTAGATGTCTGCAAGAAAAATTCTCAGCTCAAAGAGCATAAAAGCGACACCTGTCGCGCTGTATATACCCAAGTCTTAAAAAAGATCGATTTATCTGAATGTGGTAACAAAATATGAAGTCTGATTAAATTCCGTGTATTAGTTTTTGACACAGAACAATTGCGGAAATCGTGAAAAACGGAGCATAGCAGCGCCACCTATGCGCGATTTACACCAAAACGTAATAAAGAACAACATAGATCAACGTCTAACTGAATTTGACGTTTGATGAAAATTTGTGTATTAGTTTTTAAGATAGAGCTATTTCGAAAATCATGAAAAATTCTGTATCGCAGCGAAATCTGTGGGCCAATTTACACCAAAAAGTAGTGTCACGGACTAACTTAATCTGAAGTTTGATGAAAATACGTACATTAGTTTTTGAGAAAGAGCTATTGCGGAAATCGTGAAAAATGTAGCATAGCAGAGATACCTGTTGGACGATTTACACGAAAACGTAATCAGCACGAAATAATATCAAAATATAACTGAATCTGAAGTTCGATGAAAATCTGATCATTTGTTCTTGAGATATAGCTATTGCGGAAATAGTGAATAATGCATCATAGCAGCGTCACCTATTGAACAAATTACACAAAAATTAATCAGCACCAAAAAATATCAAGGACTAACAGAATCTGATGTTTTACGAAAATCAGTTCATTAGTTCTTGAGATATAGGGCGATTTTCACCAACAACCATTCAGCACCAATGTATATCAGGGACTAATTGAACGTAAAGTTTATTAAATTCCGTGCATTAGTTCTTGAGATAGAGCGCCCACAAAATTTGTGTCACTTACAAACTCACAGACAGATTTGCAGATAGACATTTTGTAAAAACACGTTTTTCAGGACCGCTAAAACGTGTAAATCCGTCGAAAACCAGAATTCGAAAATTTTCTTGAATCCAATTCTTGCAAAGACAGAAGAAAATAAACAGGGAGAAGAAAACATATTTCTTTTAGAAGTAGATATCAATATTTTTTCACGAAATTTTTACCCGGACTGAGAAACGGTTATATTTATAACGATAAAAAATTTAAAGAGTTCGGACCAAAAGAAACTATTAAAAAAAATTATGAAACGATCGTACGTGAAAAACAGAAAATGACTTCTTACGAGCACTTTTACCATTAAAGGTCAAAATTTTTTTGAGATTTTTTCATTTAAAAATATAAAGTCGGACAACATCGGATTAAAGGTATAAAATCATTCAAATTTGTTCTTTATTAAAGGTTATTATCACGGGCCCCGGCAACGCGGGACGGGTCAGCTAGTCTATAGGAAAGAAATTTGTCTGCCCGTCGGCTATGTTCTGAAAAAACCGCTACACGGAGAGCTACAAAATTTGGTATGAAGGTACCCCTGTGTATTTAGTTATGCAACCCAAAGCCCGATTTCAGACTTTTTGATTAGATTTTTTCAATAAATTTTTAATGCAATTTTTAACGTTTTTTTACGGTTCGGGCGACTTTTTAAAAATTATTAAAATAATCCGATTTCAATCTTTTAGCGTATAATATAGTACATTTTGTCCTCTTTTTAAAAAAAGTTTATTCGGAATTCGTACAGCATTTTTTGAATTTTTCGCAAATATTCGCATGCGATTTTTAGCGTTATTTCGTGTTTCGCAGCGATTTTTTTATAGTGCTAAAAGGAATTTGGTTTCAATTTTTTAGCCTTATACAGTAAATTTTGCCCTCCGAAATTTTTGAATTTTTAATTCGATTTTTAATGCGAGTTTCTGCGATTTTTCGCAACGAGTTTTGACACTCGTGAAAGAATTCCGGTTAAAATGTTTTAGAGCACTTATAGAAATTTTTGGCCTTTGCGACTTATGGAATTTTTAGCGCTTTTTGATGCAAATTTCAGCGTTTTTTCGCCTTCCACAGTGACTTTCTTACATTGATAAAAGGAATTCGGTTTTAAACTTTTAGCCTAATATAGTAAACTTTGTTCACTTTGAGCGATTTTTAATACGATTTTTTGCATTCCGTTGAGATTTTTTTTTACATTCTTGAAAGAATTCCGGTTTACACTTTTTATTCCACCATAGTAAATTGTGTTCTCAGCGATTTTTGAATTTTTAATGCTCTTTTTTGCATTTGTTTGCGTTTTTGGCATTCATAATATTTTTTCGGTTTCAAATTTTCAGCTTAATATAGCAAATTGTCTCCTCCGCAAATTCTGATAAAAAAAAAAAAAAAAAAAAAAAAAAAAAAAAAAAACGCATTTGAACACTATTTATAGCGTTTTTACGCGTTTCGTGCCTTTTTTTTTTTTACGTTTATAAAAGAAATTCTTTTCAAACTTGTAACACGCTGTAGTATTTTTTTCCTCTGCGATTTTTGATTTTTATCGATTTTTAATGCAATATTTAGCGTTCTGCTGCTATCTTTTGACATATGTGGGTGTCAAACATTTAGCCCAATATAATAAATTTTGTTACATTTTCAATAAAGTTTATTCGAAATACTACAGAGTTTTTAAAATTTTTTACGAATGTTTATGCCTTATTTAGAGATTTTTCGCATTCCGCGGCGATTATTATACATTCGTAAAAGGAATCCTGTTTTAATCTTTTAGCCCATAATAACAGAATTTCGCCATCTGCGATTTTTGAATTTTTAGCGATTTTTAGTGTTTTTTCGCGATTTGCTACAATTTTTCCAAATTAGTAAAAGGAATCCGGTTATCTTCTCGCCGAAAATATTAAATTTTGTTTTCTTTTCATTTAAATTTATTTGGAATTCATGTAGCTTTTTTTTTTTTTTTTTTAATTTTTCGCGATTTTTTATTACGATCTTTTTTTAGTTTTTTCGTGTTTCGTACTATTTTTCGACAGACCGGACGACGCCAGGCATGTCAGCTTGTTAGTGTATAAATGTATAATTTAAATGCTACATGTTTGCACACGAAAAAGCGGCACTACTGTGTTTACCATGAATGCGCATGTACAGATAGATATTTTCATATGAACATCGAAAAGTTAAAAAATGTTACGAAAATCGAACCAAATGTCGGCCCGAAACAGCACCGGAAAAAATGAAGTTTAGACCTGACCCGGGTTTACAGAAGAAAAAAAAAATTAGACCCGGTTCCAGGTCAGCCTGATATTAATAAAAGAAAATAGGCCTGAGAAAGGGTTTCTTGCTCGGACCGAATAAGAACAACTGAATATGTACTGTTTATTATTAATAGATCCTGGTGAATCGTCATTTACTATAGAGAGGCCGCTTGATATTTTTTTACTATTTTAATAAATATGAGCTTTATGCATGATTTAGAGACAAAGAATTTCTCCCTTTATATTGTATGCTATGGAGACCCTGGTGATTCTTCCTGGCTTCTAGTTTCATCATTTGCAACAAAACTTAACTCCTCTGCCCCCTCCCTCCCGAGTTCTTTAAAGCTCGAAAATTGGAGCCACTTTCTTTGTAGGTTCGGGAAACGGCGAACCATCTTATCTGTGCTCTAATCTGATCATATCGGACACCATTTGTTGTCCATTAACAACGTGAATTTATTGCTCTATGTCTATGACGCCGAATCAGACAATGAAATTCTTCTCAGAAAGATGTGCCGTGTCCAAGGAAGGAAGAAAAATCCGCCATGGAGAGTGTTCCCATACGCCACGCTAAAATTTTCCAGTTGTTTTGCTTGTTTATTAATAATAAAAGTAAATAGCGAATTTAGAGAAAGAACAATTAACCATCGAAAACATTATACGCTAAAAACTTTTGTAAATTATATGAAATTGCAAAATCTGAGTTTTTTTTCTATGTCAGTTGGCGTAAAAAAATATAGCCCATCTGAAAAAATTATTGGAGGGGCCCGAGCCCCACGGGCCCATATAACTCTACGCCTATGACAGGAAGCACGCTCTGTTCTAAAAAAAAAAACCTCTATTCCAAAGAAACTCTGTTATTCAATCTATCTAAAGATACATTAGTTGAGAGGATAGGGATTCAAATAAGAAAAAAAAAACATGAAGAGCAAAAGGGAGGAGAGAGGGGTATATAATATGAAAGTGTAGTAAAAGGTTTATCTGGTGATATATCACATGAGAGAGCTGGAAAAAAGTTACAAAATGTCCCCTCATAGGAGGGGCTCAAACGGAGAGCTGAAGCGATTGTCAGTTGCTCCTTTGGTCAAGTTTTTAAGATGGTGAATATAAGGAGGGTCAGATAATTAGAGGCCAAGCTAATTAACCAATTATTTAAAATTAAAATTTGGGGCAGTAGGTGGGAGGGATCAGGGAATACATAACATGAAAGAGTGGTCAAAGGGTTGTCTAATGATATATTGCATGGTGAAGTCACAAAAAGTTGGAAAAACTCTCCCAGAGGAGGGCAACTAAGCACCTAATAATCAGGGGCAAATCAAGTGCAGAAACAGGTTGCCAGTACTGAGTTACCCTTTTGGTCAAGCTTTCAAGAAGGTGTAATATAAGGGACTCAGTTAATTAGGATCCAAGTTACTCAACTAAAGATTTAAAAATGAAATGGGAGCAGTAAGGCAGGGAGAGGGCAAAAAATTATATGTTATGAAAGAGTGGTCAAAGAGCTGTCTAATGATATAAGAGGAGGTCGAAAAATTTAGAAAAGTGGTCACTGGGGGGGGGGGGCAATAAGCCCCTAATGGTAAGGGGTCAAACCGATTGTAGAAAACATGTTGCCCATTTCGAGTTACTTTTTGTTAGTTTTCAAGAAGGGACGTTATAAGGGGTTCATGTAATTAGGGGCCAAGATATGATTTAAATATTTTGTGTGTTGGGATTAAATGCAGAATAAGTTCTTTTGCCATGTAAAAATCAGTTTTTGATAAAACTTGATGATGGATTTTTTTCAAATTTATGACATAGAATATTCTTTTGCATGAATGTGTCCATTTTAAAATCCCTACAAATAGTTTTTTAAATTTCTGATTGGCGTTTTTAAATATATTGTGTATCAGAAAGTAAATGAATTTATGTATCTTTGAATCAGGAGTAAATTCAATACAATCCCTTGCAGGTGTATTGTTGGAATAAAAAGACATCCTTTTAATTAATGAGTTTTTAATTAATATTTCAGAACATCGCAGACTGCTTTTTTCCATGTTTAAAATTTCTGATAGAGAATATTATTTTTCATATATATGTCAATTTTCAAATCCCTACCTGAAACAGTTTTAAAAATTTCCATATACATTATAATCTCTCATCATCCTGTCTTTCTGGAAAACCTGAATTTTTCTGGCAACGTTATTCAGCTCTGAGTGATTAAAACATGTGTCAAATGTGTTTAATTTGTGATTTTGCAACAAGTCATAAATTCTAATTCCTTTAATTGGGCTTTTTAATTAATAACTTAGCTAATTATCAAAATTTAAAATTCTGAGTCACAGGTGCATTTGGACTATCCTCATACAAATTTTCAGTCATTTATGTGCAGTAGATTTTGCTAGCTTTCTCAGCACATTTTCACAGTTCAAAAATTGCCAATCCATGTAAAATGACTTTCCATCTTGAAAATAGCCTCTTGTTAGTCCTGATGTTGGATAAATGAGATGGCCGAATAAACCAAAATGTACCACTCCTTCCATATAATTAAAAATTTTCTAAAGCTATAATCAGAGGAATGTTTTTTTGGGTTAATCCTCCCTCCCAAACACACACATTGTTATTATTGTAACCTATATATATTTATCAAAAAACTGTTGCTACACTTTTAAATTTTGCATTATTTAAAAAAAATTATAGTATTGTTATTGTAGTATGCTATTAATAATAGTTACTTATTCACCAAGTTGAAATACACTATACAGTACCGGACCTCAAATCCGGACTGGTCGGGACCGCGGTCGTTCCGGATTTCGGAATTTTCCGGATTTTAGGTCCTCAACCAAGACAATAAATAAACAGATACAGTACATGCCCTTGGCAAAATTTTACATGCCACGAAGCAATCTATACCGCGAATTGCCATGTTAGGCTTAGTGTAAATAAAGCCAAAAATACAAATTACAAAAAGTAATTCAAAGTAAAAATAAGTTAAAAAAAATACTATTACTGCATATTCTTATAAATATTAAAGCATTTTTTAGAAAATGAAAATGCGTTGTTGCTCGCAAGTTAGGCCTAGGAATCTATATCGCGGATTGCCATATGAGGTATCAGTAAACAAACATAAACATAAATTAAAAAATAATAATAATTTAAAATAAGGATAAGAATTTTTTTAATCATGCACATCACATTATCAGAGTTGTATAATATAGACGCACTCGCACACGCCGTGCGCGGAAAATTTTCCGCAAAGTTCGGCTTTGCGGAAAATTTCTTAGGGGGGAAAAAAAAGTAAAGTTTGTTCTTTAATACCGAAAAATTAAAAATGTTCCCCAATTTTATGTACGATTTATTTATTGTTTGACAGGGGTGATTCTGTTCTGAATTTTCCGAAAATTTAAGGCATTCGGCCCCGAAAATTAAAACAAATCGGCCGTCAGTCCAAAAATTCAGATATAAAAATATCACTGAAATATATTGCGGATTTCAACAAATGGCCGCCGAAAATAAACCAAATCCGTCAATCGTTCGCAGAAAAAATACCCACTTTTGTCAAAACATCGCGGAAAAAACGCAAATTTCATTACAGGACCGCGGAAAAAAACGCGAATTTCTTTAAAGAATCGTGGGGGAAAAAAATATTCTTTTATCAAAGAATCGCAGAAAAAAATGCAAATTACGTCAAAGAAGCGCAGGATAAAAAACGAATTTCGTAAAAGCATAGCGGAAAAAGCGCGAATTTTGTCAAAGGTTCGTGAAAAAAAACGCAAATTTCGTAAAAGAATCGCGGAAAAAACTAATTTCGTTAAAGGATCGCGAAAGAAACACAAATTTCGTAAAAGGGTCGCGGAAACAGCGCGCGTTTCGTCAAAGAATCGCGAAGAAACACGAATTTCCTCATAAGGCCACAGAAAAAACGCAAATATCGTCAAAGGATCGCAAAAAAAAACAAATTTCGTCCAAAAATACGTAAAAAAAAACAAATTTCGCAAAAGCATAGCGGAAAAAGCACGAATTTTGTCAAAAGATCGCGAAAAAATGCAAATTTCGTCAAAGAACTGCGGAATAAAATTAATTTCGTTAAAGGATCGCGAAAAAAAAGCGAATTTCGTCAAAAGATCACGAAAAAAGCGTGAATTTCGTCAAAAGATCGCAAAAATGCGTGAATTTCGTCAAAAGATCGCGAAAAATCCAAATTTCGTCAAAGGATATGAGAAAAAAAGCGGAAATTTCGTCAAAGAATCGCGAAAAAACCGCAAATGTCGCAGAAAATCGGAAATTTCGCTAAATGATCGTGGAAAAAATGAGAATTTTGTCAAAGTACCGCAATAAAAAATCATCTGTCTCTTTAACGATGATACCTATGAATGGACGTCTCCTTACAAAATGTGATTCAATTGTTTCAGAAGCAATGTCCATTATTGCATTTTGTGAGAAGAGGTCAAAATATTAATGATTGGACTGTTTCTAAATGCATTGACAAAATAACTGATAAGAATTCACCCCTTCTTATCATGGATTTTTAGCTTTATACTTTTTTAGCCAACATAATTATTTTGTAATTAATATTAATGCATTTTAAATTTAATTAAATTATTTATTATATTTAATTATAATATTTTCGTAATTATTTTGTAACTACTGTTTAAATTTCATACCATCAAAGTAGCATAACACGTTATTTTATTAAACATTAAATTAATTTGCAGAAAATTTTTGACCCAATATTTATGTGCGCAGAAAGTTTTTAGTTTTATACAAGTCTGCCCATTATTAGAAACATAAAAACATTTTTTAGAAAATGAAAATACATCGTTGTTTGCGAGAACCGAATTAGGCTAATTGACGAATTTCTTTCAAATTTTCAGCAAGTTACAATAATAGTGAATTAGCTTGTGTAACAATTTTTTATTAAATTATGATAAGTTATTAGAAAGCTAGGGTACCTCTAAAAAAAGGCCACTAGATGAAAAGAAAGTAAAGAAAAACGACATATCTATCCACTGTTTGTTTTGCTTATTCAACATGTTTATTTAATTGCGTGAAGTGGAAAGTCAACGTTATCAGAATGTGATCATTAGCTTTCGATGGACAGCTTGTTTTGTTATGGAGAAAGGAATTAAAATAATAAAACTTTGTAAAAAATCACCATAAAATTAAAACAAAACACAGGACGCGTTTCGAGCTAAAAACATAACAGCTCGTCATCAGCTAAGCATACACGTGTCCGTAAACGAACAAGGTCCTGTGTTTTGTTTTAATTTTATGGTGATTTTTTACAAAGTTTTATTATTTTAATTGCTTCATATCGCCAGTTTTCGGTGCTGTTTCGCTGATGGAGAAAGGAACTTTGCATAGATTTTTTTTTTTCTCTTTGAGTTAAAGAAAAGAATTTTTTGGTAAGGTGCTTACAAATAGAATTTTTTCGAAAAATGAAATTTGTTGAACATATTAAAAGTGAAGGTAGGGCGTTGTAAAATATTTTTACATATAAATATTATAAATATATTCTACGAACCTTTTTAAAAATAATTCTTTCTTGTGGTTATTTATTTATTCTTTTTACATTTTCTATATAAATGAAGAAAAGGGTTTCTTTTTAAAATAAATTTAAAATGTGTGCACACACTAACTACGATAATTCTGTTTGAAAATTTGGATTAAAACTAATGAATGAAAAACATTGCAATAAAATAAAATTGCTGAGTCTAGTTTGGCTCGCACTGTGTTACGCGCGCACGTAGCGCCATCTATGGACGTTTTTACGAAATATTTATTCGAGATCATCGCGGAATTTCAGTTTTCTTTTTTCCATTCCGGATTTTGGGTCGTCCGGATTTTAGGATTCCGGATTTGAGGTCCGGTACTGTATTACATTTCATTATTTAACCCCTTGCATAATCTCGATATGTACAGTCGTGAAAAAAAAAAGTAAACACCTCCTACTAACTCCTCAACAAATTATCGTAGAAGAAAGTTACTGGTACCGAACGATTGGAAATAAAGTCTACTTTTAAATGATGTATATAAAATTTGCTTAGGGGGCCATCTACATATTAAAACGAATCCAAACTTTATTTTTTTCAATGACAATACCCAATTTTAACGAGATATTTCAAATATTCGGTTCAAACTATGCCTAGACACCGAATTTCAAGTCATTTGAATGATAAGTTTTTGAATTATAAACATTCAAAATTTAGTGCTTCTAATGTTAAATTACATTTTCATATTTTTATTTATATCTCCAGAAATTATTCTCCTAATGTGCTAATTTTTTGTGTAACAATAATACTAATATACCCAAACATAAATACGCTGAAATTGCAATTTTTATAACTTTATGATATGAATTATGATTTATGAAATTAATACTTGAAAAAATTATGAATTGCAACCTACAATTTTTTTGATGGAATTAGATTTATTATGTCCTGCTTTATGGAAATCCAAAATTTCACATTTTTCTTCCAAGTAGTTTTCAAATTATGCTTAAAAAACGGCAAAATGATGGATTAAGGGGCCGTCTATAATAGGAGTGACTAGATATTTTGAAATTTCCTTTGCTGTCGTGTAATCTAGCAGGCTTCGTTGACTTTTTAAGGTGCTTTGATCAAGATGAGGGCTCTCTCGGTTAACAATCGAGTTCCGAACTTCAATTTGGATACAGCCCTTAAAATACGCTCCTTTTAAAATAATTAATTTCTCAGAAACTTATGGTACGAATTGCATAAAAATTTGTTTTTAGGATAATTGAAGGGTTTAGAGTTCATTTATGCTGTCAGAATTGTGTACTGCTACTGAAAAAAAAACAAAGTTATGCTTCGTTTTAATATGTAGATGGCCCCCTAAGCAAACTTTATATACATCATTTAAAAGTAGACTTTATTTTCAATCGTTCGGTACTAGTAACTTTCTTCTATGATAATTTGTTGAGGAGTTAGTAGGGGGTGTTTACTTTTTTTTTCCACGACTGTACAAATGTGTAAAGCTTAAATTTGTGAATAAAGTATAAAATTATATTTTGTGTTTCCTTGAAAACAGATATATATTTTTTAATTTACCATATTTGTATAAAAAATGTTTTAATGCAGAGGATTTTAAATTTTTTTTCCTTAAAAAAGTGTTTTAAGGAAATTTTACTTGTGATCTTAATAATTCTATTTGGTATTATTTATATATTTTTTTTCAACTTCGCCAGTGTTATAATACAATATATATATATATATATATAGTATTATTAATAATTTTGTAATGTTTTCTTTTTTTTCCCCACTTAAAAAAAATAACAATTGAATATAATAATAACCATAAATAAAAGTATATAAACTAATTGATTTGACCATTTGATGATGTTATTCATCGGTACATGATACATGTCTTTAATTTAGTAATAAGAAAATCAATAAAAAGCACAATTTCTTAAGAGATAAAGAATGCAGCTACTTATTTACTTTGATAAATTTACTTAGCAAATTAGTTTACTACTTCTCCTAATTAGCATAAAATGAACACTCCTGATATCTGGCATGTCCAGAAAACAGAGTGGTGCAAACTGAAATGGCTGGGATGCTACACTACATTAAATAGAATAATGATGGTCGATAACTTCTAGTAGGATGATGATTTTGTTGCCAATGCTAGATTATTGCATACTAATACCAGAAAAACGTAGATTTTTTCGACAAAGGTAAACAGTTTTCTTATTTCTTTGTAATAAGCAAGTTTTAATATGTAATTTTGAAATTAATTTAATCAGTATCTGTTGTCTGCTTATCCACAGTTTAACATGAAAAAAAAATGCCTGATTTCTCAGAAAATTGAATGGTGTTCTCTAATCGACCATATTTTTTTCTTGAAAATGGTCAGCGTAATTTGATTTTTTCTTCTTTTTTTAACAGATTCAGAAAAAAAATAGATAATCATCTATTGACAGTTGCTGCTTTTTAAAATACAAGGGCAATTTTTTTCAGGCTCAAATTGACCTTAAATTATGATTTTATAACCAGGAGTCAAGTATAATCGAAGATACTTTTCGAAATAGTCATAGTGAAGATTGAGATTTTTGTCATACCGGTGGGCGAGTTTTCCAAAACCCCCTTCATAGAAGGTTGCTGTCAGCATATTGAGATAGGTCTGCAAGGGTTCTTGAAGATTTTTCTTGAGATGGAAGCACTGTCCACCCAGACCTGTTTTCAGCTCTCGAATAAGGTGACAGTCACTCAATTCCAGGCCAAACTGAAGGCCTTACAGCTTCTTTTGCAATTTCGATGGAAGTGTTCGATACCCTCTGATGGGCCATCAGTTCGGCCTGTCTCCGAGTGACTGTCACCTTTTTGAGAGATGAAAACAATTCTGGGATGACCGAGCTGTCATCACAACAAAAATCTTCAAGACGCCTTGGAGACTTATCTCAACAAGCTGGCGGCAATCTTCTATGAAGAGAGTTTTAGATTACTCACCCACCGGTATGACAGATATCTCAATCTTCACTGTGACTATATCTAAAAGTAACTTTGTATGTACTGGATTCCTGGTTATAAAACCATTGTGTTATTAACACTTGTCTTTATTTTATGGCCCATTGGAGGTTGGAAAAAAATCCCAACTATAATGCTTCAAAAATGAAATCATTTGTACATGGCGCATATGTGATTCTATGTATGTCGCAAAGACATTTTTTATATCCATAAAATTTTGACTATGCTGGGATTAATGTTATTGCTAACAAAATACTCATAAAAAATTGTTACATCTAACAGGGAAATATCAGAAAATTTTGATGTAAAGTATTTTTGATCCCGTTTGATATATTTAATAAATTCACTAAAAATACTGTCATGGAAACACCGATGTAAAAAGACTCTATTTGATGTGCTAATTGTACAGGGTATGTACAATTGCCTGTGGGAGAAGTGTGAACAATTTTGAAATTTCAATGTAACTCATTCATAGTTTCAATAATGTACATCTAGCACTCAATGATAGTGTAAAGATAAAGAAAAAGATTTATTGGGGTGCCGAAAAAATTAAAAATAAGAAAATATTTTCACTTGATGGAGTTAAAAAAACGATTTATTGGAAAAAGGTGCTGAAGTAGTTGAAAATAAAGTTTTCAAATAAATAAATTAATAATTGAAAATGTAAAGCAATATGCTAATAAAGAGTATTAATAGTAGAGATAAAATTAATGAGAAAGTAAGTATATATATTTCTTAAACTAAAAAAATAAACTTTGTGTTTTGATATTTTTCAGTTATCTTTTCGATTTTAGTTAAATTTAAATAGTATATTAAAATTTATTAAATCTACTGTAATGTGTAATTGTAAAATCCCATACACTTGTTTATTCTTTGAGTATAATGTTATAGTTTACAATAAATTGTAAATTGATTTTTAAAGTATTAGGTATTTCTTTTTTAACCCGTTTGCTGCCAAAGCTGAGATCTATTCATACACGCCAAGATCATATCTGCAATTTCGTACTGTTAAATTATTTTCTGTTTTATTATTTAAATTATATATATATCAATCTATATCTTTCAGCAACAAATAAATTCACACGAGTATGCTTGTTGTTGGCATATGAAACATTGCAGGAATTTTCTATGGCAGTGCTCGTAATCGGTGATTTAGATAAGATCAATAACAAGTTATCTTGTAGTTGGCAAGGAAACCCAGTTTGCCAACTACAAGTATTCTCGTAGATGGCATCGAACGTGTTAAATGAACTTATTTATATGGTCTATAGGGTTCCTAGTTAAATTTCTCTGAGAGTGATTTTTTTTCATATCAACTTTAATTAAATAATCACTGTGTATCAGAGTAATGATGCGAAAGCAATAATCTCTGAAAATTTCATTATTTTAATGCTGGCCTGGAAATATGATATTTGAGACCAGCCTGTCTTTTGTAACGCTTCAAAGTCACTATAAAAAATTAGTTATTCCAAATGTATTTCTCGACTTTCATATTGAATTTTATAATCTTGTTCTTAAACAGGCATTTTTATATTGCTTGTAAAAAAAAGCGTTATAACTGCAACACCATTATTCTAAAAATTGCTGCTTTGATAATTTTATTTAAGGTACTGAAACTTTTATTGTTCGATTTGTTGTAAAAAAAAAAAAAAAAAATATTTTTGTGAGATTTCTCCCTCCTATCTGATGTTCTTTTATACTATTGTACTCCCTGCAGACTCTATTTATAAGATGCTGTATTATATCTTGGTTTAACGGCCCTTTTTACATATTTCATCATTTAATTTGCATGGACGTATCTAAGAATATATTCCAAAATCGCAGAAGAAAATACATTTTGTTTTACCTATAATCTATTATACAGAGCTTTAAACATGGTAAAAAAGCACATAAGGGATTAAAATATTGTTAAATTAATTCCAATTCTTTATTTTAAATTTTATTAAATAATGCTGAATTTTATACAAATACTCATCTATATGTGATCCAAAAAATTGCATAAATCAGGAGGAATTTAGATATATATATACATTAGAATTTCCCTTGTCAGAAAAAAAAAATTATTTTCTCCTCATTGCTTTTAAAATGTACCATTGTTTTTGTAGAATTATAAAATTTTCTCCTTATGTTTGCTTAATATTTTATTTATAATACTTTCTTTATTATAAGTTATTTATTTATTTTATGATTGTAACAATTTATTTTATTTATAGTTTAATCTTTATATAGTTCGGAAATGCTTCTGACACACTTTTAATTCTGCAATAATTGAGAGTCTACTGTAGCTTTTAATAATATGGCCGAAATTTTAGTTGAATTCAGTTTCATGCAATGATTATATTTTTTTATAAGTTTACTTTATCTTAAATTGTTTTTTAATTAATTATAGAAAGTGATAGATTATTTTAATTCTGTTTATTCCAGATGAATGAATAAAAAATATGCACATGGCATCACTCAAAGCTGTCTTTAAAGTGTGAAATATGCAGCAAAATATTTCTTTACAAGAATCATTTGGAAAAGCAGCTTCTGACTCGCAGGAAGAAAAATCATTTGTTTGTGAGATATGCAGCAAAGGATTTACTCGAAATTTTCATTTAAATATCCATCTTCAGGGTCATATTAATGAAAAACCTTTTGTGTGTGAGGTATGCAGCATAGCATTCTCTCAAAAGAATGCTTTAAGCTGGCATCTGTTAACTCATACTGGTGAGAAACCTTTTGTGTGTGAGGTATGCAACAAGAAATTCTCTCGTAAGAGTGATTTAAGTAGGCATCTGTTAGTTCATACTGGTAAGAAATCATTTGTTTGCGAGATATGCAAAATGAAATTCTCTCGAAAGGATGTTTTAAGCAATCATCTTTTAATCCATACTGGTGAGAAACCTTTTATGTGTGAGATTTGCAACAAGACATTCTCTCAAAAAAGCCATTTAAAAACACACATGTTGATTCATACTGATAAAAAACCTCTTTTGTGTGATATATGCAACAAGAAATTCTCTCGAAAGAGTGATTTAACCAGGCATCTCGTAATTCATACTGGTGAGAAACCTTTCATGTGTGAAATATGCAACAAGAAATTCTCTCTCAAGAATTATTTAACTAGGCATCTGTTAATTCATACTGATGAGAAACCTGTGTGAGACAAGAACATTTTTCTCGAAAGTTTAACACAAGTGTTACTTTGTTATTTGCTATTGACTAATTCTGATACTTCTTTTTTATTAGAGTCTTGAGATATTCTTCTATTACATAATGAGATTTCTTGCCAAATATTACAATCACTAAAGGACAGTGAAAATATTTCTAATTTAAACTAGTAAATTAGCAAATAAGGAGCATTAATTTCTGAAGTGCCAAACGGATTTTATTAAGTCTATAACATTTTTGATAAATCATAATATTTAAGTTGAAAAACTTATATTAAACATGATGTCACTCATTGAAGTTATTTGACTGTGAAACTGGCTTTCTTATAAACTTTTAAGTTGAAAAATACTCTTCTTTTATGGATGTTCCCCTACCCCCTAAAAGTTTACACATACAGTTTATTTTTTTTTCTCCATTTCTGTATTCTAATATATGTATGATTGTTTTTTATGCTGTGGGTTTAATAGATAAAGATTCCTTTCCCCAATAATACTTATCATAAGAATACTTATCCCAATAACAGTATTCACTTACCTACCAACCACAAACATCTGTGTAAGATTCAGCAGTTCGGTAAAGTCTTATGTAGTAAAGATGACGCTAGAGAATAATGTAATTCAAGTACTGTAATTTCGGGAATACGTTTTACAAATCCGAAAATACATTAAAATTAATAAAAATTCTACACAAGCATTGCACCTACCATAAATGCAGCACTTTCAAAAATACATCAAAATTAAAAAATGTATGCTTTTTGTCGTATTTTGTGGCAATTTTTATTTATTTGTAAAATGAATCCAGTTTCAAACTTTTAGTTCGATATAATTAATTTTGTGCTTCTTTCAAAAAATGTATCTGAATTCATGTAGTAATTTTCGAATTTTTTTTTTTTTTTTTGTAAGATTTTTACAGTTTTTTCTTATTTTACGAAGAATTTTTAAATTTCATAACAGAAGTCCTGTTTTAGTCTATTAGTCCAATATAGTAAATTTTATTCTATGTGATTAAAAAAAAATTCACAAATTTTAGTGGTTTTTTTTTGTGTATGTGTTTTAATCTTTTACACATATATAATAAATTTATCTTCTTTTAGATAAATTTTGTTTTGAATTCCTACAGCTATTTTTTAATTTTGGAGGGATTTTTTTATGAAAATTTTGTATTTTTTTCAAAATTTGTGGCAATTTTTCAAATTTAGAAGAGGTATTAATATCTCATCCCAATATAGCAAATTTAGTCTTCTTTTCAGTAAAGTTTATTCATATTCATACGGCGATTTTCAGTGTGATTTTTTTTGTGTTTCCTGTAATTTTTTGATATTTGTAAAAGGAATCTGGTTTTGATCTTTTTGTCGAACATCATCAGTAGTCATGCCTGCAAATTTTATTCCTTTAAGTCTAAAAATGATTCCACGAATATGTCACAAAGTTTATGCATTGTTAGAAAAAAAATTGTTAAACAGTAAACAGAAATAATGATTAAAAGGAAAAGAACTTCAAAGCAAAACCCTTCTTTTCCTTACTGTTGAAAAAATAATTTGATGTTTTCTTTATTACTTCACCGATTTCGTTCATGTTTTCAGCAAGTTTCAATACTAATAAATTAAGCTGTGTACCAAATTTTATTAAAATATAATAAATTTTAAGAAAATTATAGGCACACAGGATCACTCCACCTGGTAGTCAACCAAAAATGGTAAAGGCCGAATAACCAGATGAAAATTCCTTCCACCTCCAGCAAAGCCCTACCAGGGCAACCGATCAGGTTAGACAACAGCAAATAATTAAAAATAAATACATAAAACAATGTTACCCCAGCAACAGCAAATGAAAAAAGAACTGTACAGAATTATAGACATTTGCACATATGTCTATTAAAAATGTAAAAAGAAACAAAAAGTAGATTTGTGCTTCAGCAAATATCAGAGTAAAAAAGTATAACAATTTTATAGACATATACATACATGACATTAAGTAATTATAAAATAGTTTTCTTAATGGTAAATTAAATTAAAATTAATAGAAATAATGACAATACTAAATTCAATAGTTATTCTGTAACTAAAAATCATGAGTCTAATACTAAATTCTCTATATTGTTAAAGTTCACTTTTTCACCATAATGTCCAAGGGTTAAAATCCATTACTGCAAAGCTCAATATCAGAGTCTAGAGTAGAAAAAAAAGAGTTCTGTATATTATCAACGTTCCTGCTACTACTGAAAAAGTAAATGTCTTAAAAACCATGGCTATAAATTCAAAATGTAGAGTCTTATAAAAGTTCAGGTCAAGAGCTAACATAAAGATGCTCATAGCACGAATTGACTTTATTCAGGGGCACAAATCACCTGGATTATAACTAAGTTCATCACTGGTTTAATTCTAAAAAAGAACACTTTGTTGGCACTAACTTAACCACATGTAGTCTGAAGACAACATCTATGCAGAAACAGATGAAAGCAAACGTTGGAAACACGAACTTCATAACTATTAAAAAGATTGTTAAAAAGTACAAAACTGAAAACGGTTTTTAATAAACGAAAAAAGCTGGTTATTATAAATGACAGCTGTACGATATTTGATTTTGATAACAAGACGTTTCTCATATCCCATAAAAGGGTCTTAGATCGAATGAAATTAAATGAGGCTGGCATAAAGCGCCATCGACCAAACAAGTAATGCTGTGGGTCAGCAACTGCTCCACAAGGACATCTATCATTATCACGTTTATTAATTTTAAATAGAAAAGAAGGAAAGGCACCATGGCCTGATAAGAAGTAAGCAGCAATTTGTGTAGGATACAGAAAATCTCTATTCACATCTTTAATAATTGCATACATGTCTCAGCCTTTATCACTCATCCGCCATTTATCTTGCCATTCTCTAATAATTTCTTTTTTATAACGTGATTTTACATAAGTAGTCGGAATTGGAACATCCAAGAATTTATCATAAACGTCTTCCTCAATAACAGATTTTGCCAGCACGTTCATTGCCTAAGATTCCAATGTGAGATTTAATCCAACCAATATTAATTTATTTATTAACCAACAAACGGAAATTAACGAAAATTTGATATGCAATTTCATCTATTGGAAAAATATTCTTTAACACATAAATTGGTGTTAAGCTGTCAGTGCCGATGTTAAACTGAGAAAACTATGCCACTGAACACCCATTGTATTGCCGCATCTAAAGCAGAAAGTTCTGTTTGAAACGCTGTATTATGTTCGTTCTGCTTGAAAGGATCATCCAGAATAAAGTTATTGTTCGTAAACACTGTGAATGCCGTGCCAACTCCTCTCGGCATCTTTGATCCTTCTGTAAAAATAATCGGGAAATCTACTGTCGGTACTGGAGGAAATAACGCCGTACCGGTATAAACTGGAGGAACGAGCAAGTCCTGACTTTCCTGGTAATGAAGTTGCCCGAAGTTTCATAATGTGGGTGCCTCATGGAATTTTGGATGTTTTGAATTACGCCGGGCATTTGTTGGACGTTGGTGGAAGCAACAAAGATGTGCCATTTCAAAACTCATCTACTACCTCAAAACTGCAAAACTGTAGATGGTAAGAACCAGGCACGTAGGCAAAAAACTCCAGGGAACTTCATTATCAGGAAAGTTGTGACTTGTTTTAAGCTTATGGTCTTTAAATATCAATTTTCTATCATGATGAATGAAATCCTAACAACAACAACACATATTTCGTTAGGATTGCATTTACGACCTTGTGACATTATTTTGCCCTCGACGAATAAAAAGACTTTTTCGTAATGTGCCGATAAAATTATAATTTCGCATTCGGCCTCTATCATCTCGGAATTTGTTCCACTATTCCTAACATAATCTAAGTTTTTAAGCTTAAAATTATTATAATTATTAGTTAGTAATTACATTAATTATAAAAACTGCATTTATTTTCATTAGTTAATAGTACACGATAACATTATATAAATTAATATTTTTTAATAGTTATTTAAAATCATATTAAATTCTACTGATATTTATATTTAATAAAATTATTAATATTGATATGTTAATTTTTTTACACTCTTAAAATAATTAATTATTAAACAATTAACTCTCTAATTAGGAAAATAATATACATTTTTATGCTTTAACCCCTTAATTCTCGCTCACGTCAATTTCACGGGCTGAGGTGTCGTTCGTTATTTTTCGCTCCCGCCCTATTTCCGGGCTGGAGATTTATTGCTGGAGAAAACTTCTGAAACCAGAAAAAATTAACTGGCATTTCGGTGTGAAGCCTTTGGATATTGCCGTTTGGGTTTGGCTTTTGAGCTGACTGTAATATTGGGCTTTGTATTGCATGTTTCGAAATATGTAACACTCAAAAAATTATTAATAATCAAAATTTAATGTATATGTATATTATTTCAAATATTATTTGTAAAAATGTGTGTGATGATGATAAATAAAGATCTAAGATGTGAAAAATAAAGGTTTTATTCGCATTAAGTTGTATGGTGAAAAACAAACATTAAGACACAGAATTCTCACATGATGGCTTTTCTGCAAATATGAATTTGTTCTATAACATCTTTTTTTTTTCGCCTTAAAAAAAACTAATTGCATATTTTATTTAGAAACCTTATAATTATTCAATTTTTGTAATAAAATAAATAGGTACTTTTTTGATGGTTTTTCCAAATATTAAGCGGCCATGAAGGGGTTAATTATTAAAATTATAATTGATAATTTAGTATTCATTCTAGAAATTAAAGGGGCAAGGTTTTAGCTTCAAAAAAGGCATTAATTTAGTTTTATAAAATTCACGAGGAAATATAAAAGCAATGTATTTAGTAATGACATATAAAAAAGTATATAACTTTTTAATATGATATAGTGACATTAATTTCTAATGATTTCATGAATTGCAAATTAAAAAAATACAATTAAATAATGGCATGATTTAATAATATCCTGCTTACTTCTAAAGAAATATAGTTCTATAAATTTTGCAATCTTTTGGGCACATGGATTTAGAAGTATTATGGTATGGGGAAGTTTTTTACAAGAAATCTCGTCTCGGATGCAAAGGAGTTGGCATGATGGGTTTTTTGAACCATTTTGGGTGAGGAAACCCATTTTCGGTTGCCTGTTAGACATTGTCTGCTAAAATAGCATGTTAGTTTTATCAATTATGAAACTGCTTATTTTATGTGTTATAAAACACACACGCAATTTTTATTATAAACACGTAAAAATTATTTTATTATAAAACACACAAAATTTAACTTATTTTAAAACACATACAATTTATTCTCCCGAGTTACCATACAAAGGAAAATTTCGCCAAAACTGTCACGTTGCCCAGGCATAAAATTATCATTTTGGCACCAAAAGATACCTCGTTGCATCCGAGACATCTGTGCTGATATA
Organism: Maratus speciosus; assembly: GCA_963932465.1. Lineage (NCBI taxonomy): Eukaryota > Metazoa > Arthropoda > Arachnida > Araneae > Salticidae > Maratus > Maratus speciosus. Next base: position 644,976,770 of record OZ010786.1, on the reverse strand, counting down.
TCTGGGTACAACTAAAGGTGAATTAGGCAACCTTAAAAAATGTCCTAGGGAGAACAGTAATTACAGAATTAATAAAAAATGCAAATAAGTCTAATATAATGTGTTAGTAGCACAAATAAGAAAATAATCAAATATCATTTGCAATTCGTTTTAAATTTGTACTTAGAAAAATTACTGTTAATTGCCTAAATCTAAACTTACACACATGTATGTGTATGCTAACCAAAAAATTGTGAAAATGAGTTACAGCTATTCATACACACAATCGGTGTAAATATAAGATTAGCCAGTTATATTTGAATCCTAAAAATGTTAAATAATAGCATTATTACAACTCAGTAGGGATTATTAGCATTTAGTGCTTCAAATTTAAGAAGAAAAGGAAAGTTGTGCTGCATTTTCAATCCGTAACCAATTTCTTTATCTGGTGCATATGAATTCAAAATGGGGGGGGGGGGGATATTTATTCAACTTCTACCGAAGAAGCTCTTTCTGAGCTTAATATTTTAATACCAATTAGTCCTTTTTCTCTAATTCATACTTCATAATAGTTGAGTAGATGTTATTATTTTATTCTTCTTTAGCTACAATTTGCTATAAATTTATTATTGCAAAGGTAAAATGGAAAAATAACATACTACTCGCTAGTTATTCTTTTAACCTGTAGAAATTTAATATATTTGCTATGTTTATTTTATATAAAAGAACGAGTAATTTAATTAGTTAAAGGGAATTATGTCATTACAAAATATATTAGATTTAAATATCATTTTTAAAGAAAATGCTTTTTATGTCACATACAAACTTTCTTTTTAAAACTTTCCAAAAAAGTTAAAAGTTAAAAAGTATTTATGCATTCGGTTTGTCTGTCCGTCTGTCTACGCTCTAATTCTCTTAAATATACTCGGATTTTCATGCAATTGATAAAGCTTATTTAGGGTCACCAAAGCGTGTTTGGTATTGAATGTGAAGTATGTAGGATTAACAGTTTATTTACAGGGGCACTCACAAGTATTCCATTACAATATGGTATATGGGGGAAAATCGTTTGCAGAGTATTTTAATGACATGACGCTATTTCAAATGTATTGAAACTGATATAAATCACTAAATTTCACTACGATCACGTTAACAGGGCATTCATAGCATTTTTTATCTATTTACAGGGACAAACAAAAGAAATCCATTACAATATGGTATATGGAGAAAAATCGTTTGCAGAGTATTTTAATGACATGACGCTATTTCAAATGTATTGAAACTGATATAAATCACTAAATTTCACTACGATCACGTTAACAGGGCATTCATAGCATTTTTTATCTATTTACAGGGACAAACAAAAGAAATCCATTACAATATGGTATATGGAGAAAAATCGTTTGCAGAGTATTTTAATGACATGACGCTATTTCAAATGCATTGAAACTGATATAAATCACTAAATTTCACTACGATCACGTTAGAACAGGGCATTCATAGCATTTTTTATTTATTTACAGGGACACACAAAAGAAATCTGCCACAGTACTGTCTTTGAGTAATAATTGCTGTAGTGTACGGTTTAAAATTCGGTACGCGCTTTTAAATTTAACTAATTTTTGCATGTTACTCGTTATATATAAATTCTATACCTTATATACAGGGCTGCACAAAAGTATTCACGTACCATTCTCCTTATTAAAAGAAAATACTGAAGTGTAATTTTCAACTAAAGTATATCTATTTCTTAATTGAACTAAATTTTGGCATGCATGTAGTTAATAGATATAAATCTATATATCGATATACAGGGCTGCTGAAAAAATTCGGATAATTTTTCGATTGTAGATGAGAACAGCTGACATTGGGTTTTGAAATGGGTTATGCGTTTCTGTATGGTTGAATTAAACGTAATATTTTAATTTTTTTAACGGTGCACTTTTGCTACGTTATTCTTAATGTGTTGGAAAGTGTTTCATAATCTATGCTGGACGCATGATTTTTTCTTTCTTGTTATAAACTTACTGTACTTAATTTTTACAAGTCTAAGGAATAGTCTAAGGTTAGAAACAATTATTAAAAGCTTTATGTTTTGTTTATTCATAAGACAAAATAGATATAGAAACTTTCCAAATTATGATCATCTTATGTTATCACCTTTTAATACTTTTTTATGTAATTTTAAACATTTACAAAATTTATGATTTTAATTAAAAAAATCAGTTGATTAAAATCACGATTTAATCACTGATTTAAATCATATGATTAAAATCATTGACATCCTAGGATAAAGACAGGGGCGTAGCTACGTTTTTTGGTGACCAGGCCATGATACTCCCCCCCCCCCCCCCCCACCACACACACACACACAAACACGCTAAATAAAAAAACATTATTTTTCCTCAAGATGAAAAAAAGTCTTTCTGGCTTGTACCGGTAGGAAAAGGTAGTTTCCCTCTTTGTTTTTAAAATTTCTATTAATTTTATTCAAACACATGAAGCTAAAATACGTAGAACCCGATAACAGAAGATTCCCTGTTTTTGTCATTACTGCATTTTATCGAGGATTTAAAAAAAATAGCCAGTTATCGCCCAGATGGTTTCATTTATGACGACTGACTTTAAACACCAAAGTCGACGATCCAAATGTCGCCTACCTGAACGAGAATTCAACGTTAGCATATATATGTATTTTAAGCATGTCAAAATCGCAACAATGATTACAGCAATGACAGTAAATCTGCTAAAAATCATTAATTAAACCCGATTATTGAAAAAAACCTGTTGTCTTGTTTCAAACTGGCAGCCAACCTAGAATTTCAAATTGCTATGTCGGAACATGCAAATTGACAAAAAATGTTCTAGAATCCTTGCGCCGAGGTCTAACACTTAGAGAGGAAATATATTTGCATTTCTAATTTTTTGTTTATGTTTTTGAGTTTGAAGTGTTTAAGGGTTGCTGCCATATTGAAACAAGATGGCAGATCAAACGGTCAACAAATTCGGTCAATATCTTAAAACCCCCTTAACATATGCTCAATCACACGCATATTGGTTTATAAATACAAGTGCTCATGCATGACAAATATCAGATGTAAATATATGAAATTTTGAAGGAAGAGTAATTTTGGAGTCTCTGGGTGACGATCGGAGAAAATATACCACAATTGTCTGAAATTATTTTTCTCCGAATAGCAACAATAAGTAATTTCTTACTTTTTATAAACTATCTAAAAGAGCGATAGGTGCGAATACAGTGTAATCGGTTTTTTCTAATGTATGCACGCTGAATTTAAGTAGGGGAGTCTAGGGAGGGTTGACCCACTTTTTACAAAATGATTTTTTATTTTACAAATATTGAACGTTGAATAAAGTTATCTACATCATTTTATTCGTTATACAATAAGTTGTCAAAATAAAATTGCTACATAAGTGCAACATATAAGAAATTTGAAAAATAATTGATTTTAATCATGAGAAAATAATGGGCCAAGTCCCCCTACATATGGGAGGATTTACCCACTGTATGAGAGGCTTGACCCACTTTGTTTTATATTGAAATATTTGCGAAGGGAAATAAAATCAGTTTAAATAAAGCAAAATAACTACATGTTGTATGATTTAATTTTTATGAAAAATACATAAGGATACCAGAGGAAAAAATACTAGAGGAGAAAAATTTTGTTTTAACCTCTTCGTTACTTAGGTCCACATGAAGACCTTGGAAGCCCATTGTAATAAAACCAAGCAAAATATCGAAATTTTGATTATGAATTCCCATTTATGACAGTTTAAGCTTCAAAATGAATCCAACAGATTAGAACTCTTGACTTATTTTCTTGGCTAAATCATTGGTTGCAAGTGAAGTTTAAAAAAATGTCGTCAATTCAGCGATTGCGTAAAAGTAAGTAATATTTATCTATATTAAAATTTTAATTATGATGTCATAATTTTTTTATTGCTAAAAGCATTATAAATGTTCACTAGATAACTTCCTTTGTGAATTTTTTTATTTTAAAAGCATCATTTTATTGAGGTCCACATACGTGGACCTCAGTACTTAGCTACTATAAAGAGGCTTAAACTCAAGGAATATTGTTATCGTGTTTAGAAATAATAATAAAGTCCCCCTATATTTAATTAACTTAAAATATATGTTCTTTTTAAACAGGATATGCAATTTATGCTAGCTTAAGTGGATTTTGTATATTTGATTAAATATTATTTAATGCTGATTAAATTCTGCTACTTTATTGAAAATACATAGACTCATTGGAGACCATATATAATGTATTTTTTACTCAAAATAAATAAAGATGATTATTTTTATATAGTTATATTTGTAAATTTTTCTTTCTCGTAAATAATACACAATAAAAATAAAATATTAAAAGATTTCCTTGGGCCAACTTTTGAAAAAAAAAATTTATCCCAGTTCTATTAATACTAATACATATGTACTTTTTTTCTAATAGTATATTAATTTTAAACTACAAGATGGGAATCCAATAGCTGTTTATTTTTAAGTAAAAAAATATTGTCTAATACTGTTAAAATTGATATTTTACTTCCAAATAAAGTTTAACCACAGTTATGAATATTGAGCTTTACGAGGAACTAGCTACACAAACAAATTTACATTCAATGCAAAATCGAGAGCACAGGTCGGTGAATACTACAGTTTATGATATGATGAAACTTACAGGCCGCCATATTCTCATGGGTACATTGAAACTTTCTCAAGTCAAATTATATTGATCGCAAGCCATGTCAATCCAGCAATTTGTTGATACAATGACAAAAAATAGATTATTTAAACTAAGGAACTATCTCTATTTTGTTGATAATTCTGCCACTCTTTTTAGATTTAATAACAGAAAAATGTTTAAGCTTATCTCGACCTAAACATATTTCTTTGGACCAGAAAATGATTCCCTTTTCTCGGCAGTGTGATTTCCCATAATATGCATCTTCAAAACCAAATCCTCTAAGTTTAAAATATTTGTTCTGTAGGTTAGAGATAGATTGGTATTAGATTTCTGTATATACGTATGTTAGCAATGGCAGTATTTTCTCAGATGATATGCAAGATTTTCGTTTACTTAGGGGTATTGTTAAATTGTTGTGTTAAAGTGTGCCCCAATATTTTAACCATATAATTTACACAGACAAATTTTTTACTAGTAGTTTGAAATGTGTAGAATAACTTTTGCAAAAATGTTTTCTTTCATTAACTATTATGTGAAATAAAGTCGGTCCTGCTACACAAAAATTGAGAGCTGATAAAGACAGAAAAAAGGAGAGTAGGATGAGGTACTTACAGATTAAAAGATTTGCGTTTTAAAGTGCAAAATATAGCAAATCAGTTACTTTTCTTCCAGCATATGTTGAAAGTGAAGCAACTTGTTCACGTTTGAGATGGTCGAAAGAGGTTAAGAAAAAAGTAAAAGTAGCCAGCCAGTTGAATTAAAGATGTACAGCATATCTGTGGGTGATACAGATCTTTTATCGGTACCTAGCATATTATCACTGTGCAGCAAAAAACTCAAATAAATGGCCAACGCATGTATTTAATAACTTTGTACATCTAGTGATTTCTAATTGCTGGATACATTACGTAAGAGGTAATAAAGCGATGAAGATGACAATACATGTTATTAATAGATCATAGGATGCGCATTGCTGCATTTCTGATCCAGTATAAAGGGAGAAATGATATAACTTCCTGTAAACGTAGGCCACGATTAAATTCAAGTTCTGAAAGAAGAAATGACAAAGCAGCAAAAAAAAGTTAAAGTACTTTATAAGGAAATCCGTCTTGACAATGTAGAACATTTGCCAAGATTTATAGGTAGCAAAAATACGTCTGCGCAGTTGCACAGCCAAGGGGGGTGGGGATCCAGGGTGTCCGGAACCCCCCCCCCCCCCCCCCCCAACGAAGAACTGGCTTACTAAATCATGGATACAACAACTGTCAAAATGTTAAGACGGAATCACAAAGAACCTATGAAAAGTTCCGCTTTAGATAGGTGTTCGTCTTAGAATGTATAAATAAAGGAATTTCGCCTGGGCTATGAAGTTTTTCGTTTTAGACAGGATTTTTTATAAACACGTTCGTTTTCACAGTTTCTCCTAAAAACTGTTAAAACACGTTATAACTCTTTAGTATATCTCTGAAGAGCATAAATGTATTACAGTAAAATATGTTAAGATGACCTCTCCTAACCCTTTCAGGGGCAAAGTACTTTTGTTGCTGAAATTTTAAAAGGATTGAATGACACCGGAATTAATGAACAAATTTTTATGAAAGTAAGTAAAAGCTTTTCTTCGTGTACATTATACAAAGCAAAATTTAATTCCTAAATTCTGGTGCCAATGTGGCATTTTGGGATTAAAATTAAGTGGTATATACAATATACAGATGCCCTTCAAGGGGTTAAAGGAAAAAAATTCAAGATTCGACGAAAACAACACTATATATTTATACTTGCTAAGGCTTGAAACCTATCTAAAATGGAACTTTTTTCAGTTGTATTTCCTTTTTGGTAGGTTTTCTGTGAACACGGAATCCTCTCGTAAACGGAAACATTTTTTGGTCGTAATGAAGAAGGACAACTATATACGTAAACCTACTAAGATCTAAATCGGTCTCAACGAATTTGTTAACGATCCCTAGCGATTCCGTTTACACAGGTTATAACTAGATTAAGGCTGTGTGCAAAAGGAAAGAAATGCTCCCTCTTCTACGAAAGCAATCAAAGTGTCAACAGGCCTTTCTTTTCCAACTTTTCTGTGGTTATTAATAAAAGAAAAGGGAGTCTCTGCAATGGAAAGAGGCGGAGATGGAATCGTCGGAAAGATCTACAAAAGTAATAAAACATGAAAAGCACCAGCTAAACGCAACAAAGATAGCACCATTTGTATAATACGTCTATTTGGACATTAAACATAAAACTTCTTCATCTTGAACTTTGATGGGACCAACTTTTGCCGACACTTACGTGAAAAGACGAGTTTACACGAACGCAATAACGGCAGATTGACTGAGTTTCGGCGGCCATTATGTTTGTACATTTTATAATTTTATATCGGACAATAATTTCGATTACTATCAAATAATTAATGTGTTGGCTGGAATTAATAAAAGTAACTTTATTCTTTGACGGCTTATTGGTAAATTGTTATTGCCACTTTCAAAATACCTTCAGAAATCTGAATATATCAGAAAATAGTGTAAAAGTGGGCGTTTTGAACCGAATTTCCGCGCGAAAGAAGAATAACCACCCAAGAAATGGTGAGAAACGTCTTTGTCACATGGTCAAAATCACTTATAACTCAATAGGTTATTTATTTATCAAAAGAATGGAAAACACAGCTCGATTCCGAATCGCTTTCATAGTCAGGCCTCCCAATTTTATATCTTTCATTTAAAAAATGAATTTGTAAACGTGTCAAAACGTTTTGCGCTTGTTGAGCAGAGCAGTTGAGAACAGCCTTAATAAAAGTAACTTTATTTTTGGACTGGTTATTTGTTACCACTTTCAAAATACCTCCAGAAAAGATCAATGTGATGTATCTTCTGTTGTAAAACATGCTAGCGATGTATTTTCAGCTCTAAAGAGTTTACGTCAATCAATGAGAAAGGAACAGGACACTGGTATTCTAAAATTTGCTAACTTGTGCAAGCGATCAAAATCCTTCACTAAAGAAAAGTTTGATACAATTTTCTTTAGCCGTACACATTCCTTGTCAAGTTGGCCATCCGATGAAGAGAGATAATATATCTAAAGACAAACCTGAAGAATATTTCAGATCAATCTTTCTTTCTTGCTTGGATACTTTTATTTCGGGTCTCGTTGATCGTTATGGCGATTTTGTTATCGAGCTTTACAACCCGAGCTATTTTTAATAAAGTATTAATGGAATATTACGTTGTTGCTTATTATTCAGAAGGGCAGATTTGTATCTACGTATTTAGTATTATAATTTTGTATCTAGCCATTGTCGGGAATTGAAGGCAGTTACAGGACTATGGGAAAATTCGTATTTTTTTACGATTTCAAAATGATACCAAAAACATCGGAAACGATTTTTATATTAATTCAATTACAGCGTTGAATTCAGGAAGAGCTCTTCATCTCCTGCAGCATCGAAATGTCCTTCCGGAAGATTTGGGATTTTATGCTTATTAATGGTCTAGAATTACTACAATGGTACTAACTCCTTGTCGAGACTTCAAAGTGTCCCTTCCAGAGATGCAAAAATTACTCCTGGAAAAAATTTCTGAATTCATCATTACCTGTGACGCACATGTGAATGCCCAGTTTAACATTACATCCAAAAATTTCATGGTGGCAATGAGAGTTTTGTCTATGGAGAAGGTCATGAGTGATATACTGTCTTTAAGAATGAGAAATTGAAAGCATAAGTTGAAGCTAATCTACATACCAAACTGGCCCTTCTTTACGTGAACTCATTATCCAATATCCATTAGAGCACAGTTTCTTAATTCAGTGTCAAGAAATTAAACGTGAAAATTGCTGTTTTAAACTTAACCATTTGATCCTAACTTTAATGCAAGCAAATGTTTATGCTATATGAAACTTGATTTAAATACATTTAACTCTTCAGTATATGCTCAGTTTTTTATATCATAGTGTTTGTAAAATATTTGTCACTGGTAAATATTAATGCAACTTCATTATATTATTAGCTTCAATAACAGAGATTGATCTTGCTTTTTTTTTACACATTGCTATTTTTAAAATTAAGAAATTAAACAAGGATATACCTAAAGTCTTAAGTTACTCGAAATACTTCTATAAGACAAACACACAGTCAATCCTGTTAAGACGTGATTGCAAGGCACTATAGTTTCAATTTAAATAGGTTTCCTTTTCAGGAAGTGTAATTAATTGTACTTGTAAGATACACAACCTCAATAAAATCTACTGTTCATTTCGCCGGGTTACTGGAACTGTTCCGTTCGAGACCAGATTCCGTTATAGAAACATTCCGCTTTCACAGGTTTTACTGTGTTTATAAGTACAATAAAACCTGTTAAGACGGAATCGCTAAAACGCGGTTAAAATCCCTTTTCAGACAAGTTTTCAGCAAATTTAATTATATGGTAATCCACACCAGGACCCTGTAATACTTCCGTTTAAGGTAGGATTCTGTTATAGATAATTACCATTTTGACAGATTTTACTAAAGTGTATTTATATAAACTAGGGGATCGTACCCGGGCCTCCCGGGTTACAGAATAAAGGTGAAAAACATTTTTTTAATTGAAAACTAATAATTTTTTTTATATGCAATACATTTTTTAGATTGCCCACTTACATTAAAAAAGCATTTTTCATATAAAAAATACGAATTAGACAATCAAATGAATTTTTGAAATTTATCAAAAGCGATATTTGCTTATTAGCCACATGCTAAGGGTTATTTGACCAAGATTTTGCTACCTACGGCATCTTTTTATATTCTGATAATTTCAGAGCTTATATTTGTTAAATTTGTGTTTTATATATATTTTTTTATTTATTTATTCACAGGGAAGTTTTTTTTAAAATGGATATTAGCCGTAATTAAATGATGAACTCTTTATTTTGTTAATAACACATACTGGACAATTGCACCATAAAATATAATAAATAAAGATACAATCTTGCTTAATGGTACACACAATAAACGAACTTTAATAAGCTAAAAGTTAACTTCTACGTTATTATTATTATTATTATTATTTACCATCATATTTTCCTGAAGACGGCTGTAGAAACAGCTCGAAGCGTAGGAGTTAACTTTTAGCTTATTAAAGTTAGTGTGTTTTGTGTACCATTAAGCAACAAAAAAAAAAATCCTATTTGGTGATCTAAAAATTTAAATTGTACGATTAAAAATATGTTAGATCTGTGTCTTTTTTAAATATTATTCTTTTATTTGTTTATAAAAGAAGTATTAATTTCGTTAATTTGTCTTTCACAAATACGTTAGATTGATGTTTTTTTAATATCCTTCTTTTATTCATTTATAAAGGAAGTATTAATTTCATTATGCAGAAATAGTCAGAAACAAATGCTGAACAATGTTTGTTGCTCTATAAGCAAAATGTTTATTATTATTATGTATTGAAACCGGCACGAGATAAGATAAACTTTAAAAAAATCATGCTTAAAAATTATTTTTAAAAAATAATATATCAGTCAATTAAGATACAGTTTTAAAACAAATTGCATTTGAAAGTAAATGTTTTCCCTATGCGACGAAAATTGAAAATGTACGATGGTCAGAAGATTAAAAAACTCCAGTAGCGAAAATTTCAAGACCGACATTTGATCGTGAAGTACTGCCATTCGCAAAATGACGTCAGTGTTACGCACAGATATGTTTGTTCTTTATAATATAGATATGCAATCAGTAAAATATAATAAAGATCAGTTATTAGGATGTGGTTATCAATTGAAGCTCTTATACTTGGTATTCCGGAATGAAAAACAGCAATTTTCACCTTCTCAAAATTTGCATACGCAATTCTCATATCCATATTCATCATTTTTTTTAAAATTGTATTTTGTTTGATCATTTTAAAATCATTTTAACTCAAAACTTGAAGTCACGATTGCCAGCAACATCTTTTATTTGTACAGACGCACTCTTTACTTGAGATTCTAATCTTAATTCCGGAGAGTAAAAATTTCCGTAATTTATGTTTTTTAGACGCATTAGTGTTAAAATGCTTAGTTTTATCTAAGAAAATGATAGTTATCTTTTAAATATGACTTCATTTTCACTTAAATAAGCATTTCGCCTAGTGCCTGAAACTTAGTATCAGTACACATGCAGAAGGGAAAACAATATAGAAAATTTATAAGGAAAAATGCGTGTTTTCAAAAGCAGTATGTCATTTTCTGTTATTATCCCCCTAATATATTATTCTCCTAATGGGGTTTTTCACCGCTAAACGCTATACAACAATTTTTATCAACTATTTAGAATTTTTTATCAGAAAATGGCATGAATAAAGATAAAAATACCTCATTATTTCTCTCTTGTCTGCAATAATGAAAGCTACACTGTAAAAAAAACCATGGACTTTCCGTTTTGGAAAAGGCAACTAGTTGCCTTTTCTGAAACGAATAGATTCTTTTGAGAATGAAAAGTTTTAATTTACAACACGATTAGTTTCACATCTGCAATGAAAGTAATCTTTTTGGTAATGAAAGATGTCACTTTCATTGCAGATGTGAAACTAATCGTGTTGTAAATTAAAACTTTTCATTCTCAAAAGGAATCTATTTCGTTTCGGAAAAGGCAACTAGTTGGATATTTAAAAAACAGATAGTGCGATCACATCTACAAATGAACAGTTTTCAGTTAAAAAAAATATTAGTAAATTTGGTTCAGCAGAAAGATCAAGGCAGATGACTAAAAAACACACTTGTGTTTTAAATATATAGATTATATAAAATTATGAAAAATTAAATTAAGCAAATTATGTTATTTTGATAAAATTATAGTAGAATATCCCAAAGTATAGCATTAAAATTTCATTATTCAAGATAATTTCGGACAAAACCTTCAGGAACATGATATTATTTTAAACCTCGAGTTATTTGTTTGCTTGTCTAACTCGGCGAAGCAAATCAATCCAGGCAAGATTCATCAATTTCTGTAATATAAATCGCTATTATTTGCATGTCACCTCTCTTTTATAAAGACACTGTAAATTTTTGCAAAACATTGCGTTTTATCAGTGTGTGATTTCGATTACATTATTTTCAAAAGTGAAGCATCTTCATCTGTGAAGAATTTCAAAGCAGCTGGGCTAGGATGGCCACCCAGGGAATCCCAGCAAGTGCTTTAGAGTTTTAGTGCAGTCCCTGGGGGAAGAACCAGCTGGCTATGAAAATGACGCTCTTCTACAAACATAATTCAGTTTTAAGAATTAAAATACACGCTTTTTATAAAAGGACGTCATTTGCATCCGCTAAAGCAATCCACTTTTACAATCCAGCCTTAAACTTCGTCTATAGAAAAGTATGCATATGACGTCACTATCGCGGAATAACAGACAGTAATTTTGACATAGCGCGTATTTTAATTTCAACTTTTTTTTTCAGGTTTTATGAGAAAATGGAACAAAAATATGCAGTAATCTCCTATTTTCCGTTTACTTTCAATAGAAATGATGTACATTTGTTGCCACGATTAGAAAAATGGTATTAAAAACTACAAAAAATTAATATCTCAAAAATAAATTGAGATACAGCTTTCAAACAAATTGCATTTAAAACAGCATTTTTTCCCCTTATACGACGGTGTAAAAATTTAAAATGTGCGATGTTTAGAAGTTTAAAAATTTGCTGTAGAAAAAATTGCAAAACCGAAATTTTATTTCAAATCGTTGCCATTCGCAAAATGACGTATGCGTTACGCACAGATATGTTTATCCTAATATAGACATATCAAAAATTGTAAAAAAGGAACCTGTCTAGAAGGGAATGCTGTCTTAAACGGAAATATTCATAGCCTCATCGAAAAGAATACATACAATTACACCTCCTAACAGGAAACCCTGTTTAAAATAGAATTATGTACAACTTTTTGCGATTTCATCTTGAAATGTTTTATTATATATATAATCTGAAGGAAAATTCTGGACCCCCTCCGAAAGAAAATCTTGGCTACGCCACTGCGTCTAAATATTGTTTAGAAGGACGTAAAAAAAGATAAAAAAGAAGAGTTATGTGTACAAAGTGTAAAGTTTATTTATACAGGGTTATTCTAAATGATGGACCCATTTTCAAAAAATTATATTTATTAAAGTACAAATCCAAAATCAACAATCTTTATACCAATGAAAAGAGGAAGATTCAAAGTGTGTTTTAAGACATTATAAATGTTCAATGTGTCCACCGTTTGCTGCACGGCAAAGATCTACGCGATAGCCAAACTAGTCCCACACACGAGAAAGCGTATCTGCTATTACTGAGTGCACGGCTTTCAAAGCGGTGATGTTTCAGAAGCGGCCGGTAGAGGTCACCCGGCAATAGGCCGCCTTCTAGATTTCTCACAACTATGAAATATTACATGATTTTTCAGAGTAACCTTCGAAAAATCATCTATTACGAGAGAAAATTTTTTGTTTCATATCTCACCCACAAAATGTTTCTCATTAGTATGAATTAACAACAGATGGGTATTAAAATTACTCTTTTGAGAGAAATTCTTGTTACATATTTCACAGACGAAAGGTTTCTCACCAGTGTGAATTAACAAATGGCTGTTTAACACACTTTTACGAGAGAATCTCTTGTTGCACATCTCACACGCAAAAGGTTTCTCACCAGTATGAATTAACAGATGTCTGCTTAAAACTCTCTTTTGAGAAAATTTCTTCTTGCATATCTCACATACAAAAGGTTTCTCACCAGTATGAATTAACAGATGTCCACTTAACTCACTTTTTTGAACGAATTTTTTGTTGCATATCTTACAAAAGAAAGGTTTTTCACCAGTATGAATTAACAGATGGGTTTTCAAATTACTCTTGATAGAAAATTTCTTGTTACATATACCACACACAAATGATTTTTCACCCGTATGGATTAACAGATGGCTCTTTAACTGACTATTTTGAGAGAATTTCTTCTTGCATATCTCACAAACAAAAAGTTTCTCACCAGTATGAATTGAGAAATGCCTCTTTAAATGACTCTTTGTAGAGAAATTTTTCTTGCATATCTCACAAACAAACGATTTTCCTTGGTGCGAGTTACAAGATCCTTTTTCAAAACATTCTTGAAAAGAAATGCTTTGTTCCATATTTCACGCTTTAAATAATTTTATCTTCTTTGAGTGATATCAAAGCGGCCGTTTCTGTTTAACTAATTTATGGATTGATGTATCTGGAATAAATAAAGCTATGTTAATCTATTATATTTTATAATTAACCGAAAAGATATTAAAGAGGAAACAGGCTTCTTAAGGAAATTAAAATTATTGTAGGAAATTGAAATCCAATTTTATAACACAGTAATAAAAACTATATTCATTTCTAAAATTTATGAAGAAACTATTCATAAGTAACAACTGTTAACAACTTAGACTGTTCTATTAAGGATGTTTTCTAATCCCAACTGTTTACTTTTTGATACACTACTGAAATTATTATTTTTTTATTACGCATAAAATTGGCAGATGCTCTTACTAAGAAACTGTGAAATGAAAATTTGTTTCTTTTTTTCAGATAAGACAGAGGATCTTTTGGAAAATGATTTCAATGCTGGTATTTTGAATCAGTTTTCCAGTACAGCAGCATGAAAAATGTTATCAGATAATCGGTTTAATTCAAGATTGAGTACCTTTAGCGATTAATGAAAACTGTTCGACTCCAAATCATTTGAATAGTATGTTAGTGTCATTATATTAATATTTAAAAGTGGAAACATAAATTGGTTTCAGGCTTATTTTCACAAAAAAATCTTCTCTGAATAACTTTTCAACAAAAACAATAAAAGATGAATCATGCCAAATAGCAGTGATTGCAAGATAATGTGAGCTTAAAACACGTGTGTTTCAAAAAGAACTCCCCAACTTTGGAAATGTCATAACTGCGAAACAAAGAGAACAGAAAGGTGAAGCAAGTGTTATGTTGGACAGATAGGTCTGGAATTTATTATCCTCTGGTTTACAGAAGTAGTTCCAATATTGGCTAATAGGTGGCAGCACAAGAATATGAAGCTTTAAATGGTACTCAGAAGTACAGAAAGTTCACTTGCGAGTCTGTTTCATTGCTGACATGTGTAAAGGAGTTCTATCGAATTAGTTATTGCACGGAAATTGAAGAACATCCAGTCATAAAACTTGGGCCAACGGGTTTTTATTGTTCAGGAATACCACCGATTAGGTCGAAGTTCGACAATGACAAACTGAAACTTTCAGAAAGAAAAAAAAATATATTAATAAAAGGTCCAGATCATAAAACAATTTATAATTTATTCATCAAGTTTGAACGGACAGCCAGTGTGGCCAATAATTCAGCCAGAAATGTGAGATATAGCCGATAAGTCATGACTAGTGTTGTATGAAGGATAAATACCAAGCGGGTAGGTATTTATTTTTGGGGTATACACCTGGGTATTTAACCCAAGCCTAGAGTAAACACCCAAAAATTAGGTATTTTCATATTTCGCTGTAAAATATGACAATCTTGAGAAAAATCTTAAAATCGTAGTTTAGAAGGTTTCAAATATGATAACAGTTTTCAGTTTAGTTAAAGAAAAATGCCTACATGTTGTCCGATTGAATGGCCTTCCAATTCCAAATCTTTTCCAATTAGTATAATCCAATATTTTAAGATGCTTGCATTTAAGCTTTTCAATTAAGCATTTTTTTAAACAATTGTAATTGATATAGTGAGGACCTTGAAACAAAGTAACAGTCTTCATGCAGTGCTTCAGCCAAATTCAAGGTGGAGAAGGTAAACAATTAGATTCCTTGAAAATATCAGGAAAAACTAAATGAGAAAGTTATTTGTATTGTCTTAAATCTTTATACTCGAACTATTTGAAAGTTTGTTTTTAATCGAGATTTATTTTCTAAATATTTTTTTAACATAAAACATAGGGACTACAAAAGTTTTGTCTCACAATACCAAAGGATGCTTCAAAATTCTTTCATCAGCCACTAAAAGTCTGTTCTACGACCCATATATGAAAACAGAAAAAATTTTCTTTCTGTTCTCATAGTGATAGTATGTAATACAAATAGGATGTACATCATATCAATTGTAATACTTTCTAATCGCAAACAGCGATTTACTCCAAAATTAGAAATATTTTGGTGTTCCTCAACAGTGGACAAAAAAACTAGGCTATTTCAGTGCACAGGCATACAGATTGAGCATACAGATAAATGGGAAGGCTGGAATATATTAACACACACAAAAGAGCCAATAAGGCGCGATAACCCTTTGGGGAGAACAACGTAAAATTTCGCTTATGGTGGAAAATTACTATCCCAAAGAATTATAAAGGGTTAGAAGCATAAAAAAGGTTTATATTACAAATTAAAGCAGTTAGTGAAGAAACGTATCTGCTAAAAAAAGAAAAAACCTTTAAATGTGTTTCGGATTCGTATTGAAAAAAATTGTCTACATTTCAAAACCAGTTGTACAATTTATTGAATTTAGCCCTTAGAAAGCGGCAATGAAAACATTAACCTATAGTGGATACTGTTATCTGAAAGAACTATAAAGAGTTAAGAGCATAAAAGATAAGTTTTTATTACAAATTATGCCAGTTAGTGAAGGAGCTGATCAAGTAAAGAGAAAATTTTTAGATGATGTGTTGTGGATTCGTTAAAAAAAATGTCTCAATTTTAAAACCAGTTGAACTGATTGAACCATTTCAATCAAATGAACATCATACATTTGGTATATTAAAAAATTAACAAATTTTATCCCCATAACAATCACCATAGGGTTAGCATTAGCTCGCGAGTGTTTTCGGCTGCAAAGACACGGGAACCTTAAATAAACCATGGACTTACCCCATTCCAGTGTAGTCCATCTTTTAATCCTCAATGGACACTGCCATGCAGGCGAAGACACCCGCGAGCTAATTCTAAACCTATGGGGAGGGTATTTTGTAATATCTCATTTGCATTTCAACATTTTTAAATAATTTCTATTTTCTTCTTTCTTTACAAGAAGAAAGTATTGGATTCACAAAAATTTTCAACTTCCGGTTTTCTACGGATTTACCCGTTTTAGGAGTCAGAGATCATATCCTTTGCAATTTTAGTGTGGGAAATAGCCAACGTTATCAGCTGCTACCTCAAATTCTTACATAACACCAGATGTCCAGAAATACTTTAATAATCATAGATTGTCCACTCTTCTATGTGTAAATTTTGATTTGAATGATCCTTTTTTGGTCCTATGCATATGAAAATTGCACTATAAATTTAAAATCCAACACATCTAGAGAGCTCTCTGTTTTTCTTTTTATTTCTGCATATATACTTTTATTTTCTTGACACACACCTCCTTGAAATTCCTTCTCTAGCGACTCTCAAGTTTCGGGGCGGTCAATATGTAAATTTTCCGAATGTTGTTGAGCTAAAGCCCACCTGGTTATATTTCCTTTAACATCTGTTCTTAATTCCCATGATCTCCCGAACGTACTCTGAACTTCACTTTTCAAGGCTTGGGGAAAAGAATCACGGCAACGCATATCTTTTAGCCTTAACTGTCATGTTGCGTAAAGTTACGAGTCTGTTTATACCTTTGACCCATTTATGAAATTATTGGTGTGATCAAAACCCCCGAAAGTATATCTTTTTTTACTCTACTGAACTTTTATTCTACTGTTCATTCTACTGAAACATGTGAATTTTGCTAAAATTTGTAAAGATAACCATAATTCGGTATAATTATTTATAACCTATCCTTTACAATTTTAGTGTGGGAAAGTGCCAACGTTATCAGCTGCTACCGCAAATTCTTACATAACACAAGATGTCCAGATATACTTTAATAATCATAGATTGTCCACTCTTCTATGTGTAACTGTTGATTTGAATGATCCCTTTTTTGGTCCCTATACAAATGAAAATTTAAACTTTATTGCCACCTTCTCGTAGGCGGGGTCTTTCTTTATCTTTGTTATCGAATTTTTGAACGGGACTTCACAGGTGAATCTCAAAAGTTGTTTTACTATCTGTGTGTGAAAATTCTCTTGAGTATTGAGTCGATCGGAAAGTCGTGTCGTGTTGGGTAAATCAATTCGTACCGGGAAATTCTATCATTTAATTATTAGACATTGATTCTGATATCTAATGTCTAACAATTACCGGGCAGAATTTTCCGGTACGAATTGATTTTTCCAACACCACACGACTTTCCGATCGACCCAATAAATAAGAAGGTTTCTGAAAAGAGTTTTCCCAGCAAACGACTAAGAATGATTTTCTAATTATACGAATTTCATCTAATAAAAAAGGGTTTTAGGTATACAGTGAAACCTCCCTGAACGACCATTTTTTCATGGAACGAAGTTTAGTCCCATAGGCTCAATACTAATTTTACCTCCATTCAGAGACCATTCCAGTTGGACTCCCTCCATGAGCGACCAAATTTCTTTGAAGAAAATGAAACAAATTCCGTTTTTTTTTCTGGTCGGTTGAAGAAGGTTTTATTAGAAAAATAATTCCGGAGAGCGCATTATTCATAAACTAAGTAAACTTCTCAACTAAGTTTAGAATTTTTTTTTTATTCCGGTAACTTTTAAGTGTTTAACCCCTCTGTGCCTTTTTAAGCAATGAATTTAACTCTGATGACAAATTATGAATGACGTTCAATAAACTCCCCCGCCCTATTCTGTCAGGAAACTTTCAAAGAAATAGATAAATAAATGAAATCGTCATTATTTGTTCCCGTCCAATAAAAATTGCATTTATTTACTGAACTTCGAAAGGACTAGGAAATAAAAGTTATAAAAGATAAAACCGTAAATTCAAAGCAAACGTCAATGTATTCATTTTTTAAACTCGATAGTAATTAACTTATGTTATTAACTTTTGTTTTGATACGTAAATTTTCATATTTTTCCCTAATGTGAAAAATAAATTTTAGTAACATTAATTGTTACTTTTTTCAGCAATTAAAATCTACACTTAAACATGACCTCCATTAACCCTTAAATGTCTGATTTTTCAAAAATCATTGTAACAGTGTTTTTCGACTTTCATTTTTTAAATAAATCATGGGAAAAATACTTAAAAAAATCGTATTTTGTTTTAAGTATGGTTTACGGCTAACAAACAGTTTATTACTAATCGGCAATACTGGTCTTTAATTGAAAAAATAATTTTCCTTGATAAAATTCTATAGTATTAAACACACAAGAATTTTAGGAACTATAATAAAAAATAAATTTTACTTGTTCACTGCAGAACAAAATAGGGTATTTCGCAAGCTTCCAAACAAAACAAAAAGAACAAGTAGCAACAATTGAAAAAATAAATCTATTTTTATTCTTAAACAGCACAAGTGTTGCCAGCTACATGTTGAAAATCAATTTAATAATATTTTCAGAATATATTTCATTGGCAATATTAGCCATTATAGATTCAATATTATTCTAATAATATTTTAGAGCCTAAATTGTGTATGTTGTCGAAAAGCAACACCCAGCATTTAAGGGTTAAGAGACTACCTCTCGGAGCAACCGATTTTCGTTGGAACGGAACGTGGTCGCTTTAGGGAGGTTTCACTTTACATACCTCGACATATCTTTTATAATGATTTTTGTAATGAGTATCTGTTATACTAGAACTTTCTCAAAGAGTACTCGAAACACTTCTGTGCTTTCAAACTAAGAATTTTCTGTCACTGCTAAGTCTGCAGCTTTAAATGAGCATGTGAAAAGCATCTTCAAAGTTTAGTCATACATAGATTATTTGCTTTGTAATTTGCACTCCCATCTTGAGTCAGTCATGACTGATAATTATAAAGAGAGAAGTTCATAGCAATAAATAAATCGTCTCCTTTGAGCTGATACAGTTCAAATCAATGTGCAATGTTGCAAATTTCTGAAGGAAGAAACGATTTTTAGAATACAGATAATATCTGTCGAGTTTTGGTGTGGCTGAATTTTCAGCAAAACTTAGATTTTGGACGGAAAATGAATTTTCAGTCGATCTCTAATTTTAAAACTAATTAATTTTTTATTTACTTAAAGAACAAATAAATTTAGCTTAACATTTAACAATTAATTTCAATTCATATTTTTACTTTCAATATTACCACTATTGTTAGTTAATAAGGAATTTTTGAAGCTTTATGAATTTTTCTAAGACATCAGCAATAATAATAATAAAAAAGAACAAATAATACATTTTCATCAGCATATTGTTAATCCATAAACCAAACAAAAAAAAGGGAAAAATAGCTCTTTGATTGTAATTCGTTTCTTCCATTTATATGCATTTGCATACAATTCACTTACAGTTTGAATGCTATTTTCGGTATTATTTATTCTAATATTGTCAGAATGTCACTTGTCTATTAAGAAAAAAGAAACTATATATGTTCCACACAAAGATAAATAAATATTTTACACATTATTTCAGCTGTAGAGATAGTTTGATATGTTTAATATTTGGCTGACTGGTAGTATTTCCAACTTTATTAGTAGTCCCACTTCAGCATAATTTATAAACTAGTTTCACTGGTAATTTATCAGACATGATGATAAAAAAGTAATAATAGAAATGTAAAAATAAAAACGTTAAAAGCACCAAAAATTTTAAATTTTAAGTATACCGGTTTCGGTAGCATATAGCATAACTTCCTCAGTGCTGAGCACTGCACAAAGCTCCAACTTGATAAAAAAGTAACTGTTAATAAAATCCATTATAATAAATCATTATACTATTTCATTAATAATTTTAATTTATTTATTAACCATTTGGAAAAATGGTTATTGTCCTCTGTCAGGGGGGGGGAGGAATCAAAAACATATCTGAAGCTGTTTATTAGTTGAATCCGCATTTTATTCGTTTTCTGATTGGTCTATACAGTAATCTGTATTTTCCCTTTACTTCCAACAGAGATGGATACTTCTACTGCCACTATGACAAAAAAGTAATAAAAACAACAACAAAAATTAATAACTCAGAAACAAATTGAGACACAGCTTTCAAACAAATTGCATTTAAAAGTGCATTTTTTTCTCCATACAACGGTGTAAAAAGTAATATTATGGGATGCTTAGAAGTTTAAGAATGAAATTTCATTTAAAATTGGTCCAGGAATATTAATGTATAATCCATGGCGTACGTAATGTATGACCAGCTCCGTAGAAGGTTAAAATTTTACAGTACCGAAAATTGTAAAACTGAAATTTCTTTTAAAATTTGTTCATGATGGGTCCAGGAATGCTAATGTTTAATTCATGGTGTACGTAATGTATGATCAACTCCGTGCGATTTTTTATGTCTTAAATTTTAGTCTTCGAAAAAATCATTTTCCAAATGGTCGTTGTAATTTGTTAAATTGCTTTATAAAAAAAAAAATATTATCATCATTTTATTTTATTCATTTATTTTTTTGTAGGATGTGAGAAAAGCCATCTGGCTACTAAGGGTTTATTTTTTCTTTTTGTAGCTGTCTTTCTTCATCTCTACTTATGAGGTGATAAATGTTGATTATGGCTTTGTTAATTTTATGTAAAATTGCTAATAGAATGAAATAGGAAAATATCTTTTATCTATAAAATTTATTCCTTTAATTTGATTTTTTTCCCCCTTGCTTACAATACATACATGTGTACAAGGCGAAGCATTTTTGACAAAATTTGGGAGTTGAAAATAGGGGGTCAACTTATACAAGAGTTAGTGAAAAAAAAAAAAAATGCAGATAATCGGCAAATGGGCAGGTCTTTTGTAATCACACATGGGTCGACATTGGAGAGAGAGATAAAAGCGGGCAATGGTCATTTCCCTGCGATTGACAAAAAAAGCTTAAGCACCCATTTTCTCTTGGGATAGAATAATTCCCTTCAATACATTTCATTTTAATCTGCTTTCTAAAACGAGTTCAACTTGAGAATGCTTCTAGATTTCTCTCCCAAAAGTCCTAAAATACAAAGAAGTACTATATTTCAGCAGTCTAAGAAGTTGTTTACCCTTGTAAATAAGGCCTGAATAAATTGTTGAAAGATTTTTTTTTTTTCTTTTTAAGTATCATTAAATTGATATGAAGAGATCTCAAATTAGTTTAAGCTTCTTCGGTTTTACATAATTATACAGTTTTAAAATAATGAATAAAAGGAAAAAGTCTGATTAGAAACGTACAAAAAAAGGTTTACTACTAATTTAATGAAAATTTATTATTATTATTTTTTATCCTCGATTACAAATCCTTTTCCAACATACTACCAGAAATGTGGTTTGACTTATACACAAAAATTCAATTTTTTTCAAAACTTTGCTTAAGAATTGGGGGGGGGGGGGGGTCGACTTATGCAAGAATCAACTTATACACAAGTACAGTAGACTCCCTTAAATCCGCGAACGCCTAAAATCCGCATCCGCGTATTTTTTCAGATGTAAACGATGAAATTTACAGTTAAGTTGCAGTAACAAAATTCAAGATGGCGCCGAAATCAGCTACTACCGCACTGTTTTTTTTTTACTAAATTTTTTGTTAATCATTCTTTTTTGGTTATTACAGCTGATTTATTACTAAATAAATTTACATTAATTTTGATTTTGATATAAATTAGCATATCTATATGATGGCGTATCGATCTTACGATGGCTTTACCACTAGATGGCAGCATAGGGCTTTTGGAATGGAATTGAATCGATTTCATCAGTAATAATTTAATATTTTTCTAGATTTTTATTTTACATAATTATTTTTAAATTACTTACGTTTAAACTAATAAATTATTTTACTATTTTACTTATTTTAATGTTTCACTTTATTGTAAGCATTCATTATAATTTCCCTTGCTTAACTACCAATCAAATTAATGTTTCAAAAATGTAAACAAATGAATGACCAGAAATCCGCAAAATTCTAAAATCCGCACCACCTCTGGTCCCAAGCTGTGCGGATTTGAGGGAGTCTACTGGTAGACTCCCTTAAATCCGTGACCCTAAAATCCACGAACGCCTAAAATCCGCGTATTTTTTTTCAGATGTAAACAATGAAATTTACAGTTAAGTTGCAGGAACAAAATTCAAGATGACGCCGAAATCAGCGGCTACCACGATATTTTTTCTACTAAATTTTTTGTTAATCATTCTCTTTTGGTTATTACAGTTGATTTATTACTAAATAAATTTACATTACTTTTCATTTTGATATAAATTAGCATATCTATATGATGACGTATCGATCTTACGATCGCTTTACCCCCAGATGGCAGCATAGGACTTTTAGAATCGAATTGAATCGATTTTGTCAGTAATAATTTAATATTTTTCTAATTTTTTTTTTTACATAATTATTTTAATAATTACTTACGTTTAAACTAATAAATTATTTTAATATTTTATGTTTCACTTTATTGTAAGCTTTCACTATAATTTCCCTTGCTTAACTACCAATCAAATTAATGTTTCAAAAATGTAAACAAATCAATGACCAGAAATCCACAAAATTGTATACAGTACTGTCTACTGTATACAGTAGACTCCCTCAAATCTGCACAGCTTGGGACCAGAGGTTTGCAGATTTTAGAGTTTTGTGGATTTTTGGTCATTGCTTTGTTTACATTTTTCTAAACAGTAATTTGAATGTAATAATGCAATCGAAATTATAATCAATGCTTACAAGATAGTAAAATATTAAAATAATTAAGTCAAGTAATAAACTAAAATAATAAAAATTTAGATAATTTTAAAAATGATTAAATTATTGAAAGTAAAAGTCAAATAAACAATTAATGATGCATAATTAAATATACATAATAAAGATGAGATTAATTCTTCTTGAATTATTCAATGAAACTTGCCTCATAAAGGCTCACTACTATTTGAAATTAAAATAATAAAATAAGGAAGTTTGATTTCAGGTTTAGCCAGACTTATTAACTAAAAAATCTAAATTAATACATAAATATATTGGGTAAAAAGATTGCGATCACCAGTGATATCAGCAATATCTTGAATTTTTTTGGAGATAAATCTGTATTTCCTTCATGAAGAAGCACAAGTTCAGTTGTAGGAACAAGAATTATATACAATACATATGGAATGATATAACAATAAAAAAAAAAGTCTATTTTTTTCCTATACCTGAACTGAAAGTTTCATTGTTAACATCTGTGATGATGTATGGATTTTAGGCATTTGCAGATTTTAGGGAGTCTATTGGATATCTATTATACTACAAAAATTTTAAAATAAATCGACTTATAGAAGCTTCAAATATGTGAACCCAAAGTATCACATTTTTCCGTACCGTAGCTTTTGAGTTATCCTTATTACGCTGCACACGTTGTAGTTTGTTTTGTAATTATCATCCTATACCGGCAGTGGTGCCAACTTACATGGGCTGTGGGACTCAAGTCCACCCAATTTCCCTTGTTTTATTGCAGTACAAATTTATTTATAACTTTAAATATTGGAAATAAATTTTATTTCGTTGACGTTCAAAAGGTCATTTTGTTTTAAAAGTAGTACTGACTCCCATAACAGACACATGAGAGTACTAAATGTCCTTCAGTGCACAAATAAACATTACAACAGATACATTTCCCATATACTTGATAAGCAGTGTTGTAGTCGTATATAAAACAGACGGTAAATCCCAGAGTCATGAACATTAATGGCTACAGTATATGCTATAGATTTGTTTGAGAAAGAGAGGATATGTGAAACATTTTTTAAAAAATCCAAAAGGTATATGGCGTATACTTCCATAAGCCCTTCACTACAGTTCAGTTGATTAGTGAGCATAAATCAGCGATGAACATTATCTATTTTAGTGTCCTTACCCAGTGGCGTTGGAACTTTGTACAAACAGGGGGAGCCGGGGCATACTGCGGAAAGCTAGTGGCGCAGATCATTTCATTCATTTTAGAGGGTTCCTTGTTAATGTTGCAGTTTCACAAGCAGAAGTATAAAATAGAAGCATATCAAAAGATCACCAACTCTTTAATCCAGTTAAAATAATTTTTTATAGATATACTTGATGCATAGAAACTTAATTTATGTGCGATCCCGAATACGATATTCAAATTTAAGGCTTCTCCCACTTCCATTTATCAAAAATTAAAGTGCTTTCTGTTGTTTTGCTTACAAATTCTTTACAAATCTCTTCCGAATCAATTTTAAAGTCCCCCCTCTTCATAAATATATTATCGGTGCAGGTAATTTGTAGCAGACCTATATAAGACCCCTTTTTTCGGAAAATCGGGAGGGTTGTAAACAATGAGAAAAAGGGTGAAGGCATAAACAAGTGTGCTCACCACCCCCTCTCGCTCTTATCTTTGTTGTTTATTGTGTGAATTTCCTAGAAAAAGTATACTTTATTTTTTAATTCAGCAATGTATCCTAAACAGATGTGGTGCGAGAATTTCTCCCGGGGGAGCTGAGCTCGTCTGAAATATTCCAGGGGGAGCCACAACTCCCCCAGTTCCTATGCCCTTGTCCTTACCCTTCACTACAGTTCAGTTGATTAGCGAGCATAAATCAGTGATGAATATTATCTATTTTAGTGTCCTTACCCCAATATTTTTAAAAGTTGACATCACTATATACCAGATATCTTATAAATTTCATAATATTTCAGAAATTCATAAAATGTGAAGGAATTTACTTATTTAAATGCAGTTTGTGACAAACTTACTGTCATGTGGGGATATTTTTTTAGATAAAGAAAAAAAATTTGTGAACATTCTTGTCAATAGAGGGCACTTCAAGTATTCCAATTACATGATTGATTTTTTTACATGTTGTTACGTAAAGTCTTGAGTGTATCACAGTAGCCCATCTTTCTTAGTGAATTTAAAGGATGCCATACGTCATCCCATTCACTGCTCCATCCAAATATGATACATGCCCCAGTTAATGGTATTCACACTCACTTCCACGGTTCCTTGAGGTTACAGACATATAGAACATTTACTGATATGAGCATGTAAATATTTGCATGCAAAAAAACATAACTTTCCATGAAGTTTTGGAATTTGAATATTGAAACGTCCTCTATTGACAAAATGTTCACTAAAAGTTTTTTCTTTACCAAACAAAATCCCACCCCCCTTGCATGAGAATAATTTTATTGAAAACTGCATTCAAATAAACAAATGTCTTCACTTTTTATGACGTTTTGAAGTGTTAACAAATTTATGGGACAAATGGTAAATTATTTTTGATATTAAGGACACTGGAAGCATTGCATAATATTATCACATACTCACCTTTAAAAAAAAATTAATGGTAAGCAGGGGCGCCATTTGGGGGAGGCTAGGGGGGGCAATTGCCCCCCTCAAGGAATTTATATTTCAAAATGCATTAGTCATCACGTGTTACTCAATTTTATTTCTGAAAATGTACAAAAGCCAAAATAACGTCAGAGTTTAAGAAAATAAAAAGTTATCATTAAAAAAGCAATTTAAGCACACAAATTGACAATTATCAATAATATTTTCTAAAACCTTGTTACTGGGAGACTTTCAAAGTGAGATTCACTTATTATTAATGAGTACTTTGGCTATTTTTTAAAAGATGTGTGATAATAAACTGTATCAATAATGCTTCTCTTCTATAATGCAATATATAGTGCTCCTCAGCTATACTCAACAAAATCCAAATAAAGGTTTGCCCCCCTCAAGAAATTTCTGAAATGGCGCCCCTGATGGTAAGTAAATAGCTAAGGATTCATAGATAAATGTTAATGTATGTGTAAATTCATGACCAATCAGATCTTATCAGCAAATTAAATTCATTCAAGGTCGACTCCAAAAATGGAGGACAAATCAATAGTTTGTTTTCATCATTTTGGTCACGTTAGTTAAAAAGCATGTCAAAAAATATAATGTACATCATTTAAAAGCACAACTAAATATAATAAACACAAAGAACTATAATTTATAACTAAAAAACCATTTTTTTCAAAATCATGAAAAAAAAAAGGTTATTTTATTTATTTTTTCATATAGTAATAATAAAACTTCAAATTTATAAAAACTTTGTAATACTTTCTCATTTAAAGTAAGAACATTCTAATCTGAATTATTCCATTTATTAATTAAATTTTTAAATATTTACACACATTAAAACTACAAAGATAAAAACAAACTCTGTTTTTTTCTGGAGAAACCAACAGATTGCTAAATCCATTGCCTTGCTACACTTACGCTCTGACAATTGGAATAATTTTACGACTGCAAAACAAATACTTATGTCTCAACTGGAAGTAGCCGATCTCAGCTATTACCAGCTGTTTCATGTAAGCTGATTGGATTTGTCGACTGCAAAAATAACACAACCTTTCACCAGCCATTAGTATTCCATGAATCCAACTACAACCTTTCATTAGTTTGACAAGAATTTTATACAATGTTTCATACATATATAGTTAAAACACCCCCCTTCTTTCAGATAAAAGAAATACAATAAAAAAGTAATGTAAACATGGTTATTTTTTATGAACTTTTAGCTCAAAAATTCATTTAAAAAAGTCACAATTTTATTTTTCTATTATTATCTATATGTCTACATATCTATATGTCACTATCTATGCCAGGGTTGGCGAACCTATGGCACGTGTGCACGAGGTGTCACGTACGACAATTTCTCTAGCACCTGAAAAATTTAAATTTCTTAATTATTTTTTAGATATTTATTTGTTTTTGTTATAACAAATAAAATTTTGTTTAACATGTGCAGAAACATGTACACAAATAGTATAATTATATTTTCATGAAATGACACAATAGACAATTTCCTTTTTATTTGATTTCTGTGATACTAAGTAGCGTTTTTGACAACTAACTACTTGGCCTTTCCGTATGATTTTTAAAGGGATTTATTTCATAAAATTAATTTCATAAAACAGTCACTGCAATAAAATGACGAATGGTGCCAATATTGCTGTATATACTAAAATAACAATATAGGAATCAGGAATAAAGCTTTTTTTATCAAACATACAGCAACAAAAACCTCATTAACAAATTATTAATACCTTTTTAGTGCACCTAAAATTATTATAAGTT
Source organism: Maratus speciosus (assembly GCA_963932465.1). Taxonomy (NCBI): domain Eukaryota; kingdom Metazoa; phylum Arthropoda; class Arachnida; order Araneae; family Salticidae; genus Maratus; species Maratus speciosus. The sequence continues at coordinate 644,949,036 of OZ010786.1, read as the reverse complement.
AGATGTTGCATTAATGATAAATTAGAAATTTCTGAAATAAAAATTTCCAAAATTTGTTTCTTTCTGTACGCTCCAATTGAACATCTTCAAGTCAAAATTTCATAAAATTAATGGCTAATTCCAATATACAGAATAAACGTATTTTGAATTTTTCAAAATTATTTAATGCATGAAAGTAACTGATTCTATTAACCAGTGTTTGGTATGAACAGCATATGTTACAATATTTTCTTTATGTAAAACTTTGTAACGTTGTGATGTTGATAGATATTTTTTTTTTAATTTCGGCATGCGCACGTGAAAAGGTTTGCCATCCCTGATCTATGCTTTCTTTCATGTGTTTTCATTAAGTGTTTTAACATTACTTTATTTTACCTGAGGTGCATCATGAGAATCATCACCAATGGAATCCACATCTTGTGACTAAAACAGGGTCAATAATTTCCCTATCAGTCACTTGGTAGTTATCAGTGATCTAATCTGAGTTTATATCAGTGTTGTAGGAGTAAAAAAAGCAGAGAGCATACATATAGGCAGAGGGTATACGCTGGCATCATGAACTTTTATAGGTTGGGTACATGCTAATGCTTTATTTGAGAAACAGAAGGTCAGAGAGCTTTTAAAAAAAATCCAGAAGGTACATGACGTATACCCCCTATCCTGAGGGCCAAAACTAAGGGGGGGGGGGGGCAGAGGGGGCATGTGCCGGGCGCGAAATGAAGATTTTGAGTCGATTTTTCTGCTGTAATGTTTTACACGGTATTGTTAAAACCATCCTGTCTGGGTTATGCCAAAGCATAGAAGAATTTAAGGATGATATGGCATAAGGATTCTGCATAGGCAGATAGCACAGCATACTGAACAGAAAAGGGACAAAAAAGTGTAAGTCAAGAGACATTTCACCCTGTTAACAAAGAAGAAACAGGTTTGAATGCTAGAATTTGTCTCCTGTCTCATGCATTTTGTCACTAGTCTGTTCAGTGTGTGATCTGCCTTTAACGGAATTTTTTTCGATTCCATTTACAAGATTTTAATGAATCAATATTTGACAAAGCAGATTACGTAGTTGAGTATTGCTTACTTTATGATTACATATTTTAAATTTTTAATTAACTCGGCTATTAGAAAATTAGTAAAATTCTCTTTGTAAATATAATTTGCCTAAGAGGGAGGGGGGAGGGTGCAAAAAAGGCTAAATTTGGCTCTGCCTATCCTCCACTACAACCCTGGTTTATATGATCTGCAACATCATTTTCTACAAATAATTGTTTGTTTGCAGTCATCTGCTTAGCATAAAGTAACAACTCTTTAGCTTTAGCCTACATGGAGTTGTCTCTAAAAGCAGAAAATTCGGTATGAATATCATCTGTTATTCTGAATCTGTTTTATACTACATTAACATTCTTGCATCCAAATGTAAAGTTGCTAATTATACTTACTATTTTTTAAAGAAACCACCCTCACAAACTTTAAGAATTTTTACAATTTTATAACAACTGGAGGACAAAGATTTAGCATCTAGACAAATTACCATCATTAGCATTTCTCAACTAGCTTAAAATATTATTTATTATTATTATTGTAAATCTTAAGCACTTTCTCTTAAACTTATTATTTTCAGCAACTTTTATTTACTGTTAATGCATCATGCACGAAAACTTAAACTATTTAGTAAATAAATATATTTATTTATTATTTTTAGTTCACAGCATTTTAAATCAATTGAAGTAATCAAGCAACAATGAGCTCAGTGATAAGTTTTATTATTTATTGCAAATACGAAAAACATATCTATAAAAATTAAAATAAAAAATATACGTACAAGAAATCTGTAGAAGTTTTATTTCGTTTTAGTCAAAACAAGAAAAGTGGAAAGATTTTTTTCTTAAAGAAAAATACTGAAAATTCACAGAAGCTTGTAAAAATGAACTCATGAATTTTCTCATTTAACTCATATTTTGGTACTTACTTGATTATTCTGTCAACCAATTTGCCGAATCAAACAAATTGACATAATTTTTATTCTAAATAATGAAATAACAAATAAATTAGTAAAACATTAATAAAAATACAAGTAAAACATAGAATTAAAAATCATCTGATGACATAACAACCATCTGTAGCGTGTTTAATATGAAGTGAATGTTACATTTAGATCAGCCATTATTGGCATTTAATCTTATAGCTTAATGATAGTTTTTTCGTCAGTGGGATAATTAAGACTCCTGTCCCTGCCGGTGAAGACACTCACGGGCTAATGCTAATTCTATGGGGAGGGATTTTTCTAATATCTCGTTTGCATTTCGACATTTTTAAATAATTTTTTTTTTTGCATTGGATAGCCGAGATCTGTCTCTAGATCACATCTTTTTTACTTTTTCGATTTTGGTTGCAGATATTTTTTTAGAATGACACTTTCATTTTCAGAACCGGTTTTGAAAGTGAAAGTAACTTTATAAAAAATATATGTGACCAAAATTGAAAAAGTAAAAAAGGTGCGATGTAGAGACGGACCTCAGCTATCCAATGCAAAAAAATTATTTAAAAATGTCAAAATGCAAACGAGATATTAGATAAATCCCACACCATAGGATTAGCATTAGTTCGTGAGTGTCTTCACCGGCAGGGACAGGAGCCTTAAGTAGTACCTACCCATATTTTTTTTTTTTTTATCTGACTAACATTTTTTTAATTGAGTCAGACTGATTCATAAAATTTTAAGTGAACTGCATTAACCATGGAATTATTTGCCAGTAAAAAGAATAATTACTCACTTAGATGACTGTTTCATTGTCTCACCTTTGAAACATGCATTGGAATATAAGAGCACTACCATAGCATCATCTCTCAGCTTGAGATATGTTTCTTATATTATATCCTCTATGAAATAGGCAGAACACAATGAACTATTTTTAGACTCCAAATTGCTAGTAACCACAAGTGTGTAGGACCATTCAGAAATCTATAAGCAAATTAAGAAAAGTAAACAAAAATAATAGTATGTATACTACTAACATTTACTTAAGAATCTTAACACAGAACTAAAGTAACAGATATTGTTACTTTAGTTCAGCAAGGCCCGACTTAGGCTATGGGGGGCCCCAGGACAAGCATCATTCTGGGGGGTCCCCTTCTATCTATCTACATAATTTTTTTGTGAATAATATGGAAGTGGCTACTGCTAAACTTCATACATATTGTATGTATGCATGAATTTTGTACCCGGTACTGCTCACATCTGTATACAGGGTATCACAAAAAATATGGTCACAACTTTAAAAAAAAATACTACTACGGTAATAGTAGAAAAAATGATAGATTGGTTGACACGAGTATTTCTTTGCAAACTTTCTCTTTGCTTATCTACGTACGTTATAAGATGTCTAAAAGAGAATCCCCCAAATTGGTCATAATTAATGGTTTTAACTTGCCACGTTACAGGGAAAACGTTAATAAAGAATTCCTTTTGAAAACAATAGAATACTAAGTTGTAATAAAATTTTAATCATTAGTTTTCTAATGATAAAGTTTTTTTGTGTGTGTGTGGGTGTTGGGGATACTGGAAGCAGAGGGTCCACACCCCCATCCTAAATGTTTGAAAATATATGAATTTTTATCACTTTTGGCTAATTTTAATCGTTTGACACTTTTTAATGAAAATCCTGATTACTTTCATGGGGGGGGGGCCCGGGGCAGCTACCCCGCATGCCCCTGCATAAGTCGGGCCCTGTAAGTTCAGAGATGCATTCTAGAGAATGCATCACTTCATCTTTATCTCCTTAATTTGGAGCTTTTTATTGAAAAAATTGCTATAATTACAATAAATTTTTTTTTTTAATGAGTAATATAATGAATGATTTGGTCTAGGTATATTTAGATCATGCTTTTTAGAGTAAATTTAACAATGTGCGAAATGATTAATATTATGCAAAAATTTATGATCTGCGCATGGTCCCAAGAAGAGCGATACAAAAATTCTTTACTGTATTTTGATAGGGTTCAGACATATTTAGCCATGTTTAATGATTTGTGAAATGTGATCTATATAATGCATAATTCTATATAACGCACAGCCTTGTGTTTTCAGGTTTGCGTTATAAATATCTTCTACTACTGTATAATATTGTTTTTTGTTAATGTGTAACCATCTCTTAATAATTGTATATCTTATCTTAAATAGTTGCGAAATATAAATTTTTCTACATCAATTAATATTTAAATATAGTTCAAATAAATACTTAAGGCGACGTTCATGATGAATTTTGTTCACAATCCGCCGTTTTTCAATTTTGTTTATAAGCTCTCCATTATTTTATTCATATCACCAAATGGTTGTAAAATGGATGGGATACTTTCAAATATTTACAGTAATAATTTATAGTGTAATTAATAATGATTGCGTTTACAGATTAACCTTTACAGATTAAGGTAAGACCTAAAATCAGCTAAAATGATTTCTTTTCTGATTATCATTTTTATTAAAAGAATAACAAAAATTGAATTTTTGGTGGTTATTTTTTATATATATATATATAAACTACGAACTTGGGACATTGTCCATAACTGGGCGTGTACACTATATAGATATAAAACTTTTCCTATTCGGAATACATTCCTACCGTTAGTAAAGGAGGTCGATTTTTAAAATATCAAAATCATCTACATAAATACATAGCTATGTAATTTCAATGCTCGTTTTACCGACAACGACGCTCTCTACCGGACGAAATATAAACTATTTTCTTGGCCCTTACACTTTCATCGTCTCAGTAAAAACACAATACCTTAAGGTAAAGTTCTATTAAGTTATTTACAGATGATTTTTTAATGAACGATTGTTAATTGTTGTTTTACCATATTTTCTCTCGGTATTTAAACTTTTTGTTTACATCTAAAATTTAAATCTTTTCATTTATGAAATAATTAAATACTTAGTGAGAATAGTTATAGAAGTGATGTTACGATCTGTTTTTATTTGTCTTATTTATACAATATGGAAATTCGTATTTTGTTCGTGCATATTTATAGTTATTATTATTATTATTATTTATTTTCATATAATATTCTTTATTTGTATTTCTATGCCCGGGAAAAGTCCCATATCCTGTCCCTATGCCAGAAAATTTGGCGAATATTTTGGGCGATAAACGTTTCGATGTGGTTCTTGCGATCATCAGCCTTTGGAATTGCGTCTTTTATTTTACTACTTGAATTTTACTTGTGGATAAGTAATAATTTTGCATACTTTTTTCGGAAAAATTTATAATTTTTACTTATTTTTTAAAACTATAATAGTGAGCTCTGACCCCCCACCCCAACCCCACGAACTGCACTCTGCCTGAACTGCTCGCTGTCTGAAGTCTGAACTGTCTCACTGAACTGCTCGCAGACCATTGTCGCAGCTGTTAAAAACACGCTAATTTGGTCGGCTTTTAAAAAGATTACGAAAGATTGAATTATAGCAGTGTTTCCCGACCTTTTATTGGGCACACCCCACCAAAGCATCTGTGAAGTCCCCATGCCCCCCCCCCCTTAATATATAAATTACGTCCTTTATCATTAAAAAATATATATATATTTATACTATTAACACGGAGGAAGCATGATAAACACTTAGGACTATTCTTTTCACATTTTTTAACTTATCAAAGAGATGAATTTCCTGACATAAATTGTACTTTTCCAACTTTACTCAATGTTATTATACGGTCTGCATTTTCATCTTCTCAAAATATTTTGAAAAGAGACATTTAACGTTAAAATTTATAACATTCACACATTTTATAATTAATTTTTGTAACTTATTAAGGGTTGGTGGAAAAGCTTTCGACACTAAATGTTCTTTCTATGGATAACACAATACACAGGGCTGCCACAGGCAACTATTTCTTAATTTTATTCCGCACCAATTTTTCGAAACAAAAAACTTTTACATATTCTTTAGCAACATTTGCAACAGAAATATACTAAAAATGTCGTTTTTAAAAATAGTGATGCGAACAGAATATAAAAATAGTCCTCTGTGGCAGCCCTGAATGCGCAAGAAGCATTTCAAAATTCTCATTTTTATCAAATTTAAGTAGTCATTATTCCCCATCACAACACATTTTTGCTGTTTTTTCTTTCCAACATCATTCATTGTTATTGTATTATCTGACTTTCAAATATAAATGTATACATCATCTTGTAAATTTATTTACTGTGTGGGACACCTGCACTAAAGCCGTAGATATTTACTATATCTACCCATTTTCCTTTCTAATGCTATTTAAGGTTTATAAAGTTGGTAGTACCGCGTTCAGATATTTCGAATGTTTTTTATGTTAAATATGTTCAAGACAGTCAAATTTATTTATACTTTTAACCTCTTCGGGACGAGCGTCTTTTACAGAATTTTTAATCCTTCGTCACCGGATTTTGAAAACAGAAGTTTTTGCCTAATTGAATCGGAAAAATGCTCGAATTAAGTAAGGCAAAATTTCCAATAAAAGTTTACTGCTGAGAATAACCACTGATTCTGAGCACTTTACGCGGCAGGAATACCGGTCGCTCATCCCCAAGGGCTTAAGTAGTTTATATGTAAAAGATTATTCCTGTGACATATAGCAGAGCGATCAGAAGGAGGAAGGTCATTCAATAAATAATCAAAAGCTTTACGAATTATTGTAAAATAAATACCAGAAAAATTATCAGATATTTTAATACTACCAATAAGATGACAAAGTACATAAAAATATTTTTTGTTTAATTATACTGGCTTGAAATTTATTTTACGCGTTTAATTAGAAACATTTTAAAAATTCAACAACAGAACTGATTTTTTAAATTTTACTTGTATTCCATTTATTTAAATGCAAAAGAAGCTGATAGTGAATGAGTGGGTAACAGATTTGAAATTGCCCCCCTAGAATGTCAAATTGCCCCCCCCCCCCGGTGGGGCCTACGTCCCACGTTGGGAACCACTGAATTATAGTTAAAAAACCAGTGTCAATCTCCCTGTTAGAGGGATTTTAACACGGTCCATGAGGGGTCATTTTGACCCCTACATTATGACCAAACGTAGACGTTATGACGTTAACCAAAATATATATTTTGGCTCAAACCATAAATTTCTTTATAAATAAGTTTAAAAGATACAAAGAAGAGAAAAGTTAAATAAATAAGGAAAATCAAGTTCATATAAAAATTCTGGTGGAATATATTTTTATAAAAGTTGCCTAAAATTGCTGGCCTTTCTACTGTTAAGGCCAGAATCAGCTGCTGTTGAGATATCGGGCATTCTCACAATCTTTTGACTTTTAAGTAACCTGAATAATAATTTTTTTTTTTTTTTTGTATGTATTCTTGTATTTTTTTTTTAATTTTCAACGTCCTATTGCATGGCTGTATAACAAAATTAAAGAGATAAATAAGTTTTGGACGATGTTGGGGGTCCAAATACACCACAAAATTCCTATACTGCCCCATGTCCTTGAAGCTGATTTTTAAGTTTGGAGCTGTTTGTATAAAATTGTTTCAATAAAAGTAATTCAATGTAATTTTTTTCTGAAACTGGGACAATTGTTTTATATAAATATGTAATGTAGCAAAAAATCAACCTGCACATATTTTTCTTTAACTCTGTCCCTGAGTTATTAGATTCCTTACCATCCCTCTTGTTAAATATACAGAAAATCACTTCATATGCAGTCACAAAATTTTTGTCAACTTTTTTCTCATGCAAAAGTATGATAGAGAAGGAATGACTAAAATTCTTTGACGGGATAATTTACTTGACTTTTAAGTAACCTGAATAATAATTTTTTTTTTTTTTTTTGTATGTATTCTTGTATTTTTTTTTTAATTTTCAACGTCCTATTGCATGGCTGTATAACAAAATTAAAGAGATAAATAAGTTTTGGACGATGTTGGGGGTCCAAATACACCACAAAATTCCTATACTGCCCCATGTCCTTGAAGCTGATTTTTAAGTTTGGAGCTGTTTGTATAAAATTGTTTCAATAAAAGTAATTCAATGTAATTTTTTTCTGAAACTGGGACAATTGTTTTATATAAATATGTAATGTAGCAAAAAACCAACCAGCACATATTTTTCTTTAACTCTGTCCCTGAGTTATTAGATTCCTTACCATCCCTCTTGTTAAATATACAGAAAATCACTTCATATGCAGTCACAAAATTTTTGTCAACTTTTTTCTCATGCAAAAGTATGATAGAGAAGGAATGACTAAAATTCTTTGACGGGATAATTTACTGCAGATTTAAATCAGCATTTAAATATCAATTTCAAGCATTGTGGCTTTATTGGTAGTCTTACCGTCCCCAAGGTTTATTCCTGCACTTTTCAAGGTAAATTAATTTTTTTTTTAATTTAATCCAATGTAAATAACTGTTTCTAAAAATCAGTGAACATTGTGATTACCACTGAGTCTTAACATGATTTGCCTAAAAATATGCGGTAATTTTTCTTACTGTCCCATCTTTACCAGCCCTTTTTTTCCCTTACTGTCCCTTTTTCCCTATACTGTCCCCCTTTTTTATGATGACCCTTCTTTAACACCCCTTTAACACAATGTTATACCAAAATTTTGTACTAAAATTACTACATTGTTATTTCTTATTTAATGTCCTGTGGGTACTATGCAAATTCATTATAAGTAAAAATTTAGAAGAAAATAAAACGTTTTAGTGGTAAAATGGTAAGGAAAATTAAACTCATAAGTTTAACTTAAACCTCAGTTAAATAAAAAAAATTTCACTGCTGACCATTTTTTTCTTTCTTTTGAACCATTAAGGCATTCGTCTACCAGATTAAAATGTTATTTTAGCAAGTTTAATTTCACCAGATTATTATTCCTGAAAGTCAAAATATTGTGAGAATGCCCCATATCTAATGGTAGTTTTTGTGTTTGATGAAATAAGATCAGTTAAACATTGAAAATCCGCTAATATTATATGAACTAAGTAACCATGGTCTTTGCCTCCCTGAATTTTTTAAAAATGCTATAAAAAAATGTTTTATATAAGGCGTAAATGTATCGTTTTAAATCTGACATAATTCTCACCAAAGTTCTCTTTCTCTTTTTAATATTTACATGAAAATACTTCATAATACTTTAAAAATAAAGTAGGAAAATTTATTATTTGTGCTGTCTTACAATTGGCAAGAGTACTAGTTAAAAAGATCATCTTGTAATATGAAATAAATGTATAAATATATTAAAAAAAAACTTTTTGGCAATATATTATTTGACCATTTTAAATATGACATAATTTCCCTGATTTACTGCTTTAAATACATACTAATGAATTTATTATTTTAAAGCATTTATATATATATATATATATATACGTGTAAATACAATTTTTTTGATGAAATTTTCAATATTTTCCTACTTTTATCATATAATCATTTAATTCTTATTTTAAAGTTTCTTTCTGTTTTAATAATCACATGTAAATACATTTTTAATTGAAAAGAAATAGAATTCCTTGCACTGTTTCTACAATTGGCAACAGTTTAAAATAATACCATTTTTAAAAATATGAAAAAACTATCTCTTGAAATGATGAAAATTTGAATAAAAATTTGAAAAAAATCCCTCAGAAAATTAGTCAAATTAAAAAATTAAATGCTGTCTGCACACCACAAGCTTGTAAAAAATGATTAAATTCCTATACACAGTTTTTGTTCTTGTAAAACTATTTTAATGGAACGATTTTGACAAGTTTTAATATTAAATAACTCTTAAAATAGCTCTTTGATTTAAAAACTGTCAACTCCAGCATTTTTATCAAACATTTCTGTATAATACTATCAATTTTCATATTTTTGTATGCAGCAGTTTTCTTAATATTAGCCAAAAAAAACCTCCAGTCACAAAAAATTCATTTATGGTTGCGGCGGCAGTGACAGCATTAGTTACTTTTTTTTTTTAAATAGAGAGCTTTTTCTGCAGAGATAATGTTTTGCAAATATCTATTTTAGAATTTTTTTATGGATATTTTACTATTTTGCATAAATATACAGTAGACTCCCTTAAATCCGCGACCCTAAAATCCGCGTATTTTTTTCAGATGTAAACAATGAAATTTACAGTTAAGTTGCAGGAACAAAATTCAAGATGGCGTCGAAATCAGCGACTACAGCAATGTTTTTTTTTACTAAATTTTTTGTTAATCATTCTCTTTTGGTTATTACAGTTGATTTATTACTAAATAAATTTAAATTACTTTTGATTTTGATATAAATTAGCATATCTATATGATGACATATCGATCTTACGATCGCTTTACCGATAGATGGCAGCATAGGACTTTAGAAATCGAATTGAGTCGATTTCGTCGGTAGTAATTTAATATTTTTCTAATTATTTTAATAATTGCTTACGTTTAAACTAATAAATTATTTTAATATTTGACTTATTTTAATGTTTCACTTTATTGTAAGAATTCATTATAATTTCCCTTGCTTAACTATCAATCAAATTAATGTTTGAAAAATGTAAACAAATCAATGACGAGAAATCCACAAAATTCTAAAATCCGCACAACCTCTGGTCCCAAGCTGTGCGGATTTGAGGGAGTCTACTGTATATAGTAGACTCCCTCAAATCTGCAACCCTAAAATCAACACATAATCGCAGATGTAATTGTTCATATGCTGAGAAAAAAATAGAGTGTTTTTTTTATTGTTATATCAGTCTGTATGTATTTTAATATGTAAGTCTCGCAGGGTTGCAAAAAAGCCATGCTGATGGCTTTTATTGGTTTTAACAGACTTTTTTTTGGCATTTTTGGCCATAATTGGCTTTTATACAGTGAAGCATTTTAATTGCAAACTATACATTTTCCAATTGTTTTTTTCAATAGTTTAAAAGACATTTAATTGAGTCAGAGTTTAATAAGTAACAGAATTTCTCAATAATGAAGACATTAATATTAGAATAGCACATAGATGGAGCTGCTAGTAATTTGTAGTCAGGAGCAAATATGTCAGCTAAATTTTAAAAGGACCATACTAATTGCTTTATCTGGTTTAAACGCTACCTGTTTGTTATCTTTTATCTGTTTGTTTACCTTTAACTCCCTTTTTAGGGATTTGTACTTGAAAAGTAAAAATGGAACTATCATGAGATCATTCCCTGTGTCTGTCTGTCACAGCCATTTTACTCATAAACTATGGAACGTGGAAAGTTCAAATTGGAGGAAGTAATAAAGTAAAGACTATTGACCCACATATTTACAGATTATTAAACATTCAAAAATATATTTAGGAAAAATGTAGAGGAGTAATTAAGTTGCTTGAAAAAAAGTTTTCTTTGTATATCGTGTGAAAGCTTTCGTAACGCTGAACTAAAAAATGCATTTCTCTCAATTTTAGGTATTATATTTCCAGAGATATCATCAAAAATGTAGTGCAAAAATATGTCCCCCCCCCCCTCCTCTATTTCTGAATCTACTGAAACTAAAATTATGAAAAAAATTAGAGGTAGTAGATGTTAATTTAAACTTTGCAGGAAAACTATAACGATTACCCTAGGTCACATAGTTTTTCAGAAAATTGTACTTTTCCGTTACACACAAATTTCGATTTGTGGTTATTCAGCAAATATGTTCTGGACCGCCGGAGGTACCTATCATAGCAGAAGTATAAAAGCATTGTTGCTAAGGATTTTAGAATAAAATCAGCGGTAATTAGCCGAGATATTAACCCTTAAAGACACAAACAATTTGGAAAAACATAATGACAGGGGTAGCATACTCTATGTACCATCAGCTTTTAAAGCCTAGATAACAACTTTTAATGGTATATTTGTATAATGCAAGGCCCAGTAACAGTATAAAAGCAATTAAACATCAAATTGTTAAAAAGAAGACTAATTTAATTAGAATTAATCACATAAATACTATGGAATTTGCGACTAATTTGCATTGAGTGGATCTCCTAATACACCTCCCATGTCTTTAAAAGTAATTAAAAACCTATCTGGAAAAATGCGGCATGGAACAAGGCGGCGTTGCAACTTTGCAACCTCCTTTTGAAGTGCGCTTAGCACAATGCCAAGTTTAAACTTTGAACAAGGGTTTTTTTAAGCTATGCTTTAAAAAGAAAATATTATTACTACACTGAATTTAGTTTAATGAAATGCCAAATGAAGTTTAAATATGCAGTAGTTTTGTTGTCAGTACCGAATTTAGTTCATAAAAAACCCCAGATTAGGATAAGATTAAAAAAGAGTTATACACAATAGCAATATTTGATATTGTATAGGCTTTATATCTCTTTGAACTTTTATGGTATACCCATTTATACTTTTCTAGTATATACAGCTATGCCCAACCCTACATTGTATAGTTTTTTACAAAGTTTTATTCTTTTAGCAACTATTTTTTTTATTAATACAGTGAATAATTCACATATTTATTGTACGGAACCCTGTGAGCACGAGTAATACTCGCACTTGACTGTTTGTTTATCATTTTTACTGCTTTGTACAATTAAAGAGGATTATAGTTGCTTAGTTACATGTTTTATTACATAACCAATTTTAAGAGATATTAATATACAAGTCTTATTTTATTTCTCATAAACATTTAAAATCATACATAAATCCATTTGATGAAAATACCATTTCTCACTATTACAACCAGTATTATGAATACTAACATATGCATGAAAATGCACTCTTTTAAATAGCAGCATGCTTTTTAAATTTTTAATTCAACAAATTTTATTTGGAGATTTTTTTTTTAACTTTCTCTTTATTTTGTCCACTTACCTTACATGTACTAAAATCTCCTCTAATGTTATATCCTTCCTAATTTCTCTTTCAACATCGTTCATTCATTTATTAAATACATATAAGCTTTTTAGTTTTAAACAATATTAAAAGTAAATAGCAGCATGCAAGAATGTTTCTATTTCGATGAGTGACATTTTGTCATTATTTAAATAAATATAATCTTTAAAATGTATAGTATATGTGAAGCTATGTAATATAGAATTTCAAATCACCACTTTGGAGTCTGATTTAATGTATTCTTCTAATTTTAATTTTTTTTTTCAGACATAATGCCTTCACACTTGCCTTCTAGTGGTTATAAAGACATTTATTTCACTAAATTTAATAGAAATTTGTAATTTTTTTAGTATAAAATAGTTATAAGTCTATTAAAAATAAAGTAATCCAAATTTAATATAACTTAGCTGTGAACCACCTTTTTTAAAAATAAAAACGGGCTTTTTTTAAGTGGTTAAAAAAACAAAAAAAAACAAACAAACAAAAAAAAGAAACAGCCAGCTTTTTTGGCCCGGCTAAAAGGCGGCAACTTTGAAGTCTCATTAATATGACTGAATTCATGCTTTTTCATGAAGGAAGCATGAATTTATTTCTGAAAAAATTCAAGATATTGTTGATATCACTGGTGATCACAATCTTTTTACCAAATATATTTAGGTATCAATAGATTTTTTGTACAGTAGACTCCGTCAAATCTGCACATCATCACAGATGTAAACAATGAAACTTTCAGTTCAGATGTAGGAGCAAAATTACAGAATTTTTTAATTTTACATCATTCCATATGTATTTTAATATGTAATTCTCAATAATATGACTGAACTCGTGGTTTTTCATGAAGGAAGTATAAATTTATTTCGGAATAAAAATCAAAATATGCTGATATCACTGGTGATTGCAATCTTTTAACGAAATATATTTATGTATTAATCAAGCTTTATTGGTTACTAAGACTGGCTAAATATAAAATAAAACTTCCTTACTTTATGATTTTGATGTGAATCAGTAGGGTACCATCATGAGGAAAGTTTCATTGAATAGTAATTCAAGAAAAATTTATTGCATCTTTATTATGCATATTTAATTATTAATTATTCGCTTGACATTTGATCTTTACTTTTAATAATTTAATCATTTTTTAAATTATCTTATTTTATCATTTTAGTTTATTACTTTACTTAATTATTTTAATATTTTACTATTATTGCAAGCATTCATTGTAATTTTGACTGCATTATTACATTCAAATGACCGTTTAACCCCTTGAAGGGCACCGGTATATGTTATATACCACTTACTTTTAATTCCCAAATTCCACATTCACACCAGAATTTAGAGACTAAATTTTGTTTCATATCATGCACGCGAAGAAAAGCTTTTGCTTAATTTCATATAAAGTTGTTCATAAATACCGATGTCAATCAATCATTTTAACATTTTTGGCAACAGAAGTGCTTTGTCCCTGAAAAGGTTAAAAGGTGTAAACAAAGCAATGTCCAGAAATCTGCAAAATTCTAAAATCCGCAGAACCTCTGGTCTCAAGCTCTAAGGATTTGAGGGAGTCTACTGTATTAAAAAACTAATCTAAAAATGTGAGCACTTATGTTTGATAAATTTATATTGATTTTAAGTATTTTCTATGAAAGCAGGTTCTCTTCCTAACAGGAAAAAAAAAATCTGCCCCATCTACTTTCAAGTCCAATCAATTTCAAATGTAAGTCAACAAATAATAGAAGCATTTTCAGAAAGAAAACAAGCATATTCATGATGAAATTCTCAGAAAACTTAATCCGAATTAGCCAAATTATCCAACCAATCATGCTATTATATTCCATGCTGTAGGCATGATGTTGCATTCATAATAAAAGTCTTCAAGAAACAGATTGCATCGCTAACCAATTTCGCCAATATTCAACCTTATATTAGGATTGAGCTGAACATACTTAATGCCTTCACCCATGCTATTTACTAAATACAAGCACATGCTATATACTAAATCTTTTTATTTAGCTCTTCTATTGGCAAGTCCTGGTTCAGCTGTTTTTGGTGTATATCCTAGACTCTATACTCTACTGCCTCAAAATTGTCTCATGCTGTCAGAAAGTTTAAGACAAGTAGAATGATGTTATTTCACACCTTTTACTGAAACAATAAAGACTAAGACTGAACAATAAAGGCTAATCTTCAACAAGCATACTTCAATTTCAAAACTTCCGAACCCTTTATTCAATAAAGTCAAAATACTGTATTAAACACTAGTGTCGTGAAGGAAATTTTCACCTTGTTATTAATAAACAATATAACAAACTTATAACTACTTAAAAGGTGACTCAAACATATAAAAATAGTATTTAATGCAAACCTCCAAGGTTTCAAGGCAAATCAAGGTTTGCATTAAATAGTATTTTTATATGTTTGAGTCACCTTTTAAGTAGTTATAAGCATGTTATATTGTTTACCCTTTTTTCAGTCAATGTAAAAGTTAAAGAAGACAGAAGCAGCTCATGTGTAAGACATATGACTGACTACACCATTCTCTCTATTGAGTAGTTTGGGCTACTTTTTTTTTCTTACTATTATTATTACCTTTGACTGAAGAAAGGCCTTGAAACAGTTACACTAGTTTTCATTAGATTTAATTTTTCACTTTTGTTTTTGTTATTCCATATTAAACACATTAATTAGTTCAGTATGTATTTGTAAATACATAAAAAAAGATAAAACCCAAAGTATAGATACTGTTATTCTCTGCATCAGGAATAATGATTTTTTCGCCTTCTTTGCTTCATGTACAATTATTGTTAAGTGCCTGAGTTATGTTTCACCATATATAACTACCTATAATTTTGTGTTTAAAAAATGTTTTTCAGATTCTTCTATTTGCTTGTTGTTTTGATGTGCATGAAGCCCCCATAGATGTATTTTCTAAACAGCAATTTTAATGAGATAAGTCCACTGGCAGTTTGATTTAAAATTTAAAATTGCTTTTTTTTTTTTCTTGCTTTAATCGTTGTGGAATATGTTTCATATTTTTATTGCCATAGCTTGGGACCAATGGTTGTGCAGATTTCAGGTCTCTGTTCTTTTTTTTTTACATTTTTAAAACAGTAATTTGAATGTAATAACTCCCTCAAACTATAATGGATGCTTACAATAAAGTAAAATATTAAAATAAGTAAATAAAAATACTAAGTAAAATAATAAAAATTAAGAAAATTTAAAAAACGATTAAAAGTAAAGGTCAAGTAAATAACTAATAATGAATATCTAAATATGCCTAATAATGATGAGATAAATTTTTCTTGAATTATTCAAACTCAATTTATAAAGTTACAGTAATAATTCACGTAAAAAATTCAAAATAATGAAGATTTATTTCATGTATAAGTCAGATTTAATAACCTAAAAAGCTTGATTAGCCTCTTAATCATGATGTTTTTCATTTTACATGCAATTTGCCCATGCCGGCCGCGATGATTAAAGGGTTAATACATAAATATATTTGGCAAAAAGATTGAAATTGCCACTTTTATTAGAGCTATCTTGACATTTTTCAGAAATAAATTTATACTTGCTTCATCCGAAAGTATGAGTTCAGCCATATTAATCAGAATTACATATTAAACTGTGTATGGAATTATATAAAAATAAATAAATTGTGGATTTTCCCCCTACATCTTAACTGTAACTTTCCTTTATCCCAACTGTTGTTTACGTCGACACCGATGTGTGGATTTTAGGGCGTTTACTGTATATAATGAGTTGCTTTTTCGCTCCATAAAATGAAAAGGTACTAACTTCAGCGAGGCACAGGAGTGAAAAACGTTTTGGAATTCCGATTTTTCTGATACTGAAGGAGTCAGAAACTTGAATTTTGACATTGTAGTTACTTATAAGAAATTAAAGCTTTGAAGTTTCTAAAATGACTTAATCCCTTCAGGAGCGGTGTGATATATTTTATCCCACCTACGATGAATGAAGATTTGCACCAGAAAAATTTGATTTAAATTTAATTATTTTATCGGATAAAATTATCGGATCACCTTCTCCTTTATTAAACAAAGAGTCACCCTGCATTAAAAACTAAAATTATTCAATCATATGGAAAGGAGGGTGATCCTGCCATTTTCATTTGTCATTGGCTTGTAAATTGTCATTGTCAGAGACTGTACTTAACAGTATCTTGGGATTGATGCAATTTTTTTCTTCTTGGAGAAAAAAATATCTTTTGTGTGTGTAAATAATAAAATTTATAAGGACAATCGCATACAGTTTTACTTTTTATTAATCTATTACATTTTTCTTTTGATTACTTTCCCAATGCTTTATATTCAAAATAATTCCTGATAAATCTGAAAATTGGCAGATGCTCATTAAGAAATATTGTTATGCTTTTTTGTGTATTTGAAAAGTACATTTTTAATATAAAAATTTATAAAGACGCATTTTTATGAACTGTCATTTTGTCCTGTGCCTGTGAAATGGACTCCATTTTCTCGCCTATCGATCCCTGGCGTGAAATGTATTCCACTAATTCTGTGTTAAGATTTAGAAAAATATAATGTTAGTAGTGTTATTTTTGTTTAACATTTCTTAATTTGTTTATAGTTTTCCAAATGATCCTATACGAAAATAAATGTGGATAATAACAGTTAATCATTGAAGTTCTATTGCAATTTGTTGTCACTATGTTCTACTTAAGTTTACAAAGGATAAGACAATCAAGAACATCTGTCTCAAGAGTTAGGTTGAGAGATAATGCTGTGCCTATTTTCATATTTTCCAAAGGTGAGATAATGGGCATTATTAATATTACTCAGTTATTATGCTTTTTACTGGAAAATATTACAGTATACTCCCTCAAATCTGCACAGTTTGGGAACAGAGGCTGTGCAGGTTTTAGAATTTTGTAGATTTCTGGTCATTTCTTTGTTTACATTTTTAAACAGCAATTTCAATGCAATCAAAATTATAATGAATGCTTACAATATAGTAAAAAATTAAAATAATTAAGTAAAGTAATAAACTAAAATAATAAAAATTGAGATAATTTTTTAAATGATGAAATTATTAAAAGTAAAGGTCAAATAAATAATAATGTATAAATACATATATGCATAATAAAGGTGAGATACCGAACTTCAACTTGGATACAGCCCCTAAAATACGCTCGTTTTAAAGTAATTAATTTCTCGGAAATTATCGTACGAATTGCATAAAAATTTGTTTCTAAGCTAATTGAAGGGTGTAGAGTTCATTTGTGCTGTCAGAATTGTGGACTACTATTGAAAAAAACAAAGTTATGTTTCGTTTTAATATGTAGATGGCATCCTAAGCAAATTTTATATGCATCATTTAAAAGTAGACTTTATTACCAATTGTGTGGTACCAGTAACTTTCTTCTACGATAATTTTTTGCAGAGTTAGTAAGGGGTGTTTACTTTTTTTTTTCCACGATTGTACAAATTGATTAGACATAGACAACCAATAAATCAGCTTAATGATAATATCCAGTTTATTTTTATTTGAATGAACTTCTTTTTTCTGACGATCCTTATCCTTAATAATATTTTGTAAAATTTGATATTTTCATAGTTTATTTTGTGTATACTAGTATACACAAAATATTACTAGTGATAAAGTAATAAAAAATAAGTGGTGGATTAATGAATTTGTGAGTGGAAAGAAGTCATTAAATTTTATGTGTAATTAGATTTAAGAATAAAAATGTAACCGAATTAAAATATTTAGAATTTAATTTTAATTAAAGTTTATTAAGAAAGCTAATATATGCAAAAGTATTCAGCGAAATTCCTGCTTCGGTCAATCCGTAATTATAACTGCAACTTCACTATTTTAAATATTAATATTTTGGTACTTTTTATTTTACATACTCAAAGTTTATGCGATTTACTTATTTTTTAACCGTTTCCCTTACTAATGTTTTGGAAAAAAAAATGCAAAAAATCATCATATTTTTTTATTCCATTATTTTTAATAACTTATTTTTTAACTCTACTTCGCACCACTTTCTTAAAACAAAAGTCTTTGACATGCAGTTTGACAACCTTTGCGAGAGAAACACTGCATTTTTTTAAAAATAGTGGTTCGTGTAGAATAGAGAAATAGTCGCACGTGGCAGCCGGGTCTGCCCGAGTTTCCTTGGGATAAAATTATTTGCATTATATACAAACCCGAGATAACTCGAGATAGTAAGGGAAGCGGTTAATATTTCTATTTGTGTCATTTGTTCCCTCCATATTTGTTGGAAATGAATATTCTGTAGACTTCTGATTGTCTTATGCTATATTACACCAGCCTGCAAAATTTAGGTTGTGTCATGTCTTTTAGCTTTTCATAATTGATTCTTATGCATTTTTTAGCACTGAATTAGAAGATAACCTTAATTTTTAACCATCATGTCAGGTTTTTTCGCAAATCGTTAATATCAAAGTTAAAACGTCAAAAAATAGCAAAAGTCTAATACAGTAAAGTAAATGTGATGATTGTGTTTTTTAGCTTTTGATAATTCATTCTAATGTATTTTCCATTGCTGAATCCAAAAATGACCCTGATATTTTTTACCGTCACGTCAGGATTTTTTGCAAATCGCAGATTTTTACATTTTTTAAAAGTCAACATAATGTGAAAATCTGATACTATAAAACAGATGTAAAACTTTTTTTTTTAATAGTTTATTCATCTTTTGGTTTAAAGTGTACATTTTTATAGCTAAACGTATAAAATATTGTGTGTTTAAAATCCTTGTAATTTTATTCCGTTGTTGGAAGTTTCTTTGAACCGCTTATGCTCTGCCATGCGCTTTTCCTTTTATATTCTGTATGGTCTTCATCTTGGTGTCATTTTTTATTTCGGCGATCGATAAGCCTAGAAGTTTGTCACAGATGTATTTAATACATTTGACTTCATTTGGGAAGGCTTTCGTAAATTGCTTTGAAAGATTTTCGCTATTTTTGACTATTTAACTTTGAAATTTACGATTTGCGGAAAATCCTGATGTGATGGTTAAAAATGAAGGTTATTTTCAGATTCTGTGCTGAAAAATACATAAAAATCAATCATCAAAAGTAAAAAAAACACAACTATCACATTTGGTTTAAAGTGGAGGAAAAGGTGTAAACACGGACACATGTAAATATGCGCACCCTCCCCAAAAGCTATGGGAAGTGCTAAAGACTGGTGGCCAGGACTGTAGATGGTGCCACTTGTTAATGTGAGATAGCAGAAAGCAGTTAGAACCATTGTTTGAAGGAGTGTGGATGCAGCGTTAATTATTTTGCGAATTGGTGTTTGTTCTGGACTGCAAATTTTTAGCAGGTGTTTGAAATCGTTTTATTTTCATGTTTTTATGTTTAGTTTAAAATAATTTCACAGTGATATTCGGAAAGAAGTGATCCTAAGCTACTTTTAGAAGCACGCTTTCAGTCATGCACGGCTTTAGGTTACATATGAAAGTGGCCATCTTTCTTAGTTGGAGTTGGTGTAAATAAGGGTACCATTTCTTTGTGTAAATATGGTCCCCATTCAAAGAGGGTTCCTTAATTACATCACCTTTTCTCCTAAACAACATAAATTATTTCAGTCATGTTTTCCTTGAAAATAACAATTACCTGCATTATGCACATTAAGAGACCCACAACTTGTGGGTGCAAAGCAGCAAAATCTAGTCTCATCACTGCTTCACAAGAATCAGTTGACCGAGTCGTTTGACAAAAGTGCTCTACAGATGAAATCTCTGAGTTTTTCTGGGTAAAGACACCGGCCAGGGAGTAAGGATGGGAAGACCTTCAAAAAAAGAAAATTCGACTCATGAAGCGATACGATCCATCATCGTACTCATTAGACTACTGTGACCATCCCCTAGTGGACAGTGATGATGATATCAGACTGGATATCAATGATTGGGATAAACCAGACTCCTGCGATGCAAGTTGCATCTTTTTTGATGGAAAGTTCTCTGAAGACATTCGCGGAGAAGTGTGGGTTAAATGTGTTAGGCACCAAATGTGGGCACACTCATATTTATAAATAAACTATCTATTATTTTCTATTGTTTTATCTTGTTTTAAAGCATTTTAAAGAATTTTTTGGTAACTTTTTTGGAGAGTGTCCATATTTGCATCCCCTTTTTTCCTGGTGCTTTATTAATAGTTTTTTGTAAATTTGCATTTTCGAATTGAAATAATTGATATCATTCACTGTTTTGCCTCCTCTCATTTAATAAACTTGTTATAGTTGTTAAGGAAATTCAAAAATCTAGAATTATTCAAAACGAAAGTCAATTTAAGTCAAAAGCAAAAAAAAGTTCTCATATTTACACCTTTTCTTCTATAAGATTTTTGCTATTTTTTTACATTTTGTCTTTGAAATGTATAATTGCAAAAACTCCTGACATGGTAGTTAAAAATGAAGATAATTTTCGGATTCAGCGCTAAAAAATACATAAAAATCAATTATCAAACTTGAAAAACTCAACCATTGCAGGTTTGTGTTATTTGATACACTCTATTAATTGATATACTCCACACATTTTACCATCCAATTTACATGGGCTTCGCTAAGAAGGTTTGTCGCTTTTCGAAAATTATGTAACAAAATGTACATTTTTAACTTATAATCAGTTATACAAAGTTTTACCATGTGAAAATATTAATGAATGATTAAAATACTGCTAATTTTTAAAATACATTCTAAATCGTATTAATAAATGAAGAGTTTCATCACAATAATCATTTATATTGTGTCTGGTGTTTCGTTCAAACACAACTTTATATTAGAATTCTTCCTTGCTACAAAAATTATTTCTGTTTTTCTGCAATGCTTACAAATAGCATCATTATTTTTATCAGTAAAAGTTGTCTGCTTTTTATTTATGACAAAAAAACTGATTATAGTTATATAGAATTTCCCTCTTAAATTTGCTTTATTTTTTATTTATAGTATTTACTTTATGAAAAGTTATTTTAAGATAATAGTTATGTTTTTATTTATAGCCGTTTTAATTATAGTTTAATCTGCATGCAATTAAAAAAATCAAGGTTATTTATGATTCAGCGCTAAAAAATACATAAAAAATCAATTATTAAAAGTTAAAAAACACAATCATCACATCTGTTCTATATAGTAAAATGCTTCTAATGAAGTTCTTATCTGGTAATTTCGATTTTCAGTCACATTTCTCGTCCCGTTAGTGTCAGGTAATCAGAAGTCTACTGCAGTTGTTAATACTATTATAGAAATTTTATTTAAATCCAGTTTTCTATGATGATTTTAATTACTCATGAGAAGTTAATTTTTTTAAACATCATTTTAATTTATTTTAGAAAATGATACAATAATTTAACTCTATTTATACACCTAAAGAGTTAAACATGGAGAAAGAAATTTCTTTACAAGACATTTTTGAAAAAGCATCTAGCATGCAACAAGATAAATCGTTTGTTTGTGAGGTATGCAGTAAAGGATTTTCTAAAAAGAAGGATTTAAGCAGTCATCTTTTGAGTCACACTGGTGAGAAACCTTTTGCGTGCGAAACATGTAAAAAGAAATTTTCTAATAAAAATAATTTAAAATCGCATCTGTTAGTTCATACTGGTGAAAAACCTTTCGTGTGTCAGATATGTAATACGAGTTTCGCTCGTAAGAATCATTTCAACTCGCACCTTATAATTCATACTGGTGAGAAAACAATTGTGTGTGAGATATGCAATAAGACATTTTCTGATAATAGTGCTTTAGGAAAGCATCTGTTAATTCACACTGGTGAAAAAGCTTTTGTGTGTACGACATGCAACAAGAAATTCTCTGCTAAGAATTCTTTAAACATACATATGTTAATTCATAGTGGTGTGAAGCCTTTTGTGTGTGAGATATGCAACAAGAAATTCACTCAAAAGAATGTATTAAACAGGCATCTGTTAATCCATACTGGTGAGAAATCTTTTGTGTGTGAGACATGCAACAAGAAATTCTCTTTAATGGGTGCCTTAACCAGGCATCTGTTAATCCATACTGGTGAGAAACCTTTTGTTTGTGAGATATGCAACGTGAAATTCACTCAAAACGGTGCGTTAAGCAAGCACCTGTTAATTCATACTGGTGAGAAACCTTTCGTGTGTGAGATATGTAACAAGAAATTTTCTCAGAAGTGTAACCTGAGAAGGCATCTGTTAATTCATACTGGTGTGAAGCCTTTTATGTGTGAGATATGCAACAAGAAATTCTTTCACAAGACTGCTTTAACCACGCATCTGTTAATTCATACTGGTGAAAAATTATTTGTGTGTGAGATATGCAATAAGTCTTTCTCTCAAAAGAGTGCTTTAAACACACATCTCTTAATTCATACGGGTGAGAAACCTTATGTGTGTGAAATATGCAACAAGAAATTTTCACGAAAGGCTGTTTTAGTCAAGCATTTATTAATACATACTGGTGAGAAACCTTTTGTGTGTGAGATATGTAACAAAAAATTCTTTGAAAAGGGTAATTTGAATGTTCACATTCGCTCTCATACTGGTGAGAAACCTTTTGTGTGTGAAATATGCAACAAGAAATTTTCTTTTAAGAATAGATTGAACAAGCATCTGTTAATTCATAATTGTTAAAACTCAATCTTGTGTGAGATACGTAATAAGATATTTTTCAAAGAGAGCAATTTAATTAATGATAGGCGATAATGATATACTTTATCACTTTTATTGGGA
This sequence comes from Maratus speciosus, assembly GCA_963932465.1. Classification (NCBI taxonomy): domain Eukaryota; kingdom Metazoa; phylum Arthropoda; class Arachnida; order Araneae; family Salticidae; genus Maratus; species Maratus speciosus. The sequence goes on along the minus strand of OZ010786.1, from coordinate 644,925,506 downwards.
GTATGAACAACTCTATATTATCGGTAGTATGAAATTATTTATGAATGTCTCCAGTCAATAAATTTCTTTTCTTATCCGATATCAGATCCGATTTTATCAAGAAATGTCATAACAAAATTAAGAATAGTTTGGTATTAACTATTTCACACTGCTTCTTGAAGCATTGGAGACCTTTTTAAACGAGTTATAAAGAGCCGAGGTTAGCCAAAACGCTAAAAGAAAGAATCAATCACCTAAAAAGATCGAAAATCGGAGGTGAAAATATTATAGTAAATTGCAGTGCTGATGGCAGTGATAACCAGAATTAATAACATCCAAATTGTGTTAGGAGTGGATACATAGAACCTTAGGTATCCAAGAAAGAATAAATAGGCACTGTGAGCAGTGCCCCTTCGCAGAGAGAACAGAGCCAAAATGGTGGTGGTGAGGGGAGGAAAGATACAATGACGATCGGTCAAAGTTGTGTGAGAATCAGACACGTAGAACCTGAGATATTGAATTATGAAGAAATGTACTCGATGCAGCTCAGACACATAGTGAATGGAGCAAAATTCTCAAGAAATGTTTAAAGTGATCTGACCTGCACTAATCTGTTATAGAAGTTAAAAGAACCCTAGGAATGATAAAAGAAATGGCGGGAGAGGCCATGGATTGGAGAACATGGGAAAAAATCCTTTTTTTACCTTAAATAAATATGAGAAGTTGAAGCTGAATAGTGGAAATGCGTAAGTTGCCTACGGTGTCGAAAAACTAAAAACATATTTCAAGGAGCACTGGATGTGGTTGAAAAGCTCTATAAACTGCTTGACAGAGAAAAGCTATTAAAAATTTTTATACATATCTTCACACAAACTAACGGGCTAAAGACCCAAAGGATCCCAGAATAATGCTTAGCGTAATAGTTCAAAGATAGACGATACCATGGATTTCAATTTTTTCGTATAATTATTAATCGGTACTGAGATATTGTCTAGAGCAGAAAATAGCAATAACTCATGAACGAGACCACCTATATTGAAAACAGAACTGGAGATGCAAAAGAAGAAAGGGGGGGGGGAGTAAATAAGGTACTCAAAAATGGATCGTAGAGGAGGGAGGGAGTGAAAATTTCAAAAGGACCAGAAAGTGTAATGCCAGATAGATCTCTTTTCTTTCGCAGAAACCTCTATTCCCTATTGTTTATCTTTATTTTCTTGAAGTCATCATTGTGATCAACAGTTCAGTAGTAAAAGTATCGATCTATCCTCATCACAAATATGAATGAAGTTGGTAGATAGTGACAGGGAAAGATCACTAATACTCACTATCAAACTATTGATCGCAATGACGATTTGAAGAAAGTGTGTAGGAAATGATAGTTCCCTAGAAGTGTGCATTTCTTCTTTATTCGATATCCCAGGTTCTATGGTTCCAATCTTCACACAACTTGGATTATGCCATAGTTTTTGCACCATCTTCACCACCACCATTTTAGATATGGATCTCTACCAGGGTGCACTGCTGCAAAGTGTATATTTCTTTATGAAATATCTCGGGTTCTGTGGATCCGGTCATCACATAACTTTTACCATTTTTCTTGGTTTGTCCCCCATAACAACTTCACCACCAACATTTTAGTTCTCTTTGTCATCGCCAGGGTAGCTGTAATTTTCTGTATTGTTTATATGTTGTCTTCAGCCCCCATTTTTAACATTTTTTTCTGTGGAGGAATCTTCCCTTTAGCATATTGGCTACCTATGGCTCTCCTTGGAGCTTTCAACAAGATCTCCAATATGTAAAGAGGTGATGTGGAACAGTTGATGCTAAACTATTTGACTTATTTATCTTTCAGTTTGGCAATTGTTGTTTTTAGCTGATCGGTAACAAAATGATTAAAATTGAACGTCTTAATAGAAGAACTTGGGAATCAATTGTTATCTTTAGCAATAGTTTTTTTGTACTATGGCGATTTTTGAATTTTCGAGAACCGTCCTTCACTAAATTTAATTGCTCACATGTACTCCCATACTGGTGAGAAACTTTTGCTGCAAGAAATGCTCTTTTAAAACCAATTTAACTCGGTATATGTGAAATCACACTGGTGAGAATCATTTTCTGTGTGTGAGATATGTCAGGAACTTCTCTCAAAAGAGTATTCAAATATTTACCTGTTAATTCATGTAAAGGAATGTTTTTATAAAGTCACTTGAAACAGGCATCTGTTAATTCATACTACTGAGAATCCTTCTGCTTGTGAGATATGTTACAAGATGTTCTCTAAAAAGTGCCATTTAAACAAGCAATTCTTAATTCATACTTGTAAAAAACTCTTTATGTGTGAGATATGTAACAAAACATTTTCTGATAAAAGTATTTTTAAAAATCTACTGTTATTTCTTACTGGTGAAAAACCTTTTTTGTGTTAATAATTTGCATTTGTTTATTCACGACAATCAATAAATATTCATACTCATAAGTTGATGAAAAATAAGGCATTTTGAGTCAGTTATATAAAATAAAATCAGTACTGTTGTTCTACTACAATTTAATTTGCTTTTACTCCCTCAGAATCGTGGATCTTAAAACAAAGTACGTTTTTGGATGACGACTAAAAGTATTTAACATATAAATATAAAAATAAATATCACTCAGGTAGTTTTTTTTTTAAGTAGATCAAGTTCACATAGCTGTTTTTCTTTACGTTCACTCGCAGACTGACTGGGGTAGGAAAGAAACGGACTGTGAGAATGTGTGAATGCGTATAGAAAATATCTCGTTCACTTTGAACGCAACTCATTCCTCCTGTGAAATATACATTTTTTTCTTTGTACAATTCTAAAAGCACAAATACATATAAAATTCCATAAAAAATTACACACAATATTACACATATCATATTAGTGAAATATTTTTCAATAAATATATCAATTTGTCTTCTTTTGCAGATTTTGTGATAAAATCAGCAATAATGTATTAACTTTGAACATATTCTAATGAAATAACATTTTCCGATATAAAATCTTTGACGAAACGGAATCTCAAGTTCATATCGGTTTGTTTACGGATTTAGTATATTTAAACCATTAAATTGCAGCTTGGCTATCAGATCTTAAAGTTATGACATCATTTATAAATTGTTTACGATTTAACTCGCATAATAAATTTACAATGCATATTATATCTTAAAGAATTTCAGAAATAGAAAACAATTAATTCTGTTTCACAAGTACAAAAACGTACACTTTTTTGTATGACATAGCCAAGAATTAATTTTCTAACAAAACCACTCCATGTGAAAAAGACTTTCCATTTTCCCAAACTAGCGTCTGAACTGCTATTTAGTAAGCCAAATTCGTTGTTGAAAGATAATTTTTCAGCTGTATCTTTTAAATATTTTAATATGCTTTTATACAAAATGTAATGTATTTTCTTGGGTTTGTGATTAAATTGAGATAAATACGTTGTGAGAAATGGGTGCGTTCTATTGGCTAAATATCAAAGTTCAATAATTAATTCCTGGTAGTTATGTCAATCAATTCATTTGTTAGAGGAAAATTTTTATCTTCACCATATGTTTCACCATTTTTGATACCATATTCGCCCTCAATAGTTTATTCCGATATCTTGTCGACTTAAAGGATGTTAAATATTTTCCTATATGAGGTCAATTTTAAGGATGTCAAATTTTTGAAACAATTTTATTTGTGATGGATTGGAACTTTTTTAGAAGTATTAGGTTGTGTAAAAAATAATGATGGTTTCTGTTATTTTACTTTCAATCAATTTATTTTTGGTGATTCGAAACAGTTTTAGAACATTCTCCAAATTTAGCAGTAAGCTCTCGGACTTTGGATGTGAATTAACTTCAACTTATGCTTTCGATTTCTCATTGTTGAAAGCGGAACTTCGCTCACGACCTTCTCCATACACAAAACTCTCATTCTTACTGTAAAATTTCTGAAAGCAATGTTAAACTAGGCATTTCCAAGTCGTAATTGGGGTTAAAGGTAATGTTGAATTCAGAATTTTTTCTCCGGGAGGGATTTCTGCAGCTTTGGAAGGATATTTTAAAGTTCCGGGGTAGGGGTAGTACTTTTAGACCATTAATAAGCATAAAATCCCAAATCTTTCAGGGGGACATTTCAATGTTCCGGGAGTGGGGCAGCTCCCTCTGAATTCAGTGCTGTAGTGTAATTAATGTAAAAACCGTTTCCGATGTTTCCCGTATCATTTTGAATTCGTACAAAAAATACAAACTTTTCTAAAGTTCTGTAACTGCCTTAAATGTCCCGTACAATAGCAAAAAAAATTATATTACTAAATAAAGGGATAAAAATCTGCCCTTCAAACTAATAAACAACAATGTAATACTATTCCATTAACAGTTTATTAAATGTTCAATGACAAAAATCGCGATTATTTTGTTAAAAAACAGAAGGAACATCAAAACTTTCAATATCCCTCTGCTCTTTCTCTAACGATCAACGAAACCAGAAATAAAAATATCCAAGCAAGAAAGAAACATTGATCTCCTGAAATATTCTTCAAGTTTGTCAAACTATGTAAGTAGTGAGGAAACACAGGTCTGGGACAGCCGGTGGGACCGTGCTGCACCCTTCCATCTCTCCACCGCCGCGCCGTCCCTTCGTCTCCGAAAACCAATTTAGATACCAATCCTAACGGGGAAAATAAAAGTTTTTCGAGAAAAAAGGATTTTTTGTACTATAAGATGACGGGTGAGCGCAAGAATGACTAAATTATGATACTGTAAGATGAAGATTGAATTTTGAATGAACAACACCTTAATGAGTATTAATAATTAAGCAAAACAATGGAAAATATCAATTTTTAAGAAAAAAGGCTGATTTCTTTAGAATTTTTTTTAACCATAGGATGAAGATTAAATTTTTATTTGAATTTTGTAAAATCAACAGCTTAATAGGTATTTTTAATTAAGCAAAACAAAGGAAAATATGAATTTTTAAGAAAAAAGGCTGATTTCTTTAGATTTTTTTCAACTGTAAGATGAGATTATCAACTTAAAAGAGGAAAGTTAAACAAATATTTTAGTTTTTGAATAACAATCATCTTAATGAGAATTATTAATTATACAAAACCATGAAAAATATCAATGGTTAAGAATAAAAGCTGATTTCTTTAGACATTTTTTCAAGCTTAACATGAGGATATCAACTTAAAAGAGGAAAGTTAAACAAATATTTTAGTTTTTGAACAACAATCACCTTAATGAGTATCATTAATTAAGCAAAACCATAAAAAATATCAATGTTTAACGATAAAAGCTGATTTCTTTAGACTTTTTTGAAGCATAAGATGAGGATATCAACTTAAAAGAGGAAAGTTAAACATATGTTTTAGTTTTTAAACAATCATTACCTTAATGAATATTTATAATTAAGCAACAAATTAATCATTAATTAATCATTTTAAAAAAAGATGATATCTTTAGATTTTTTCAACCGTAAGATGAGGATATAAACTTAAAAAGGAAATTTAAACATGTATTTTAGTTTTTGAAAAACTCTTACCTTAACGAATTTTAATAATTCAACAAATAACAAAAGAAAATATCGAATTTTTAATGAAAAAAGACGAATTTTAATGAATTTTATTAACTTTTAGTTTGAGATTTTATCGTAATTTTAGACATTAGCTATGTTGGATTTTAACGCTTGGACGACCTACACTCCAAAAAATATTCACAACTAAGCAAAATAAATGAATTTTTAGTCTAATCAATATCTGGAAATTTCACTTTTTGAAAATATTTTCAGGAATGTATATATAAAAATACGATTTTACATACTAATTTCCTTAATTTTATCACATTCGACTGTTTTTTATTCAACATTTCAACTTATTTTTTTTATACACAAAGCATTATTTAATCAAATTCAATACTTTCTGATTCAGCGAAATTCAGGAATTTTTCAGTTTTAAACTAATTCTTATAATTTTTTATTGTTATTTAATGGCTCGAATCCTGTTACAAAACGTTCACATATTCTATTTCAAGAAGAGCCTAACTCTTCTTTAGCATTTGAGGGGAAATATTCGAAAAATGACCCCTTCACCACTCCGAGTCTCCCCTCCCAGGTACAAAGGGAGTGGACAAAAAGGTATTATTAGAATAATATCATGATAAATGTACATATAAAATACGAGTTTTCAGACTAATTTACTTAATTTTATCGTATTCAACTGGATTTTCCACATTCGAAATTAATTTTTCTGATTCAGCGAAAATCAGTGATTTTTCAGTTTTTAAACCAATCCTATAAGTTTAAAAAAACAGGAGTGCCTCCTATAATTTTATAACTTTGTGTGAAACGAGACAAATTTTCCGTACTGTTTGCGATTTTTGTTACATGAAGACCTTAGCTTATATTCTCTAGTTTAATTAAATATATGCACCAAATTTCTTTATCAGCACAGAATTCAAGTCAATCTTACTTGAAAGATATGAAATCAGCTGTATCCAGCCAAGAAGCACATGTTTCGAATATTGAAATAATACCCTCTTCACCAGAACAATTTCTCACCTTTTTCATGTGATCAGTGTGAGAAATCTTACTCCAAAAAGAATGCGCTAACAAGACATCAAATATCCCATTTGGAGTAAAAGCACTTTGAATATGAAATATGCCAAAAAAACATTTATTCAGAGAACTGATTTAAATCGATATAGTGTAGTTCATTCCAAGACAACATCTGCATATAAATGTGATCAATGTGGAAATGACTATTTGCGAAAGTTTCTGTTAAAAATTCACAAGAGGTCTCATAAGAAGTTTTATAATTGTGATAAATGTTCCAATTAGCTTTCAACAAAATCTGCTTTAACTAACATAAAAAGGTTCATCCCAATGAATATAAATGCAAACACTGTAACATTATATTTTATTTCGAGAGTGAGTTTTTACGCTATAAAAAAGTTCATCCCAAGAAATATAAATGTAAACACCGTAAGATTATATTTTATCTCGAGAGTGAGTTTTTACGTCATCTGATTAAAATGCATAAGTGGAAAATTGCAAACTATGTTAAATCATATAACTTGATTTGAATATCTGTACATTTTTAAAATTTGCATATCTTCCTATAACTGTTGAAAATGATAAATAAATGTATAAGTGAAAAGATTTTGTCGTTTATTTTTGCGACATCAATTTGTGATTTTTCTTGACTCTATCTTGTCATGTCGAAACGATTTTACTAATACTTTAAATATATAATTTTTGTTTTTAAGTCTTTACAGTACTTCTTACTTTTTTTTCAGAGATGCACGAGTATATTTTGATTTCATTTGCAAATATAGATTTTATCTTTATAAATAATTTACTATTTTAAAGTATGCGATTAATAATTCTAAACAATATTTATTATTATCATTTCTTCTTTGGGCTTTTTGAAAATCAATGATGACTGAAGGTGTGAGGTAAATATATTTTACTGGCGATTAGACCTTTTTTGTTGGCTACAAGATTTTATCAAATTTGTAAAATTCTGTATATATATAAATAAGCATATATATATATGAGAAGAAACATGGACGCTAACAAAACGGATGGTACAAACATTACAAACAACACAGAGAAGTTTGGAAAAATGTATGTTAAGTATAACTAGAAGAGACAGAAAGAGAATAACTTGGATAAGAAGTCAGACGAAAATTTTTGACATCATTGAAAGAATTAAACGGCTAAAATGGAAATGGGCTGAGCACATTGCAAGAAGACAAGACAATAGATGGAGCACAAGTACCCTACAGTGGTATCCCAGAGATGTAAAATGGCCAAGAAGACGACCCCAAGTAAGATGGAGTGATGAAATCAGGAAAGTAGCCGGTGTAAATAGGATGACTAAAGCACTTGACAGGAAACATTGCAAAAATCTGGGGGAGACCTACATCCAGCAGTAGAATGAAAACGGTTGATGATGATGATGATGATATAAGATTTTATATTTTACCTACTTAAAGATTCACTTGGATTATAGTTACAAATGAATTCACCTGTCAGCTTTTCAATTATATATAGCATTTATTATTCACACGAACATATATAGATCATGGGAATTGAACAGCATTAATAATATAATGACAATTTGCAGATTCGTAGACATAAGTACAAGAAATCACTTAGACTACTTACTTGAACCTTTTATTTGGCCATCGACGTTCCTTCAGCCTTCATGTCGAGATTAAATATTATGGAACTCCAACAACCTCTCTTGATATTTTTTTATTTTAAATCCTTCTTGCATGAGAAGATAGCCTCATATCTTGTGATTTCTTCACGTTCCTCGTGGTATGCTTTTATTTCATGTAATATCGTATATCGATTAATTAAACTCTTATAAATAAAAAAAAATCATGTATATAAAAATTGGAGACAGGATGGACTGATAACTTGGTCTGTTCTGGCTTCAAGCTCTTGAAAATTGATTTAGGCGCAAAACTTTGAAGTAGACTTGTGAGCTTAATGTTCGACAAAAATATTGAGTGTGGGTACTCATTTTACTCAGAATTTCACGCTCTACGACATTTGTATCGACAATGTTTTCGATAATTAGTTGGTTTGTTATATTTGTGTTTGTTGAGTTTGATATAGTTGAGGCAATTAAAAAAGACATGATTTTCCACTATAAATCTCTACGTAGAGGCCAAAGCTCACCTAGAAAATTAAGTATGTTCATTCGTGACCTAAACGGAAGGGTTTAAAACTATCTCCAGCTTTCCCCTACAGTGTTAAAAATCTGCAGCTTTTGCTGCACAGTCACTCCACCACTTTTATAGAATATCTCTATTCTGACCAATGAAAATGCTCCATATTGTACTCAAGTTACCGTCTTCTATAAAAGCGGTAGAGTGACTGCACAGCAAAAGCTACAGATTTTTAACAGTTTAATTAATTCCGAATTTGGCCTTTTTTTTCTCCTCTACCACTGAGCTACTATGGTAGCACTGTAATTTAAAATTCTGTGAAATTAATGTTTCTGATATAAAAATACTTAATTCTTAATAAATTCGACGTGCTGAAAATGAATGTTACATCACAAAAGCTGAATTGTCAACATTTATTTTGTAATATAGAAAGGGCTACATGCACATCTTAATATTCCTCTCCTTATACTAAGTTCAGACTAGAGGATTTAAGTCACTTAAGACTAAGTGACTTACATGGAAGTTCATGGAAGTTCTCAAACACCGTAGCAATACGTGGAGAAGTCAATCCTCGTTTCGGGTCACCCGCTTCAAAAATGTAAATTAAGTCACTTAAATGCCTACTCTGAATGGGGTTTTGTACTACGCGCATTAATTTTTTAATAAATAAGTGCCGTGGGAAAGAAAAAAACGTAATTCAATTCATTAAAAAACTGTACTCATGATACAATTAAAAGAGTATACTTTTCTTTTATATCTCTATCATATTTAGCTGTCAGGTAGGTACAGTCCCCTTCCCCCCCCCTCCCCTTAAAAAATAACGTATCATACAGTATGATTGTCAAATTGTCGCTTCATAGCCAAATAGCCATTATATTTCGAATTATGTTAACGAAAACGGTTTATGTGGCTATCTCTGTAGTGAAATTGTAACAAACTTTGAAATTTTCAATTTGAACACATAATTTTGACATCCTATTTAGATTCTTTAGTAAATTTTTAATTTGGATACTAAGCTGGAAGTTATTTGGTCAAGAAGTTTCGAATTTATAAAAATATTATAGTTTTGAACTTCTGTTAAATTCAGTTTTAATACAGTAAAACCTGGTTAACATGCATTTCAAGAGATTGGAGAAAAGTCACGTATTAAGCGCGATCACATATTAAACGTGATTTGCATAATGTTGCTAAAACTTTGTTTATTTACCCATCTAATTGTCTCAAAGAAATGTAGAGCTTTCATTTGTATGTTTACTGTCGAAAGGTATTTTTTTTTATTTATAATTAAATTTCAGTTTAACTGTATTCAAGTTTAACTCACTATTTCTTTTATAGGAGCAACTGGAATCATAACTGAAAATAAATAAGAATTCAAATATGACTTTATTGTCGATTAATACATTATGACCAAAAATAAAGGAATAAAATAGAAGTAAAAATAATTTTCCTGATATCCTAATTTTTTTCAACACGGACCAAAAATGCCCTTTAAGGCACACCTCAGTTTTTAAAATCATACTTAGTACTTGTGATAATGAATACCCTTATGATCGGTCCTTAATTTTAAATGTAACAAGAAAAAATATCCTTACTAACCTTTATCTAGAAAAAAATATTGCTAGAATAACAAAACGTAAACAGAACACAGAAATATATATCGTGGAAGACGGTAGTATTTCGAGTGACGCAGCCTTAAGCCTAGAATAGTATCGTATCGTATCGTTAAAATCGTATCGTATCGTATCATAGAATTCGTAGATGGCGGAACTCATATATACAGCTAACTCGACATCAAAGAAAATGCGAAAAGCCGCCTTTTAATAACTCTTCAGATATACGTCTTATTGTTCTGAATTTTCTAGAACAGTCTTATATCTGCAGTCTAATCGTATACTGAAATTTTTACATTTCTACGTGCAGTATATTTTGAGATCTAAATAGTCATTTTTAAAGTGAAAACGTTGGTATAATATCGAGGAAGTTCCTAATTTGAAAATCTCGAAAACGGTTCTAACGATTATTTTTAAATTGATACATAATATAAATGTGATTAAGGCGAGGTGAATAACACTTTTCTTTTTTCTGGGAAAACTCTCGTTCGTTAAATAATTCGATTTTTTTTTCTCTCGAAAATGACACGGGCGATTTTTTAAAAATCAAATAAATATGTTTCAGATGCACCAAATAACAATTTACTTGTTTCGAGCAAGACTCTTGTTCGTTTTATAATGCGCATGAAAAATCGGACTATATTTCTTCGCCATTCTATGGAAATTTCACCGAAAATGCATGACACTGTATTCATACACATGCTTTCTTTTTAACCACTTTTGGGGAGAAAAATTTTATCTTCCCACGGCTGAGTGGTTGAGGGCCATCGTCTACTGATCTTAACAGAGGCAGTTCGATACTCTCTAGTGCGTGTGAAGTTTTTTTTTTTTTTTTTTTTTTTTTTAAGTCTGTTAGTTGACCATTATTCTCAGTTCCTTTCTAATTTTTGAATTGCTATTAAGTTAAATAAAATTACAATTATAATGACGCCAATTTGATGATGATTATTTCTTGGCAATTTTTCAACAATAAAAATATTACCATAAATTTTATAAATATATTTAATTTCAATCACTTTACAAAAAATATACATTAATAATTATTATTTGAATATAAATCACACGATCAGAAACGTAAAAAAATAATTCATTTCAGCTCTTCTTTTTATAATATCATTTTTTATTATTATGACGGTCAATCAATATATAATCACTGACATCCATAATATTATTATTATTATTATTATTATTTTCCTTGCATAAAAACTATTGTGATGTAATAATTATTTTATAATAAATAATTTAGTTGAAATGTTTTATTTATAAATAAGAATGAAGTTTTACATAATAAGCATACCAGAATTTTGGTGTCGCCATCTTTTGACGCAATGAGGAATTTGCACACATGGGGGATTTGATCATTTATATATTTTTCTGATAGTTCCACATCCTCAGTTTTCAAAAATGTTCTCGAAAACGCGAAAAAAATATCTATACTATTAAATAATTAGTCCTAAAAGTAAGCTAAAATCACGTCGCTTCAAATCGGCGCATGACTTACTATGACGTCACAGTTCACGACAGGCAAGCGGAACGGAAAGAAAAGAGTTACTAAGCTTTGGAAATAAAGGTTCGAAATTTTTAAACTACTGATTTTACAAATTTGGTTCTTTCGCATCTGGATGTTATTTTGTACGTTGATTTATAAAATGTCTATTTGAAAAAAAATGAACGCTAAGTTTATGAAAAAATCGATTTTTAAACTCATTAAAAGTCTTTTCACATAGAGAAAATTGACGGGATATTGTTAAAATTAGGAAAAATAAAGAACTGATCGCTTTTAAACTTTGACGTTGTTTTAACGCATAATAAAGATTTTATAAATTTAAGATGAGTTGATTTTTGGTGGTGGTGGTGTGTGTGTGTGTGTGGGGGGGGGGGGGCGTTTTCTCTTTTTTCCTTCAGATCAACTATTTATTGCGTTTTAAATGCGATTTTTCATTTAACACTCAAATAAATATTATTTTTTAACATTAGATATTTGAAAGAGTGGGAAATGCAGAGGGAGGGAAGGGTCATCCGGGGAGGAGCTATTTTCTAAACTTTGAGTACGCGCCTCATGTGACATATCGTTAGAAAGGTGTATGAAAACTTATTCATATTATGCACATCCGGTGCCCCCCCTCCCCCACACACACTTCGTCCCCTGGGGGCACTTTTGTAAATTTTTACGTTTTTTACAAGAATTTGCAGTGCGTGCGCAGCACGTGGTGCTATACGATGCCGCAGACAGCGGTGATGTGGTTCGCGGTTTTTTTTCCAGATGATTTTTTTTTTTTTTTTTTTTTAAGATTATGCAGTACTGTCGAAGCACGCCTGCTACACGGTGTCATAGGCAGCGGGACCTAAAGTATTTTTATGTTGAAAAGTAAAAATTTAATATTAAAATTTTTTTGAGTAGTTTCAATATTTTTACGTTTTATAATATCTATTAAGACATGACAAAATATTGTTTCGAAATAAATCCTTTATTTTTTAAACCTAGTCCCTAACTTAATAAAAATGTACAGTTACGCAATAAAATTTTTATTTACTTCCTAAATAAAAACTAACATATTTGTGTGTGTCATATCTTAGACGTTTCTACGTTTTACCTATTTAATCATCAATAAAACAGGGTTACTGCTTATTAATCTTTACAGCTACAATATACGTATGAAATCTACTACAGAGTGTTTTGTTTGTTTTTAAATACGAATGAGTACATCATAAATATGAATGCCTTTTTTTTCTCTTGAGTAACTATTTATCCAATCAATTAATGTTCTAAAATAGTAATATTTAAACAAAATCAAACATAAAGTTACTGAAAAATGATCTTCACAAGATCAAAGAGATGATGCATTAGATAAATTAGGATTTTTCTTGTCATCTCTCTTCATAGCTTTAGTCCATGATTTTCTAATGGCAGGGTCTTTTGGCACACTGAAAAACAACTTTTCGCTAGAAGTTACTGGTTGTATTAGTGCAGAGTGGTACAATACAGTACAGTAAAACCTCCTTAAAGCGACCATGTTTCATTCTAATAAAAACTGATCGTTTCAAGAGGTGGCCTCATAATGGAGGTCATGTTTAAATCTAGATTTTAATTGTTGAAAAAAAGTAGAAATAATGTTACTAGAATTTATTTTTCACATTAGGAAAAAATATAAAAATTTAAGTATCAAAATAAAAGTTAATTATATAAGTTAATTACTGCAATGTTTAAAAATGAATATATTGACGATTGCTTTGGTTTTACGGTTTTATCTTTCATAACATTTATTTCCAAGTCCTTTCAAAATTCAGTAAATAAATACATTTTTTTTTTTTTTTTTTTTGGACGGGAACAAATAAAGATATTTTCATTAATTTATCTATTTCTTTGAGAGTTTCCTAACTGAATAGGGTAGGGGAGTTTATTGATCGTCATTCTTAATTCGTCAGCAGAGTTAACTTCATTGTCTAAAAAGGCATATAGGGGTTTAAGCACTTAAAAGTTACCGGAATAATAATAATAAAAAAAATCTAAACCTATTTAGAAGTTTAAAGCCCCTCGGAATTATTTTTCTAATAAAACCTTCTTCAAGTGACAGGAAAAAACGGAATTTGTTTCCTTTTCTTCAAAGAAATTGGTCGCTCATGGAGAGAGGTCAGCTGGGATGGTCTCTGAACGGAAGTAAAATTAGTATTGAGCCTATGGGAATAAATTTCGTTCAATGAAAAACTGATCGTTCAGGGAGGTGGTCGCTTAATGGAGGTGATCGCTTAATGTAGGTGGTCGCACAGAGAGGTTTCACTGTATTTATAATATGACTTTGTGCTCTCTGTCATAATAATTTTAGAAACAGCAATATTTAAAATGAACAAGTTGAAAAGCGACACACGTAAAGAATAACAGTCGTTTGTTGTCATGAACTGTGACGTCAGATGTATTAGTATTATGGAGCGTTTTCGGGATACGGTAAATAGTGCGATATTAAAACAATCATAAATCAGTAATAAAAGCTCAAAATAAAAAACATATGCAGGGTATCCTTCTTATTTTTTCATGTACTATTGTTTCGTGATAAAGTTAGAAAACGTGCAAATTCTCCATTGCGTACTACATTTTGTCTCTTATTCGGAAAAAAAAGAAAAAACTAACGCTTTTCACCGCTTTGAAAGAATCACTTGTGACTAGAGGTCTATTTCGCAAATATTAAGAAAATTACTGCATACAAAAATATTAAAATGGGTAGTATTATAGAGAAATGTTTGATAAAAATGTTGAAGTAGACAGTTTTTAAATCGAAGAATTATTTTAAGAGATATTTAATGTTAAATCTGGATAAAATTGTCTCATTAAAAAAGTCTCATAGGAAAAAAAAATATACATGGGAATTTAATCATTTTCATTCAATTTAATCATTCAATAGAAACTCGAAGTTTGCAGAGTGCATTTATTATTTTTAACTTGCCTAATTTTTTGACGGTTTATTTCAATTTTAAATTAAAATTTTCAGAATTTCCAGAGATATTTTTTACATATTTTAGAAAAGGTTATTTTAAATTGTTGCCAATTGTTAAAACAGCGCAAAGAATAATATATCCTTTAAATTAAAAATTTATTCACACGTGACTATTATAAACAGAAAAAAATCCTTTTAAATTAGAATTAAATGATAGCGTGTTAAAAGCAGGAAAATATTAAACATTACGTCATAAAAATTGTTTTTACACATGCTCAGAGCTGCCAAGTCTCCGGCTTTTTGGATACCAGTATTTTAATACAGAAAATGTTGTTTTATTTAATTGGAACATTTCGGCGATTTAATAGAACCAGATTTTCTCTAAGATAATAGTGGTGTGCAAAAAGCCGGAGACTTGGCAACTCTGCATGCTTACTTAAAATGAAAGAAAATTATAAAATAATCAATTATTTTCAAATTAGAATTAAATGATTACGCATTAAAAGCAGGAAAACATTGAAAATTACGTCATAAAAATTATATTTACACGTGAATATTAAAAGAAGAAGAAAATTTTTAAATAATAAATTCATTGATATGTGTTAAAAGTCGTAAATGGAGGAAATTACGTCATATTGGCCAAAGTGGCCAAATAATAATATTGCAAAACAGTTTAAATTAAAAAATATATTTATATGAGAGATTTATTTCAAATTTCGAGATGATATTTTTAACTATAGTTGCCAATTTTAAGGTAGCGCAAATAATAATATTATCTTTCTAATAATAAAAATATTTTCAGTTGAATGTTACAAAGAGAAAGGAAAGTTTGGTGAAAATTATGTCAGATTTAAAACGTTACATTTAAAATCTCTTATTTAAAATCATTTTCTTATAGCGTTGTTAAAAAATACCATAAAGCAAACACTCTGTTGACTTAGTTCCTTTTATATTTGGTAATTTTCAAATGTTTAACTAATCTTATTTAATCAAGCACGGAAACAGCAACTAACATCAGCTGATTCGGTCTTGAAATCCCTCAGTAAAAGGGAAATCCGTTTACAGTAAGATCGCCATTGATTTTTTAATTATACAGAGCAGCCTCGATTATCCGAGCTAATTGGGACTGTTAGTAAATCGGAATCGGAAATCTCGGTTAATAGAAACTGTGTGTAAAAACTCGCCGTGCTTGCGAATTTAACAGCTCTTTTAAAAAAATATATAGAACGTTTTTTAAATAATAAAAATAAATATATGTAAAGTTCTGTTTCACAGCTTAACAAATTTAAAAAGAAAATCAACTACCAGTAGTAAATTTTAAAATGCAAATTGAAAAATTTACGAAAGTTCACACAGCCACTGGAAACAAAGCATTGTTCGCTATTGACTTGTCAGGGTCCAGTGTTTCTTTGGAGTTGAGTGCTTTTGGGGGCAGAAGGGCCTGTATAGCACGGACAGTGAGCTAAAGAGTGTGGTTATTTTTAAGGCTCATTCAAAAGGGAAAAAAAAATCAGACTTTGTTATCGGCTCGGTTAACAGAAACCTCGATTAATCGAAGCTCGGTTAATCCAGGTTCTACTATAATTCAATCTTCCGTAATCTTTTTAAAGCAGATCAAATTAATGGACTTTAGCACAAAGTCACATAGCTGATAACTGCCATGCTTGTTGGCCACCTTTTTTTCAAAAAGTTTGCTTCACCTTATTCAATTAATGAGATATCTCCGATAAAATAAGTCACATTTTCCCGTTCTAAAATACTGGTATCCAAAAATCGTAGCATGTAACTGACACTACAAGTACTCATGGAACTAGACTATTTTAAGTCTGATTTTTATTATAGACCATATAAAATTATTAAAAATATATATTATGATAGGAACTACGGGCTTCGTCCGCTATTTACGTTACAGATATAAAAATCATGTTTTTTTTTTTTTTTTTTTTTTTTTTTTTTTTTTTTTTTTTTTTTTTTTAGGGAAAAAGAAATAAAAACCTATTTGACGATAGGTTTATAAAGACACATTTTGTATTTGTTATATTTCCGGGGATGAGGAGGGGGGGGGGACTATTTTGATTAAATATCGCAATTAGTCCACATGGCAGATATAATTATGATAGACACTAGTTTGCTTCGCCCCTCTATGGCGCCTTATGGGTCCAGCTTCCATAACTCAGAAACCGCCTTTCGGACATCAATGCAACAGATTCCAAACGTTATAAGTAACTTAATAATCACCCTATATAGCATTAAAGTAAATTTATGAGTACTGCATACTATTTTTTTATCGTAATTTCTGAAGAGAAAAAATTATTTCGGTTCCATTCTTAGGTACTGGTCTGAAAAATTTTGAAAAAGGGGGGAAGGAGGGGACATGAGACTGCTGTTTGTGAAACAACACAACGGGGTCTGGCTTATTCAACTTGGTTTTTGGTGACTTCAATTGGAAGGTGGTTTGTTTAAAAGAATGCGTTCCCTGCCCCATGAAAATTGGAACTATTGGTGCACCATCTATGTAAGGATTTAATAATTATAAATTAACATTTTGGATTTATTAATTTAAGGATAAAATGTTTTTAAAGGAATATCAAATGAAACCCTCTGTGCGATCTGCGATTATACTTACCCACTTGTTTTTATATACAAACTGCTATAAGGAAAATTGTAATAAAATAGTAAAAATTAAATCTGCATTAAATTCCATAAATATCTTTTTTTTAATAATTTTATCACTAACCTCAAAAAAGTAATGATATCAATGCAAAAACCCTTGACGGGTTAAAAGTTTCTGACGCAGCAATTTATCTTATGCTCTAAGAATTTTAAATATGGAACTTAAAAATACTGATATCAAATTTTGAGTGACGTTATGCTATTTCTTAAAAAATATATTTGTATTTATTTCATCATTTTATTTTTGTTTTATTTATAATCGCATGTGCAAAAGTTATGTTCAACATGAAAAGCTGCATAAAATTTTATTCGCTGTTGCTTTATCATTTACATCTCTCATAAATTCAAAATATGAGTTTTAAAAGATATGATATAAAATTTAAGTGACGCCTTGATGTGACTTTAAAAGGTTTGTTTTAAAATTCAATTTAAATTATTTTTGACTTGGTTAAAATATTTTTTTACATCTATACAATACTTTTAATTTTCCAATTCACTGTTAAATATATCACTTTCATTGAATCTATACTATGCATTGAAATGTATTTATTTCAATAAATTGATTTATCTTTTGTGTCACGCTATTCAAAATTGTGAGTAAGATTTATGTAAATGGTTTATTTGCGTCAAACTATCCTTTTTCATACATTTCATGTAGTTTGGACACAATGACGCAAAGAAACCATTTACATAAATCTTACTCACAATTTTGAATAGCGTGACACAAAAGATAAATCAATTTATTGAAATAAATACATTTCAATGCATAGTATAGATTCAATGAAAGTGATATATTTAACAGTGAATTGGAAAATTAAAAGTATTGTATAGATGTAAAAAAATATTTTAACCAAGTCAAAAATAATTTAAATTGAATTTTAAAACAAACCTTTTAAAGTCACATCAAGGCGTCACTTAAATTTTATATCATATCTTTTAAAACTCATATTTTGAATTTATGAGAGATGTAAATGATAAAGCAACAGCGAATAAAATTTTATGCAGCTTTTCATGTTGAACATAACTTTTGCACATGCGATTATAAATAAAACAAAAATAAAATGATGAAATAAATACAAATATATTTTTTAAGAAATAGCATAACGTCACTCAAAATTTGATATCAGTATTTTTAAGTTCCATATTTAAAATTCTTAGAGCATAAGATAAATTGCTGCGTCAGAAACTTTTAACCCGTCAAGGGTTTTTGCATTGATATATATATACATATATATACGAATTCGCGTCTTAAGCGAATTTTTTTTGTCTCATGGGACCGAAACACTATCGCGTATTAGGCAGGATCTTGTGATAACCATTCGCGTATCAAACATGATATTTTTACATTACTGTAATGCCAATGTTCAAAGTGCTTGAAAAAATTCACGTATTTATTGGGATCACATATTAACTATGAGCGTTTTAAACGGGTCCAACAGTAGTTGCAAAACAAACTGCGATGAGGGTGTTTTTTTTTTTTTTTATCATAACTTAAAACTACTTGGTGGAAAGAGCTGAAATTTTGAAGCTCCCAGAAATCAATTCCTCTAAAAAATTTTATACCTACAATTGTTGCAAAAAATTATATTGTTGTCCATTAAAAAAAAAATCAAAAGATCCTAGAGTTGCAGATCAGTATTTCTTAACCAAAAACAAATGAAAGTTTTTCATAGCGATATCCGTGTTCAACGAATTAATTTCACACAGAATTCCACATTTTCCCTTCAGAAGCAATTCTATCGCCTATAGTGTAATAAGTGGGCAACTATCGGGCAAACGGGGCGGTTTCCCAGTGCCCTGCGCTAATCGGAGCCTTGTTAGGGGCCCCGAGAATCTCAATACAAGTCAAATTCAAAATAATTAAATTATTCATTTAAATTTGTCTCTAAATGTTTTTTTTTTTCACGGAAGAAATAGTGAGTATTAACTTACAGCTTTCTTACAGAAAAAGTTACACAATTGTCGGAGAATGTATAGATATGGATCCTGAAAGTAACCATAAACGCAGAAAATAAATATTAAAAATTTCTAAAGCATAGAAGATTTTTCGAAATTAAAATAATTATACAAATTACATGTGAAAGATTTTGCTTGTTATTTTTCATGCATTTTATACTGTGTATTATAAAATTATAATTGTATATATACAATTAAAAAAAATATTTTTATTAGTTGAATATTGCAGTCAGACGTGTTTTGCCCCGCTAAATGATTTGCCAGCCCCGCGCGACATTGCGCCGGTCTTGCTAAAACCCATGCATGAAACAAAATCAACTGTGAATTTATAAGCAGAACAAGAGATTGAAAACTGAGAAGCAAAGGTGTTGAAGAAGTTGACATGATTTTGATAAATATAATGTAAATTGCTCAGAGATAACCCAAGATTTTAAAGAATTCCAGGCATTTGTTTTAACAATCAGCACATGTATAAAAATACTATATTCTTGGAGTACAAAAAATGCATCTTTATTAAACATTAATCCCATTACAAAGTATATAGAATATTATATATCAATATGAAGTAGAGAAGTCTTTTTCTAAACAGTTCCATTTCCTTCTAATTCATACTAGGTACAAGGTTAGTAATTAGTTTTAATTGAAATGGATGATGCCTAACAAAATTGACCGTGAACAGCTGGATAAAAAAAAATCATTTAAAAAACACACCACAATTTTAATCACGAATTTTAAAAATGCGTCGCAAAATTGAAAACAAATGACTTAAAAAATTTAAACCTATTATTCAATATGTACCTTTTCTTCTTAACCTTCCATCCATGGACAGTGTATGGTCAGCAAAAAAAAAAAAAAAAAAAAAAAAAAACAGAGAACACTCTGCACATTTTAATCATCAAATTGTCTCACAAAAAACAGAAATATCCCTTCTACTGGAAATTATATTTCCTTTCAATTTATGTTACAGGAGGTAATCTCTATGCTGAAATTGTAACAAACTCTCAAAATTTCAATAAAAACACCTAATTTTGACACCACTTTTGAATTTGTTAGTAAATTTACTTTAGAATAAGTCATTCGGTGAAAGCGTTTACGAATATTGCTGCCGAAGATAATGGGATCCCCAAACCTGGTTCGTTTAATCTGAAATTCATTTGAGAAAGAATGACCGGCAAAGCTATTCACTTTGTTAATAACACAGTAAACTCTCTGTAAAGCGGACTCTGTGCAAGACGGAAATCTGTCTAACTCGGAAAGATTTTCAAGTCCCTGCGAATCTATAGACATAGGGTAAATTTTTTCTAAGCCGGAATGTTGTCTACTACGGGAATTTTTCTCGGTCCTGATCGATTCCACCTTAGACAGAGTTTACTGTAGTTGCAAAACAAATTTCAGTGCGTTAAGATTTCTTTAGCATACCACATAAACTAGTATTTGGTGGAATAAAGTAATATTTTTATTCTTACTTTTGAAGCTTCTAGAAATTAATTTCTATTATTTTTTTTTAACTACAATAAATTTTATCTTTCGAATATAATAAAGGAACATATAAATCATAAAATTCATATAAAAATTGTCATAGAAATCTATGGAGACGGCTCATTAAGCGTTATTTATATTTAAATATAAATCGAAAAAAATATACAATTTCTAGTCAAATAACTATTTCTGTTTTTTTTTTCTGAAATAATTTGGTGACTAAAATATATGGGCTGTTTGGATGACAAAAAAATAAAAATAAAAATATGAAGACCTTATACAAACTTTTCTGCAAATCACCATATAAAAGCGTGACTGGTACCAATCAATTAGAAATAACGACTACTGTAATACTTATATGATTAATTACTACTATACTTAAAAGACGCTTAAGGATTCATTTACCATAGTTGGCAAAACTAATGATTTGAAAAAATTCAAAACTATTGTATTTGACTTTTTTAAATACCTACTACTTAAATGTTGCAAATGCTATGTTATAATTATATTTATATACGTTATTTATTTATTATGAATAACAACAAAGTTTTCGTTGCGCAATTAGTATTAACATGCCATAGTATCTAGATATTATATAGTACATGAAATCCTGATGTTTTTATCCATTGTCAACAAAATTCCTTCGAACTACAACAATGACAGGTAAAATATTGTCAATTAATATCAAAGACGAAATTTTTAGATGTGAAAATATTAAGTCTTCAACAAGTATTCTTAGTTGCTCTATGGCAGAACAAGTTCTTCAATATTTATATATATGATATTTATCAAATTAATTTTTCAAGCACTAATCTATAATAGTAAGGAAACAATTTGTGTTTGTAGAGAGTGTATGTCGACGATGTTCTAAAGAGACCGATGCACTTAGAGCTACAAAAATTATAGGAATATACCTCTATGTGTGCAGTCTTGCACCTCGAAACCTGATTTCTGATATTTTGATTAGATTTTTTTATTCATCAAAAACTCTTAATTAAAGGTTCCAGAGTTTATGATTATTCGCAGTACGGAGCAAAACGGTAACGAAACGCATCTGACATCTGCTTCATTCGGTCACAACGGAACAGGATTGCCACAAAATCCGGATGTGCCAGAAAGATAGTATAGTAAATATTTTAATGCCGATGGAAATTTAAAAAAAATTTCAGGTAGAGATTTAAAAATTTGCACAAATACGCAAAATAATATTTTATTTCAGAAATTCTAAAAATTTAAATATTACGCCCACAAAATCCTAAAATATCAATTTAAAAACTCATTCAAAAAATAATTTATTTTTATTTCATTGACAAGATGTAGCAATCAAATTCAGAAAAATGTTTGTCAGAAGAGTCGAGTTACCAGATTATAAACCACAGTGGGCACTTTTAATGCATATTGAAATTTTAAAAACTATTTGAGGTAGAGATTTGAAAAATTGCACAGAGACGCAAAATAATATTTTATTTCAGAAATTCCAAAGATGGGTCAAGACTTTCCAGAAATAGTAATCAAATCTCCTTAATGAAACGAATTACTTTTTGTTTGCATGCCGACATCGAATCTGCTTTGGTAATGAATTCTTTCGTTCTTAATAGTGGATAAAAACCACATTCAGAAATTTTAAAGTCTATTGAAATCGTTTAAAACTATTTCAGGCTAAGGATTTGAAAATTGGAATGTATATATGTAAAATAAAATTTTATATCATAAGTCCGAAAGATGGAGAAAATCCATCAATAACTTTTATTTTGTCAGAAAACCGATTTTTATATGGGGAAAGAAATGGTTTCTGCATTTATTCCTATTGCAAATTATTTAAATCCTAGCGTTTTCTTCCATCTAATTTTTTTAATGGAAACCCGCGGATACATTTTTTTTATAACAGATAAAAATAATAAGCCTCATCACAATCTCTGAATAGTAAAGTCTGAAAATCCTATCTTAGTCCCTAACTATCCGAGCCCCTTCTTGAAAACTTGAACAAAGTGGTAACTCGGTCTGGCAATTTATTTCTGCCCTCTGTTTTTCCTCCGACCTAGAGTTGCAAAAAACCCGCACATTTCGAGGGACGGCAATAACCTGGGAATTTAGGGGAATAAACACGGAATTTTGGGGAACATTGGAAATTTTGAAGGAGTTTTGAAGATAAACAAAACCAGTTATTTCTCAATTTTGAAATTTTTATTTTAGAGAACTTCAAGGAAGAATGATCCAAATATGTAGATTTTGCATTATGAATTCACAAAACTTATGATTTTATAGTCTAAGTCATTATAATCTATTAAAATTCATTGGCGGCTGTAAATATGAGGATTTGAATGTTTCTTTAAAAATATTTTTTTAGTTTCTGTTTGCTCGCATATCTACTTATTCAGACATACTTTATATTATTTTTCTAAGGAGTTGAATTGTATTTTTGAATTAATTTCTTTAATTTTGCTCATTTACTTTTTTGTTTACATTCTGTGATTCGAAGAACAGAGGTGAAGGTTATATTCATGTCAAAGAAGATTAATCTCTCCTCTGCTTCTTTCATTTTTTACTTATCGACAAATTACGATTAAAATACCAAATTACTTATGACATTTTAATTTCTGTTTCGTAATGTTTCTGCAGCTTAAGCTTGTATTTCATTAGTTTTCATGTAAACCGTATTATTATTTTTTTATTTTTATGTTATTAGTTTGGTTTACACTGTCAAAAATTGAAATCGTAAAAAATAATTGAAATTAATAAATTAAAAATTTTCCATGCTTAAAACTTTCGGAAAACTCCCGGAAATTTTTTTAATTTCCTTTCCAAAAAACCCGTTTTTTTCCACCCTTTGCAAATGTACTCCGACCATTACTGGCTTAGTTGTCCCCTGGGAAAACTTTTCTAACTTTTTCCATACCCTTCATGTGATACATCATTGGACAGCCTTCTGACCACTCTTTCATATTATGTATCCTCCACCCTTCAACCCATTTTTATTTTAAATCATTGGTTAAGTAACTTGGTCCCTAACTATCCAAGCCTCTTATATAGCATCTTATTTAAATTAATTAAAATTCATATAAATTTTAAGATATATAATTGAAAAAATGAACTAATTAATCAATTTACTATGGCAAGAATTGCGTTTTGGATGTATTTGGAATGTTTCAATGTAAGTTAATATATAGTTTTCTTGATAATTGCATCTGAATGAACATTAGTATCAGAAAAAACCATGTTGAAAAAGTGAAAAAAGGAGATTTTTCTATTTCTTACAATCAATATATCCAGCTGATAGACATTGGCCCAGTGCTTTTTACTCGATTCCGTACTTTTATATTAAAAGTCGGAAATTTTACTTCAGTGGCTATTGAAGTAAAATTTCCGACTCTGGTGGTTACTGGACATGAAAAATAAATTCGTTCTCCACATCCGCCCATGATCAGATAAATGATGATTATTGGATGTAATGACGCATCGGTTAATATAAACTAGTGGTTGGATACAAATGGTCAGAATTCTGTTTCACCATAATATTGCCAGATATACTGTGTTTGTTGGGACGTATACAGAATTTAGAAATATTGTTTTTTCAGCTTCTCTATAAAGAGAAACTTCACCTTAACATGTATTTTCCAAAAGTCAAATGGAGAAACCCTATTTAAAACGACTGATTGAAAAAGAAATGGAAAGAGTGGAATCTGATTTTTCCAAAAAATTCTCTACTTAAATAATAAAATTCAAATAAAATTATTACAACGTAAAAAAATACAATCATAAGTATTTTAGATTTAATTTAATCATTATTTTAATTAAGTGATCTAAATAAGGATTTAAAATGAGGTAATATAAATCTGCCAAACCTGTCGTTTACATATTGTACCAAATTTTAAAATTTTTAATATTGACATCTAATTTTGAACTTACTTTGATTCTTCAGTAAATTCTACTTTAGAATACCAAACAGGAAGTTATTCTTTCAAGCAGTTTAAGGATTATGCTGTTTTAAAGTTCGGAGCTTCTAATGTTAAATTCAAGTTTAATCATTACAAAACAAGTTACAATATGATTAGTTTTTTAAGCATTGCTCAAAAAGCACTCAGCAGACTGAGTTGTAATTTAGGATTTCAAAATTTGAAGCTTCTAAAAATTAATTCCTATTAAAAAATGTATAGGGTGCATTTCACATTAAAAAATAAATTTAAAATGTTAGTTTTGAATTTAATTTACAAACGCAAAATATGAATTGTAACGTGTAAATTTTTAACAAAAAATGTTTTGTGCAAACTTTAAATATGCAACTCAGAAACTGCAACTCATTCAAACAAATGTATTTGAAATACTTAAAAAACTACCTGTTTTATAATCAGTTTTGCAAAAACAAAAATTTTATTTAACTTTAAGAATTCACAGTTTTGAACTTGCATTGTTCCTAAAATACTAGACCAAATGTCTTTCTATTGGTATCCTAACGAGAACGCATAAATTGGTGCTTAGTATTTAAAATTTTAGGTATTGGTGTAATTTCTACATGTCGACTATGCATATCCTATTGAGCGAATTTTAAGTAGTATGACATAAAAAACTTAGACACTATTAGTAACTGACTACTAGCAGTCATAATTTTATACGATGATTTGCAGCAGAGTTTGCTGAGTGTATATATCAATACAATTCATCAGAGTAGCTATTATTGCACTTAATATGATTTTATGCTATAGAAACATCAGCATAATTGTTCAAATATAACTGTTACCACAACCTCAAAATAAAAAAATTAAAACATAACTATACATGTGACATCATATTAAAATGTGTGGATTTCTTTTTTAGGAGTCTTGGCATGGCATAATAGATAAAAAAGAAAGAAAAATCCTGCAAAAGGATACGTTATGAAACACTTTTCAATACTTCCAAAATGTTTTAACGAAACTTAGTCATTTAAAAAGTGAAAGAAGATATGTAAATAAATACTTATTTATTTAGAATTGTTTAACACACATAACGTATTTGAAAACCAGATTTCGATAATTATTATCCATAGCCAGAAAGGTATGCAAAATATTTTGTGCAACCCTGTATATGACTTACAGATTTGTATATATTCTACATTAGGGTTAGCCGAAATTTTTTTTTTTTGTTATTTTCGATGATGAATAGTGCGGAAAAGTGGCCACTAGTGGCACCAAGGTCACACAAAAAAATTGAGATTTTTTGGACAATTCCTATATTTGCCGCTTTTGGCTTGAAGTTTTGCTAAAATGCTGATTTTTTAACTGTTTTAGCAAAAATTTTTAAAATTTTAAATTAAACTTATTTTAATCGTATTTACTTGAAAAGGCATATTTAATGTTCCAAATGTATAAATAAGCTCTGATAATGTATTATTTAATTGCTATGTGTATTTTAAATTAGACGATTTTTATAGCCTTTTCCCGTTTAAGTGAGCAAAAGTTGCATGTATTGTTTGAATCTTTCAACGGTTTCTCTCTTTTGTCTAATATATAAAATTTGTACATTATATACATACACTGATATACATACATACAGTATATACATAAAACTCCGGAATTTATTTTAAAGATTTACAATATTGATCAAAATGGCTTCTACTGCTCAGTTCTGGAAAATCTTCACAACTAGAACACATTAGCCTTATTCTTATAATGACGTAACATGTGTAGTGAATGTATTGGTGAATGTAATGGTCACTAATTACTAAAATGAGAGGACGTACGCAGCGTACGTCCTGGGAGTGAAGAGACTAAAAACACACTTCCAGAAATAACCTAAAAATGGGAATGTATTCACTCTTTGCATAGTCCTGTACTTTATTTTATTTATATTCTACAAACATTGCTTAGGTTACTAAAAACCTCTTCTAAACACCCTTAGACAATAATGCTTACGAATTCCTTTGTGTAGCTTTGTATATAGTCTATAGAAGTTACACACACCATATAATAAGCAAAAATTTAATTTAACTTAACAATCCATACCATATCAAAAAACACACTTCAAGCAGTTATCGCTCTAGTACTGTAACCAATATCTTTTGTGTTGTCTTGTAAATGAATGATAAATGCTATGCACTTCATATTCTATAGAAAGTATCTTGTAATGAATCTCAATAGTGCATAGAAATTTCATTATATTTGAAATAATGTAACATCATTAAAATATATTGCAGTTTCCCCCCATAGATTATTATGTAACTGAATTATTTTGTGTGATCCTGTTCATTAGCCATACTCAACTTTTTCTTCATGAGCCACAAATTCTGTATGTTTGTTACATTAGATGGGGTGCAACACACTCTACTTACATACTGATGTAACAGAAGAATCATTAAATTAGTGAAATAAGAAAAAGTACTACAACAAAGCAACGTAACAAAATTAACAGAATCAATAGTATTTATTTAATGGGTTTTAAACATCCAATTTTCAAATGTTAAAGATAAAAGAAGAACACAAAATCATGCATTAAGTACGGATTATGAAACACTTTCTAACACATTCAAAATACAATAAAATTACACAGGTTAATAAGGTGAAAAAGATTGTTTAAATAAAAATTTTTATAACGCATAACACATTTTAAAACACAATTTCCTCATTATTATCGAATGACAAAAAAAATCTCAATTTTTTGTGCAGCCTTGTATATAAACTATAGATTTATCGTATAATACATAGTATGCTAAAATTTAGTTCAATTAGAAGGAGTATATCACAATTGAAAATTCCTTTCAGCAAATTCCATTAATAAACAGAAATGTACTTCAGATTTTTCTGCAGCCCTGTATATAATCAATAGAATTTATACACACTAAGAAATATGCAAAAAAAAAATTAAAAACACGGACCACAACAAAAAATGCACTTCCAGCAATTATTGTTCATAGAGAATACCATAATCAAATTATTTTGTGTGTCCCTGTATATCAATGATAAATGCTATGCATATCATATTCTATAGTAAACATCTTGCAGTGCACCTCAGAGATAGATATCGATACTAATATGTATCATGAATAAAGTACACCGCAAACAATCTCCTTATTCTTATAATATTATAAATGTCAATGTGTGTCCGAAAGTTTGAATGAAGCCTGAGTCTAAACGGATGAATTGCTTTTGCATTTTTTGGATATAGATGGATTACAACCTGGAAATGAACATAGGCTATGTTTAATTTATTTTATTCAAATGTTTTGCTTAATAATCCAAAATTTCATTATTTTTCATACGCAATGAATTCACATTTTCCGATAAAATTTAACCATCTTCCTTTTATCGTTGCCAAAAGATAAAAACCCAGAATAATAATTTAATTTCTGATTGAAAGATTTAAACGGAAATTTTCAAGTATTTTTAATAATACAAGGTGCATGAATTTTGAGTATGTGCGGAATGAAGGCAAATGTGACGTCATATATGGAATATAAAACGCATATGCTTTGATGTTGAAATAAAATGAGATTGTGTTATTGTATTAATTCTTATTATTTAAAGAAAATTGTTATCAATGCTTACGGTTTATCGTCTGCGCACGGTTAACATAAAGATTTAAAATTTAATGTAACATTTAAAAATAAAAATAAAAACTTTTGAAGAGCAAATGGATAGCAAATGTCAATAACATGCATAGCAAAATTGTCAGTGTCGAAAATGACGTAATGATTAGCAGGAAATATGTATTTTCATTCATAAAAAGTAAAAAATTAACTAGATAGAAAGGTTATGTTCTGTAATCGGGTTCGTAGTCAATTTGCTTTTCTTAGAGAAAGACATTTGTTGCAAAAATAAATACATTGTTGTAAATAGGTTTGTTTTTTGTGTAGTAAAGACTTAATAATATTCTAGATAATGATTTCTTCGCCCTCCTTTGATGCCAAGTATGATTGTAAAACATATAAAAAAGTATCATACGATAATTTTCTTATCACAGATGGCATATACGCACCTGGTTAGGCGCGATCTGTTTTTGACGCCAATTTGGCGAAAACATCGTTTTCGAATACCAATTACATGTATATTTTTATATTATGTTCTATTACTTAAAAAGAAAATAGCAATAAATTAAAAAAAAGTTTCATTAATTTATGTCATTTTAAAAGAAAATTAAAGTAAATAAACAATTTATTAATAAATAAACAACAATAGCCGGGTTACCATGTCAAGAAAAATAATCTATTTTGGCAACAATTAGGTACCCCGGTGCGTATATGACATCTGTGTCATTTTCTTATTACTTCATGATGTAAACAAACATCCTGGTTCAGCATATAAACCTGAGTTATTTGAATGATCCTATAATAAAGAAATTCCTTAAATTACTCATACTAGCCGCCCTTGGCGACCAGTTTGGTCTCCCTTAAAATTTATGTTCATGCTAAGCATTTCATCATGTTACTTTTATTCATAATTTAATTTACTTGGGCTCCCTTAAACCTTTCGCTGCGCAACCCGAGATTTCCTCGGGCAACGTAAAAGTAGAAAAATTTGCGCAATCCTTGATTTCCTCGGGGATTCATTTTTTCCACTAGCGACTATTTTTTTATTCACTGGGATCACTTTTTAAGTACAGAAATTCCATATAGACTTTAACAACATCTACAAGATAACTGTACTACAAAATTGATTATTTTACAATAGTGGTGCGAGACTATAAAAATAGTCTCCAGTGACAGCCCTGATTTCGCCTAATTTCTAATATCCTATGCCATCTAAGATCCTGAACTCTTTTACAATAAAATGTTTACATATTTAAACTCTAAGCTTCTAAGCTATACATAGATTTGAACCATGTAATAAAAAAGGTGCAATTTTTGAACCTATTTTGATTAAAAAAAAAACGCAGAGAGAGGGTTAAATATAATTAATATAATCCCTTAAGCTATTATCAGTTTTTGTTGCTTTAAATTTCTCAATTTGATGATTTCTGTAAGCAAGTAAACCCTATTGGTTTACAATGGAAGTCTATGGGAATTTGGCAAAATATTAGAGATATCGCCAAGTTGGCGTCGCTTTTGGTGACAAACTTGGCGGTATTTGGCGACAGAACAGGGTGCCCTATGGTAACCCCCTTATAAATATGGGGATGCAGTAAATGTTGTTCAATAAGCAATGAGATGCGTTTCATTTGGGCGTTGCCATTAAACAATAAATAAATAATTGCGCTTTCTGTGCCAAGCGCGACAGCTTAATATATATATGGAAAGATTGTCTCCTATAAAATGTAATAAAGAATTGGTTTATTATATATGTTTTTAATTATCGGAAGGGAAATGCTTTGCTTAATTAATTAATTACTTCTTTTCTATGTTACGTGAACGACGTCACGGGTAACAGCTAGTAATATTATAAATATCAATGTGTGTCCGAATGTTTGAATGCAGACAGCGTCTAAACGGATGAATTAATGTTTTTGCACTTTTGGTTATAGATGGATTACAACCCGGAAATGAACATAGGCTATGTTTAATTTATTTTATTCAAATATTTTGCTTAATAATCAAAAATTTCATTATTTTTCATACACAATGAATTGACATTTTTCTGATAAAATTTAACCATCTTCCTTTTTTCGTTGCCAAAAAATAAAAACCCAGAATAATAATTTAATTTCCAATTGAAAGATTAAAACGGAAATTTTCAAGTATTTTTAATAATAAGAAGGCAAATGTGACGTCATATATGGAAAATAAAACGGATATGCTTTGATGTTGAAATAAAATGAGATTGTGTTATGCTATTAATTCTTATTATTTAAAGAAAATTGTTATGAATGCTTACGGTTTATCGTCTGCGCGCGGTTAACATAGATGGAATTTTTAATTTAAAATTTAAAAAAAAAAAAAAAAACTTTTGAAGAACAAATGTCAATAATATGCACAGTAAAATTATCAATGTCGAAAATGACGTAATGATTAGCAGGAAATGTATTTTCCTTCTTAAAAAGTAAAAAGTTAACTAGATTACCTGAATAAAACAATTTTTTGTGAGTGTTGATTTTTAAGCGTTCATTCCAGGAAATTTAAATAACAGTTACTTTATTTTTAAAGAAATTTACATTTTCGTTCAAAGAACATGAATGTTTAATATGATTGCATCATCAAAGTAACATTCAGTATAAATTTTTTTATTGGAGAAACGTTTGTAAATCGTAGTGTGGCAGCTGAATTTTAATTCTACATTTCTTTTAGCTTTAAAAGGGTAAAATATTTGTTGACATTTTAAAAAGTAGCTCTTTTTAGTGCTCTTGTTTAGGAACAGATGTTATATATTCCAGCGGCCGCCATCTTGGATCTTTTCTTGACGTGAACGTGAAGACTCCTTTACCGCCAAGTAGTAAATGTCGCCAAGCAGTGTTTTATGCTCATGTTAGGCTTAACGAAAATAAAATGTAAAACATCGCCAACAAAATTCGCCAAGAAATCTCAAAACATCTAAGATGGCGGCCGCGGAAATATGCTGCATCTAAACCCTTTTGGATAATAGTTTTTTTGTGAAGTATGATAGATTGAGATAAATATGCCTTAGCTTTTAATACAATGTCTAACTGAATTTAAAATGTTATAAAAATTTAAAGAGAGGAATGTCATCAAAGCGAAATCAAATTTATCGAGAAATTCACGTAATGCAAGAGCATTGAAAATATCAAAAATTAATGAAACTTTTCCTCAAGCAGAACTGCGTAGACATGAACAAGCCGATTGTCGGGCTAATCTTAGAGATGCTGATACTGCTGAAAAGTCCCAACTGCGTCACCATTATAAGGCTGCTTATTTGGCTTCAAGGAGGGAATGTGGATCACCTGAACTGTCGCAACATAGGTTAACAGAAGACACTGGCCGCAAGTAAAGAAACAATTTATTAATAAATAAACAACAATAGCCGGCGTTACCATGTCAAGCAAAATAAGCTATTTTGGCGACAATTAGATACCCCGGTGCGTATATGTCATCTGTGCCATTTTCTTATTACTTCATGATACAAACAGATATCCTGGTTCAGCGTATAAACCTGAGTTATGTCAATGACCTTATAATGAAGAAATATCTTATACTAGCCGCCCTTGGCGACCAGTTTGGTTTCCTTAAAATTTATGTTTGGGAAAGCATGTTAAGTATTCTATAATGTTACTTTTATTCATAATTTAACTTACTTGGACTCCCCTAACCCTCTCGCTGCGCAACCCGAGATTTCCTCGGGAAACGTAAAAGTAGCAAAATTTGTGCAATCCGAGATTTCCTAAGGGGATTCAATTTTTCCACTGGCGACTATTTTTTAATTCAGCTCGGACCACTTTTTAAGCACAAAAAATTCCATATAGACATTAACAACATCTACATGAAAAATACACTGCAAAATTGATTTTCTTAAAATAGTGGTGCGAAACTATAAAAATAGTCTCCAGTGACAACTCTGATTTCGCCTTAGGCTGCAAGAGGGTTAACTTCAACTAATATAATCCCTTAAGCTAATATTAGTTTTTGTTGCATTAAAATATCTCAATTTGTTGATTTTCTCTAAGCAAGTAAAACCTATTGGTTTACAATGGAAGTCTATGGGAATTCGGCGAAATATTAGAGATATCGCTAAGTTGGCGTCACTGTTGGCGACAGAACAGTGCCCCCCCTATGGTAACCCCCCTTATAGGTATGGGGATGTATTAAATAACCAATAATAACCAATCAATAACCAATGTTCAATAACAAATGCGTTCAATAACCAATGAGATGCGTTTTATTTGGGCGTTGCTATTAAACAATTAAGAAATAACTGCGATTTCTATGCCAGGTACGATAGCGTAATATATAAATAGATTGTCTACTGTAAAATGTGATAAAGAATTGGTTTATTATATATGTTTTTAATTATCGGAAGGAGAAATGCTTTGCTTAATTAATTCATTTCTTCTTCTTTTTATGTTACGTGAACGACGTCACGGGTAACAGCTAGTTACTCTATATACTGTAAAGTATGATATTATTTTGAGTGGATATGTAAATGAAGAATTAATGATATCCATGCAATATTCAATAGAAAGCATCTTGTACTGTACTTCCAGAACAATATATAAATTTCAGTGAGTTTGAAATTGAGAAACATTATTAAAAACCACCATAAACGATTTCCCCCCATAAGCCCTAATGTAACGGAATTCTTTTAAATGTCCCTGTTAAAAAAAAAAAAAAAAACTGTAACAGCTAGATGCTTCACTTTCAATATCAAACATGACATAGTGAATATCAATAGCATATATCAAATGCATAACGATCCGATACTATTTACGCGAGTTAAAGTACAGACAGATGGCAGACATATGGTGGACAGATAAACCGAAGATATAAACACCTTTTAACGTGAATTTAGAAAGTGCTAAAAATAGCGAAATTTTGTTTAAGAAATCAGACTTTTTTTCATGGAAAAAGGTTTTATCTTTTTGAAATGTAAAAAATATAATGCAAATTTAATTAGTTTTAAATAATGTTTGATTAGTGCTAAACATTAAAAAAATATATTGTACAACTAACATAAACAAGAATACATGTAAAAAGAACTTTCGATTGAGTAAATGATATTTAAGATATTTTAACATAATTTTAAATTGATTACAAATAACAGGGCATTTTTTTTTCTTGTCATAAAAATAAACAATTGTATATGTTCAATATCTTTTATGCACATTGCACATCTCAAATTTACCTATATATAGACTAATGATTGTGTGTCTCAGACAACAATTTATAAGTTTCTAGGCTGCAGGTTGAGCAAGGTTGCTGTAAATGAATGATAAATGTTTTGCGTTCCATACCCTAAGAAAAACATGTTTTAGTGCACCTCATACATTCATATCAATTTTATTATGTATTTGAAATAGTGTAACCACTTCAAAACAAACCAGATACTATTTTCTTCATGGATCATGAAATGATGGAATTATTTTGAGTGTTCCCTTAAACAAATTATAAATACCACACACTTTATTTTAAATAGAAAATGGAGCATAGTAAGCTTTAGTGATATACAGGTTGTTGCAAAATTCGACCGACAAATTCAGAGGGGTGACAATAGGCATCAAGGGGATAAAAAATTACCATAGAATATAGGGTTGTAAACCACCCATTTAATAAAACACACAGGGTGTCAAGTTGGCTTGATGGTAATAATTTTACAAAAAATTTATATATATAAATCAAAATGTAACGATATGTACCTTGTTTTGTACGAGATGTGATAACACTTCAAAAAGTTCTGGAAAAACAGGTTGTTCCCACAATCGATAATACCATATGAATGGATAATCACAGTGCTAAATGTAGAGTGTCAAGTGCATACTGATGGCGCGTATAACGGAAAATTTTACCATTTTTATTTGGTGTTATATTTACAATAAAGATGAGTATATCTATTAAAAATTTCATTATAATATACATTCTGAAAGTTATTACCATCAACAAAGTTGGATTAGGATAGAACACCCTGTATTTTTTAATATATGGGTGGTTTACGACCCTATGTTCTATAGTAATTTTTCATTCTTCTGATGTCTACTTTCACCCCTCTTGAATTTGTCAGTCGAATTTTGGAACACCATGTATATCAATTACATAGCATCGGTCGAATTTTGGAACACCTTGTATATCAATTACATAGCATCGGTCAAATTTTGGAACACCCTGTATATCAATTACATAATATCAGTTGAATTTTGGAACACCCTGTATATCAATTACATAGTATCGGTCGAATTTTGGAACACCCTGTATATCAATTACATGGTATCAGTTGAATTTTGGAACATGCTGTATATCAATTACATAACAATCCAAATTATTTATGAGAGTTAGAGCAAGGATAGATAGGAACAATCACATTAAATCGAAGTTACAAATACTTTTCAATTATGTTGGAAAGTGTTAAAATGAGAGATTGAATTTGATGAGAAAAGCGAAATTTTAAAATTATTTTTACCAATCTAAAGTTATTTTAAAATTGCATCAGATTATTGTTTCTTTAGGAAGTAACAATCAGAATATCACAAACACACAAGCAATTTATTCAATATTTAGAGCATTTAGTGCATACAACAAGAAGTAATCGTTTGGCGATTATTATCCATAGTTTGTATTCTAGTGTAGGTATAAAAAAAAGTTTTTCATGTCCTTATGTATGCACTTGTATGTCTATCTGGAGATTTGCATGATATGTTTATGAGGTACACCAAATTGGTTGTAAAGTTTTTGTTTATTTCTATTTATTGTTTTTTTACAGAGACACACAAAAGAGTTTGGATATATTACGGTCTACAGAGGTTAATTTAGCAACAATTTGGCGAAAATAAGTTATTTCAAGGAAAAAAAGAAACTTTATTATTGTGGTTGTCTGTATAGAAAAGGGTGTGTATAGCAGTTATTGTTCACTTACAGACACAGAAAAAAAGATTTGACATCATTACTATATATAGGAGTAATTGTTTGAAGTAAGCTTTAAATGATACCTTTCCTACAGAAAATTAAACATGCAATATTTAAAATTGTTTCACAGGGTTGCACAAAATAATACAGATACTTTATAGTCTATGGACAACAATTACAGAACATAAGTTATCAATTGTGTTATGAAAATTCAGGTTTAAATAAATTTTACTATACAGTTAGATGTCTATGCCACAATTAATGTTGTCTAAATTCTATATATCATATACAGGAGTTCGCAAAATAATTCAAATGTATTAACATCTATAGTTAAGTATTGCACAATTTGAGTTTTTAACAGTGTTATATATTTTTATGCTGAACTAAATTTTACTATATTAAGTGATGTGTCTATAATATAAATGCATCCATATACAGCAGCGCAGAAAAGTATACTTTCAGATACTTATATACTTTCTATGTAGGGTGTTTACATGTTCTAGAAAAACATGATCAGTTGTTAAACATTTTTCAGCTGAATTAAATTTTAACATACAACTGATATGTATAAATGCTTATAGATAAATATACAGGGCAGAAAAAAATATTTCAAATGCATTACCATCTATGGGAAAGAATCACAACTGACTGATCTTTTTCTGTTGAACTAAAGTTCATTAAATGGTGTAAGTACAATATAAATAAAGTTATGTATAGGGTGGTACAAAAGGATATTAATACATTGAATTCTATGGACGGTAATTTGCAGAAATGTATTTTTGAGTTGTTTTAATCTTACATTTTAATATACACTGTATGAAAATTCATAAATTAAAAACAGGATTATTCTAAAGTATCTCAATACATTATTGTCCTTTTTACACAATCTTTTTTACACAAGATTTTATCAAATTTCTAAAATAGATAGATTTATGGTTGGCAGATAAATATCGTATAAGTTGGGATAAAATCTTGCAAATAGATCTAAATTACTACACAGAACAAAATTACAATTCAGAAATTAAAAACTTCTAAATTAGAAATGTAAAACCGATCAGACAATGGAGGTTTCAGCAGAGCAGTATACTTAAAAAAAATATTTTTATTATATTTTATCTTAAAGTTTTATCTGCATAAGAAAGTCAGTTTTAGAATCAAGGTACTTCATTTTGTGATATCAGGTTGAATATAACAGCTCTTTAATTTAAATTTCCTCAATAACCAGAAAATGTTACATACTTAAAAATCTACCTAACTTACAAAATAAATGAATTGTTAAATTTTTGCATAATATAAAGAGAGATCAAAATAAAAATGTGTTTGATACATTGAGACTACTGATATGCTAGTTTAAAAATACATAAATATGCCTTACAATAATATGATATAAAAACTGTCCCATATGGTACAAAAAAAGCGATAAAGCATTAGACTTTTTTTTTTCATTGGTTGGTGTTTCATTTTGGTGACTGTTTGTAATATTTAGAAAATTTACTTTCTTAAGAATAAAATATTCCAAGGCCATAAAAAAGGAAGTATAAAAATTAGTTATCAAATATCAAACAATAAATTATGAGAACCAGAATGAGCATTTAGTGTTTTGAAAAAACTCTTCATGCATGTCTCACAAAAGGTTTATCTCCAAAAGGACAAGTAATAAATCATTCATTGTTAATTAATTAGTGTTTTGAAAAAATTCTTTGATGTATGTCTCACAAAATGTTTTACACCAATATGAATTAAAAGATGCTAGATTAAATCACTTTTTATGAGATAATTTCTTGTTACATATCTCATGAACAAGGGATTTTGCACCAGTATGAGATAGAAAATGACTGCTTAAATCACTCTTACTAGTGAATTTCTTGTTGCGTATCTCACACATAAAAGGTTTTTCACCAGTATGAATTAAGAGATGCTTTTTCAAAGAACTCTTAGCAGTAAACGACTTGTTGCATACCTCACATACAAAAGGTTTCTCACCAGTATGAACTAACAGATGTGTGTTTAAATTACTCTTCTGGGAGAATTTCTTATAGCATATCTCACACACAAAAAGTTTCTCACCAGTATGAATTAATAGATGCTTGTTTAAATCAGTCTTACGAGATAATTTCTTGTTGCATACCTCACACACAAAATGCTTCTCACCAGTATGAATTTCCAGATGCCTACTTAAACTGTTCTTTTGAGGAAATTTTTTACTACATATCTCACACACAAAAGGCTTCTCACCAGTATGAATTAATAAATGATTATTTAACTGGCATTTTTGTGAGAATTTCTTGTTGCATTTGTCACACACAAATGGTTTCTCACCAGTATGAATTAATTGATGCCTCTTTAAACAACTTTTTAGAGAGAAATTTTTGTTGCATGTCTCACAGATAAAAGGTTTCTCACCAGTATGACAGCGAAAATGGACATTCAAATTGGACTTTTGAGAAAATCCTTTGCTGCATACTCCACACACAAACAATTTTTCTTCATGTGAGTCAGATCTTTTTCGAAAGAGTTCTTGTAAAGAAATATTTTGCTGCATATTTCACAATTTAAAGACTGCTTTGAGAGATGGGATGTTTATCTACATTTGTGGTTTTATGAATCTGCAATAAATAGAATAAAATTAATATATCTTTGTTTAGAATGAATGTAGAAAACTAAATCCAAATAAAATTTCTAACTTAGTATTAAAAACTTTGGTATACTCATTGTTAGCTGAACTCATAGAAACATGTATGTATCAGGAAATTATGAGATGCACTTCTTAACTGTGCAAAGATTAAACTATAAATAGAATTATAATAATTAAAATAAAGAGTTACTATAATAAATTAAAATAAATAACTTATCAAAAAGAAAATCTTAAATATAAGTATAAAGTAAAGCACATTTAAACAGAAAATTTTATAATTACGTATTTCCTACAAAAACAATGATACATTGGAAAAGTAATGAGGAGATAAGCAATTTTTGTGGCAAGGTGAATTCTGATATACAAATGCAATTAAGTGGAATTCTTCCAAGTATCAGAAAACTGTTGATATATAAATCATTATTGTGATAAAATTATTTACTATACAGGGTATCCGAAAAAGATCTGTACAACCTAAAAATGTAATACGCCTACAGCAAATTTAGTTACTATAATAGATAGAATAACTCAAATCTTTTTTTCTGCTGCCTAAGAAAAATTCAACATGAGATCCCTTTGTAGCACAAAGAATATCAAGACGATTTTCAAATTAAATTCACAAATATTTTAGAGTGTTCATGTCAACCATTCGATTTCGATCCACATCAATCGTTCAATAATTTCTTTGAATTTGAGTAATGGATTTTGTTTCGATAAACGACTCTATGCAGCTTTCTTCAAAGGATATACAGTTTTTGAATAACCGAAATCTTTAATGTTCATTTATGTGTTGTGCAGCACCATTTATGACCAGAAACATACTATAGAATTTTTTTTTTTAGTTATTCTATTGTTATAACTAGTATTACTGTAGGCCTATTCATTTTTTTAAAAATAAAATTTTGAAGTTGTACAGATCTTTTTGGGACACCGTGCAATTTACATTAAATTAAAAAAAAATAACAGTATTTCAATCAAACATACTTAGATAGGTCCATGCAAATTTGATTATGAAATGTATGAGGAGCGTCATTTGACTGAGTTTGTCTTATAATAGAGTATCAGATAAACAGGAGTCTACTATATATTCATTGCTGAAAATTATGAAAGAAAAAATCACACAAACAGCAATATTTTATTCAAAAACAAATGATGTCAATAAAACTTTTACTACGTTAAGCATAAATTATAAAAATAGCAATATTTAAAATAGTGGTGTTGCAATTCCATTGCGTCATCTAAAAGCAGCACAAAAATGCCTGTTTAAGAACAAGATTATACAATTCACTGTGAAAGTTCAGCAATAGATTTGGAATAACTAATTTATTATAGTGACTTTAAAGCATTACAAGAGACAGGTAGGTCTCAAATATCTTATATCAGAGTTTCTTCATGTTTCCATGTCAGCATTAAAATATAAGAAATTTTCATAACTCTTTTCACAACACTACTCTGATATATAGTCATTGTTTAATTTAATAATGAAGAAAAATTAGACTAGCAGACATTTAAATACAAATCATAAGTAACAAATAATTTCATTTTTCTAGGAAATTATACTTTTAAAATCAATTTTTTGCAAACAATAAAAACACCTTACTACTGTACCCATGTATTATTGATCTATTACGAGTTGACACTTGGGAAACACCTTCTTTTAGATGTGTTTATTTCCTGAAAGTTTTGCTACTTGAAACTGGAGGGGAAACATAACCCTATGCATAACAATTTTCCAGAAGGAATTTTTCTTTTCTTTTGTGACAATCAATTAATAAAAAAGCATGTCAATTAGCAGTGATTGTTGAGTAATGTGAACGTTAAATATAGATTGAACATTTGTTGCAGTGTAGCTGAGATAGAAATAAACTACAGGGGTGGGAAATTAAATTGTTCACCACTGGTAAGTAGATTTTCTCATGGAATGAGTTAATATTTACATGGTCTTTTAAAAACTGCAGACTACAGAAAACACACAAAATTTTATATATTGTTACTTTTTGGCCACATTTTACATTTTATCCCAATTGCTGCAATGTAAACAGAGGACCAAGTTCTGTACAACACTAAACTTTCTTCCCTTGTACAAATTTCTTAAATTTATACAAAAATTTATAAAAAGTTACAACGAAAATGCATCGTTTGTAATAAATATTTACTTTAACATAAATTTTCTCATAACAATTTTTGACGGAGTGTTGCATCTTACTGGCTAAAGAAATAAATCCTTGACTGCTACAATTTGATGAAATTTTTCCTGTAGCTAGTGCTTAATCTCAATAGATACTTTAAGAATTAGCATTAACTAAGATTGGCCTTACATATAGTGCAGTAGAATATCTTTATAACATAATTCTATGTAATATAATTCTCTATAAAACACACAACTTTCCAAATGTAAACAATGAATTTATCAATTAATAAGTGCCTGTATTCTCATTGTAGATATATCACTACCTTCTAAAGCAGGTATGTCAAACTTATTTACAGCCGTGGTGGGCCAAATTAAGCATTAATACAAAGTCGCGGGCCACATAAAAAAGAAAGAATGTTATTACGATTCCGCAGAAAAATTTGTACGATATTAAAGAAATATAAAGAATTTTCCAAAGGTATCATTAGTCATAGTTTATTTTATCTTATTTGCCAAAAAATATTTGACATTACTTTTCATCAATCAATTCCATAAATTTTTATTTTATTTTCAAAATTGTATTTACTTTAAAAATTTATAGTAAATGCTGGTCTGTTAATCTTTATCTAGCAAAGGTATATCTCTTAATCTTCTGGTTTTTTTCAAGTGAAAAACCTGTTCACTACTTATTTGATCGTATTTATTAATTTTTTATTTAGATTCACATCTAAAATCTTATGTGGTTCAGAATTTTTCAATGCTGCTTATGCCAATTCCAATTATAATGCACACAGACATAATTTTTTTATTTCTTTGTTTTATTTTCATTGAAAATCACAAACTAATAAAAAATAGTAGAAGTTTCAGATTAATAAAAAAGTCTCATCCCAGATTCATGAACCCTCCCCCCCCCCCCACACACACACTTTAAAATTCATTAAAATACCCTTTTGTATATATCTCAGTTATTCTCTACTCTTCCAAATCCTATTCCACTTAATGATCTCTTTTATCGGTAATAATTATTATGATCGAAAAATAAATGGTTTTCCAATTGCAATCTCGATTGACTTAAGATTTTCTGAAATTTATCCTAGCTTCCATCAGTTATTTGGAAGAATGTTTTAATGTCAATGCCTTTAAATATGTTTGACTAAAACCGCCACGAGTTTTCCACATCTAAAAGCCTTGTGGGAACTTGCCCGGCTTAGATATTTTTTCAGCATTTTTTTATACCATTTTGATATATTATTAATTGGTTTTGTAGAAGAAAATGATTTAAACAAGAAATAACGCAATTTTTGTGATAAAACTTGAATAACTTAAGTG
This sequence comes from Maratus speciosus, assembly GCA_963932465.1. Classification (NCBI taxonomy): domain Eukaryota; kingdom Metazoa; phylum Arthropoda; class Arachnida; order Araneae; family Salticidae; genus Maratus; species Maratus speciosus. Next base: position 644,884,191 of record OZ010786.1, on the reverse strand, counting down.
CATTTTAAAACTTAAATTCCCCTACAAATGAGTTTTTTTCCATGCTTTCCTTTAAAAGTGTGTTCTTTAATGCTACAGATCAGATTTCCAAAAAGTTAATCAGTTTTTAAAAACTTAAAAAAAAGTCATGACATACATAAAAATATAGTAAAAATGACAATTTACTTATTTTTATTTTTTAAAAAACTCTGAAAACCCAATCATTAATTTTATAAAATCAACCTTTTAGATAGTCCAAAAATAATGAGTCGATTTAAAAGTATATGTTGAAGTTTTAGTATTTTGGGTATATCAGGTGTATCAGTATTTTGATCATTTTGCTATTGAAAAAAACACAAGATGAGGAAACTGAATTTAAAGATTGCAACTCTGATGTATTTAACGGGAAATGGATGCAGTAGAAAGCTTTTTTAAAAATATTTATAATTATTGGATCTTTACGTAACTTTGCCAGACCATACTAAGGATGTCTAAATATATTTTAGGCCAAAAATTGGCAAATTTACATACAGCAGAAGATCTTTATAACACAATTCTACATAATGCAATTCTCCATATAATGCACATATTCTCAGATGTAAATAATGAATTTTGCAGTTAAGAAGCACCTGCATTTCCATACTGTAAAAAATTTACACTTTTTAGAGAACTAAATTTGATATATTAGTTCAACTTTCTATCCTTAATTCAGAAATTTTTAATGAAAAAATTGCTAATATTACAATAAACATTCCTGAAAATGAGCAATATAATGAATGATAATCCAGGTCTATTTGGACAATGTTTCTAAAGTAAATTTAACATTGTGTGGAATGATCTATATTATAACAAAAATTTATTACCTGGTTAACTCCAGGTGACAAGGAATGCAATATAAAGATACTCTAATGTATTTTGATATGGGAATGTCCACTGCTACTCTTGTAAACATTAGAGTGAATTTTCATAAATACTTCCAATTATTTTATTACAAAGCATAATTATGATAAAAATTGATATAACCAGCTAAATACAATTGTTTTCCACTCACATAGAATGAATCTAATTTGTAACAAAAAGCAGTTTGCATGTCTATATAATAAATAAAAATTTTGTTACTCTTGTGACCAGTGTCACAAGAGTAAAAAAAAATTGATTTAATATATAGACAAGCAAAATACTTTTTGTTACAAATTAGATATAGTATGTTACATGAATGGAAAACAATGGTTTTTAGCTGGTTATATCAATTTTTACCGTAATTATGATTTGTAATAAAATAATTGGAAGTATTTATGAAAAAATGCTCGTATGGTCACAAGAGTAACAAATGGACATTCCCATATGTTGAAGACATATTTCGCCATGTTTACAAGGAAAATTTAATGATGTGTGGAATGTGATTTATCTATTTATATGAAAAACTACATAAAGAACAACCTTGCATTTTTAGATTTGCGTTATAAAGATCTTCTACTATAGTTATCATCTTTTAAATAGTCCCTTCATGCGCTTTATTTGGGGGAATTATAACTACACAAAAATAACAGATCACATATTAACTAAATAATATTAATTTATTTATAGTTTCTTCTATAGAAAATCTCCCATAAACTCTAGGTACTTGGTTGGTTGTGTTTATGAAGGCCAATTATCAACATGAGGGATATAGGCCCAAAGGGGGGAGTGCCCTTCGTGGGGGTCTTTCTAAGGGAACCTAACCCGTATTTATGCATGGAAATCCACGGTTCAAAGAAAACCGAAAACTCCGAACGATCAGGCTGACGGGTGCGGTTGGGTTCAAACCCAGCACCTCCCATCTACCAGCTTTGAGAACAGAACCTCCCGGCCACTGGTGGGGCTCTCTAGGTACTTGGGAAGGATGCTAAACTTGAACCCCCAATTATAAAAGTTAAGGCCTATTTAAAGAAAACCTTTCACCAGAAAAGTTAAAGGTGTGACCTGCATAATATACTTTAAAATATTCAAAATTAGTGTGCACCATGTTTGGTGGTCTCCTTATGAGTTAAAGGCAATGCCAGGAGTCGAACCAGAGACCTTTGGATTCATGTTCCAACACACTAACTACTGACTTAACATGGCCAACAGAAATCCCTCGAATAAGATGTTAAAAATGCTAATCAGCCAACATTATTATTCGAAAGAATTATGTAGACCAGAGATCTGCACAGGCTGGGTTCTGGACCAAAGACCAAGCCCAGCCCACAGGCTGGACTCAGGCTAGGCCGGGCCTGGTTTCCACTTTTTTCAGGCCATGCCAGGCCCAGGCCATGCCAGGCCCAGGCCATGCCAGGCCCAGGCCATGCCAGGCCCAGGCCTTACTTTTTTCTGAAGGCTCAGGCTGGGCCCAAGGGCTGAAGGTTTTCCTGAAGGTTCGGATCGGGCCAGGTCTAATTTTACATATGTGATGGTTTTGACCCAGCTTGTATGAAAATCATTGTTTTGGCGTGGCCTGGTTCATTCAAGGATCAGCCAAATTTGACATACATTTTTCAATCGCCATTATTCTACAATTAAACATTGTAATTTTTACTTTTTAAAGAATAGTAGATGCTTATTAAAATACAGCTAAATTAAAATACATTAAAAATGTGTGAAAAAGATGTGTGTACATGTGTGAAAAAGAACCTGCCCATGATGGAATCCTGTCTTAAACTGAAAAATGTGTTGATCCATGCAAAATCAATATACTAATACATGAGAAAAATATATAATACATTTACACCTGCTAAGAAAAGAACTTGTTTATAAAGCATTTTTTTCTTTTCTATGCAATTCCGTTTTAGAAGATTTTACTGTATAACATTTTTCAGATTTTTAATAATACATTTACACCTGCTAAGAAGAGAACTTGTTTGTAAAGCATTTTTTTTTTCTTTTCTATGCAATTCCGTCTTAGAAGACTTTGCCGTATAGCATTTTTCAGATTTTTAAGTCTCCAATACATGAAATGTGGATTAACAATATTAATGATAACTGAAACATTTACATAAAACAAATAGTGATTCATTATAAAAATAAATATTGCAAAGAATGGTACTTCTATAAAAATGAAGATTATAAACTTGAAAAAAAAAAAAAAGTATTTTTGATCAGAACTCTTTAAGAGGGAAAATTTTAACCAAATCGACATAAAAATCAATATTTTGTAGAAATTCACTAGGGCCGGACCGAGAATTTAACTTTTTTCTGGGCTGGGCCGGTCTCGGGCCAAAATTTTAGCTATTATACCAAGCCAGGCTCAAACCAAACTTTTAACTTTTATACCGGGTCAGGCCAATATTTTTTTGGCATGGGCTGGGCCGAACTTTTAAATCTTTTGCCGGGTGGGTCCAGGCCAGGAAATTTCAGCTCGTGTAGACCTCTAATGTCGACCACAATTTTTGCAGGATGGCTAAGTTGGTAAAGCATTAGCGAGTGAAGCTAAAAGTCCCATATATGACTCCTGACATGGAATGAAGTTAGAATAAAATTTTCTCATTAGATTCCCGTAATTTATAATTGAGATAAAATTGATTTCAGAAAAAATGCTTGCTAAAATATTACAAAGTAATTTGATATAACTCCAATTATCACAGATTTCTATTAATGAAAACAGAATATACTAATTTAATTACTGGATATTTCACATATAACAAAAATACTGGTGAAAAGTATGCCATTTTATTTTGTTTTTTAAAACAAAATCTTCATCAAAATCACTATTTTTATAAAAATGTTTACCAATTCGCCCATTTTTAACAAATATGCTTATTTTAAGAAAATGAAATTGCAGTTTGAAAATCAGAAATGAGATTAAAAAAAAGAGGATAGAATACTAAAATTTGCAGGAACAATTATAAAATGTTTATAATGAAAGAAAAGTTTTGAAATAAATAAAAGAAAATTCACTGTAATAAATACATTATAATGTAATAATTGAGCCTGTTAAAATCATAAGTTATATTTTTTAAATGCTCAAAAATAAAAAAATTTCACAAAAAGACTAGAATTATTTACGATGTGGTGCAATCATTTCATATATGCAATTAATAGGCAGTATTTATTTATTATGGCTTTTATTATTCCTCAAATAAAAATAGTTTGGTATGGCAAGATACTCTCCATGCCCTTAAGAACAATTATCAATATTAATAATTTACATTATGACTTTAACATGCTCAGTTATATTTACACATGAATTATTAGCAATATGAAAATGGTAAATGTATAGAAAGGATAATAGTATTTGCCAGTAAAAATCTAACCTTAAATTATTTGCCATTAAAAATCCAACCTTAATATTATTTGCTAGTAAAAAGCCTAATTTCTCAGCAAAAATTAATTTATTATTTTCATTATCTTACCTTTTGAAGATGCATTAAAACGTATGACGATAGTAGACATATCATTATCTCTCGACCTGATACATGAGACAGGCACAGAGTCAATCATTTCCTCTGTGAAATAAACTGAACACAGTCATCATGCAATGGAATCTTTACAAGAAACTGCTATTATCTGTAATTGCCTTCATATAGGATCTTCTGGATAACTGTAACCAAAATAAGAAATTTAAACAAAAATAATAATAATAACGTTTTTTGAGAATCTTAACAAAAAACTAATGGTTGAGATTGGTTCATTTTACAGGTGCTTCACAAAATTAGATTCATAAAAATGGACTCTCTATAAAATATTATATTACTTTTCAAATACACCAAAAATTATAAAAATTTGTATTTTTCAACCTTATAATAAATTACGGTACTTAAATATTAAAAGGAACTTAACGCTATTTCAAGAACATCTGCTGACTTCAGGGATCTTCCTTTATCAGGATTGATGTAAATAAATTCTCAAATTAATTCATTCTTAAATTTACCAAAAATTATAATAGAAGATCTTTACAAAGGAATTCTATATAATACAATTCTCTGTATAATGCATAACTTCTCCAATGTAAAAAATTAATTTTGTAGTGAAAAAGCATCTGCATTCCACATTGTAGAAAAAAAATGTTTTTCTCTAGTGGGCAAAGTTTGATATATTTTATCTTTACATTCTTAATTCAGACCCTTTCATGAAAACTTTGCTGTTATTACAATAAATATTTTTGGATTGAGTACCTAATATTAAGGAATGATTTGATCCAGGCATTTTTGGATCAAGTTTATAATTTAAATTTAACAATATATGAAATGATCTGTATGAAGCAAAAATTAACAATCTGCACAACTCTTGGTCCCAAGGAATGAAATATTAAGGTTTATTGCATTCTGACATGTTTCAGATATATATAGTTGTGTTTAAAATGTAAGTTTAATGATGATGATATAATACAATGTGGTTGATATAATGCAAAATTTTGTATATCACACAACCTTGTGTTTTTAAGTTTGTGTTATAAAGATCTTTCACCGTAACAACAATAGAGTATACAATAGAGTATACTATATATGACTTTTCTTATAAAATTTTATCGCTCACAAAATAAAAATTACATTTTTTTTTCACCAATTACTGATCATTGCTATGACCTGATAATGATAATTCACGAGCTAATGACAAATGGAGAGTTCAAGTAAAAATTCCTATCATAATCTGGATGTCCAGCATTTGGACTTTTCCATGTTATTTTCCTCCACTTTTCCAGGTGTTTAAAAAATGATACTTTTAATACTAAGTTTCCACCATAGATTTAAAAAAAAGGCACAGTACTGTTGGTGGAAAAGAACCATTTCATATTTTAAGACACTCTTAACCTCTAGGGGACGAGCGACCCATATACGTGCCACTTAAGGTGCTCAGAATCAGTGATTATTCTCATTAGTAAATTTTGCCTTATTGAATCCGAGCATTTTCCCGATTTAATTAGGCAAAAATTTCTGTTTTGAAAAACTGTTGATAAAAGAATAAAAATTCTGTAAAAGGCACTCGTCCCGAAGAGGTTAATACAGTAGATTTCCGTTACAACGAATTCCATTACAACGAAAAATCCCGTTACTACGAAATTTGACAAATCCCCATTTCAAATTGCATTAACCCCAATGTATTAAAAATTCCGATTTAACGAAGTGCATTTTTTTAGGAATTCCGTTACAACGAAAAATTTTCATCGTGCTCTTTTTTTTTTTTCAATTGCTTAACAGAAATGAAATATACTTCGAATAAAATGTTGAAGATAAAAAAATAACATTATTGTTTTCGGGACAAGTGCTATTTCAGGATTTTCTCCCCTTTGTTATTTTTTCTTTTGTCTACTTCTTTCCCTAATTCCTTAACTTTCATTAGCCCATACGCTTCAAAATGATCACGTGACGGAAAGCAGGTGAACTTCACTGTGAAATGACTGTTTGGGCTCTTTATCGCCAGTACCTGTTGCAGTGTGTTTCTTGCTTCGTTCATTGATAAAATGGCTTGTGTGAAACGAAAACAATTTTCGTTGGAAGAAAAGAAAGTCATAATTTCTGAGATTGATAAAGGATTGCGGAAAACTGATGTGGCCAAAAAATATGGAATAACACCATCGACTTTATCTACATTTCTAAAAGATAAAGAAAAAATTGAGAGACAATTCCAAAATGCAAGCATTGGTTCCCATAGAAAACGAATGCGACAGTCCCAATTTCAAGATGTCGATAAAGCCGTGTTCAAATGGTTCCAAGATGTTCGTTCACGAAATGTACCTATAAATGGTCCTCTGATAAGGTAGAAAGCTCAAGAGTTCGGAACAATACTTGGTATCGAAAATTTCCAAGCCAGTGTAGGTTGGCTCAATCGCTTTCGTACTCGCTATGGAATTGTAATGAAATCAATTTGCGGCGAAGCAGGTGATGTACCTACAAAGACTGTAAATGAATGGAGAGCTGGAGAAGTAGCTGCCCTTATAAAGACATACAGCTCCGTTGATGTTTTCAATGCTGACGAAGCTGGAATATTTTATCAACTTGAACCGAGAAAAACATTAACATTTAAAGACGACAAATGCATCGGAGGAAAAACTTCAAAGCAACGAATTACAGCACTCTTTTGTTGTAACAAATCAGGAACCGAGAAGAGAAAAATATTAATTATTGGTCACTCTGGCAAGCCCCGTTGCTTTAAGAACTGTCATTCATTGCCTTGCAATTATAAATTCAATAAGAAAGCATGGATGACACAAGATATCTTTAATGATTGGCTAGTGCAATTTGACAAAGAAATGAAGGCTAAAAAACGGAAAATCCTTCTCCTGATTGATAATTGCAGGCCTCATAATAGTCCCCCCAAATTGGACTGCATCCGAGTTGAGTACTTTCCGCCGAATTGCACTTCTATTTTACAGCCTCTAGACCAAGGCATCATCCGTGTTGTAAAATCTCGCTACAGAACTCTTTTGCTAAAAAGAATTCTTTGCGGCTTAGAAAAGGGGATAGGCCAAAAATAAATCTCAAAGAAGCTATTGAAATGATCTCTGGTTCGTGGCAAGAAATTAGCGAGAAAACAATTTCTAACTGTTGGAAACATGCCTGGTTAACTGAGACCGAAGAAAATGAATCAGAAATTTTAGATTCGGATGCGTCCTCTGAATTAAACACAATTTGGAAGGCTGCCAAAAAATTAACATCAGCCCCTGATCAGGTGGATTTGGAGGATTTCTTATCTGTGGATGACAATATTCAAAGATGCTCTGAAGTATCTGATGAAGATATCATTTTGTCCATTAAAACCACATCAAACCAACAAAATGACGACAGCAGTGATGACGATACTGATGTTACCGACGATTCAAAAGTTACCGCTTCGGAAGCTCTCTCATGCTTGGACAAAATGCGTGATTTTGTTTCACATCAAAAAAATGTTCCAGAGGAGGTATTTTCTCACATTCATTCGTTGCACACGTTTTTGTTATCATCAACTACACATTCGTTTGTGCAAACTAAAATCACAGATTTTCTGCAATAATGTACTACTAAATAAAGGTTAGTCCGTAATTTTGTATTTTTAATATTGCATTTTATTTTACTAACTTTTTTATGTTAATTTAACTAGTCTTCCATTAAAATTTTCTATAATGGAAAGTAAATTTATCTTACATAATTAATTTACGTGTATATGCAGTTCATTAGATAAATAGGAGTAATTCCGTTATAACGAAAAAATCGTTACAACGAAATATTTTAGCGGTCCCGTGAAGTTCGTTGTAACGGAAATCTACTGTATTTAAAAATACAACAATAACAGTAACACAACAGATATGAAAAAACAATAAAAATTGGAGGAAAAATGAGCAGGTTTACTAAATAATGATTCACTGTGCATGCTCGAGCATAATCAAAATATAATTTGCATAACGTGTTAGCTAAATGTATAGAACAACTTTTGTGAAAGTCTCAAAAACATAGTTTGAAAAGTCTCATAATAATCGTTTATAGAATAAGCTCAAAATCTGTTATTCCTAAAAGGAAGCAAAAAGATGAGGGGCTGTATCCAAATACAGTAGTACGTGAAATACTGTGTATGCTATATTGGCACTAATCCATGGATATATGGATACAACCCCTCATCTTTTTGCTTCATTTTGGGAACAACGGATTTTGAGCTTATTCTATAAATGATTATTATCAGACTTTTCAAACTATGTTTTTGAGACTTTTACTAAAGATGCTCTATACATTTAGCTAACACGTTATGCACATTATATTTTGACTGCATTCGCGTATGCGCAGTGAAACATTTTTTAGTAAACCTGCTCATTTTTCATCCAATTTTTATTATTTTTTTAATTCTGATTGCAGAGTATTGTGTACAATGTTGTTTGTCATATTTTTTTAAAATAACTTCTTTTTATATTAAGAAATCTGCAAATTATAAGCAAAAAAATTGGCGAAATTTGGGACTGTTTTTATAAAAACCTTAATTTCTCTACGAGTATACCTGCTATCCTCATACAAATGAACATAGTATATTACAATAAGCCACTTATTAATAATCTCGAGTTTGAACGCTTTTGCTATATTAGTTTTTACAGGGTTATCCAAAAGATATTCGTTCTTTTTCAATTTGTTGACGATTCCCTATGGGATTTCGGTAAAAAATCCTCGCAGAAGTATATATATACTATAACCTATACTATACTGTTCACACACCTGCAGTTTCAGGTTGATTCCTCAGGTATTTTCTAGATATTTAACAAAACGTCTAAAATCGCAAGTGACCGGTCACCTTTGGCCATATAGTGTATAATGATATTGGTGTTTTCATGTATGTTAAAGTGTAATTTTGTAATCGATTTTTCACTCACTTCCTGATGTGCTAAAATTATAAATACTATGTGCACAGGGGTGTTTCCAGTGAGAATAGGAAATTTCAATACTTTTACAATTTAATTATATACAGCAAAAGATCTATATATTGCAATTCTCTATATAACACACAGCTTCTTGGAAGTAAACAAGCAGTTTTGCAATTAACCCATTTATGCTTTGCGTTCCATTTTTCGGATGTTTCGAATTTTAATAAATTTTTAAAATCTTCTTCTTCTTTACAACATCAAAATTGTACGAAGTAATTGTCTATAAATGTCTTTATCTATTACCAAGAGATGACAGCATAAGATGGATATTTATTTGCTTAAATGAAGGCCTTTTTTCGGTGTTTATAGATTTTTCATTTTTCAAGATAGCGAAATGTAAAAAGTAACTTTATTTGTATTTTTTGTATCACAAATGGTACATGTTTCTATTAGTCAGTTAGGGGGCAGTTATTGATGTTAATGTTCTTTTCAAGATGATTTTAAAATAAATTGTTTTTAGCCTCAAATACGATTATTCTTAATTTATATTTAATAATACTTATAATGTTATTAGTCTCTGTAAAGAAATAAATATATTTTTTTAATAGTTCATAAAAATACTAATTATAGTATATAATATATAATTTAAAAGCTTAATTTATATAAATTTAGAAAAACATATAATTATACATTTTTCCACATATGGATAATCCCATATTTAGTATGTTTATTTTTTATGAAATAAATACAAAAATATTTTAGCGGAAATTTTTTTAGTATTTTTCCAGTTCATTTTGCAATATTTTAAAGTGCTTTTACCAACAAATTTGATAAAACAAAAATTTAGGCATAAATGGGTTAAGAATAGAGATGCTGTCTCACATTGTAAAGAAAATTTCTCCCTAGATAACTAAATTTAATACGTTAATTCTTAATTCAAGTTTATCTTCTTAATTCAGAACTTTTTGGTGAAGAAAATTGCAATGTATTACAATAAGATTTTTGTAAATGAGTAATAATGAATGACTTTGTTAAATTCTTTATAAACCTGGTTCAAATGTACCTGGACAAAGTGTGAAATGATCTATATTAGGCTAAATTTAAAATCAGCAGAAATCCTGATCCCAGGGAATGCAGTATAGACACTCTATTGAATTTTGATAAGTTTCAGGCATATTAGGCCATATTTATACGGTAAGTGTATAGATGTGTTAAATGTGAACTATTTCACACAAAATTCTATCACACAACCTTGTGTTTTTACGTTTGTGTTATAAAGATCTACTATATTAATTTTAAGGCATTTTTCCTTTAGTTGATGAATTGCAAAATATTTTTTAAGGTTACAGTTCTACATGAGTTATAAAACCAATGGAATTAATTAAGGACAAAACCACGCTTACTAAATTATGCCAACTGGCAGTGAAAGTGCAACAATAAATTTCGTTAACATTCAATTTTAAAGACAAAAAAAGTAAACAAAATAGAAATAGAAAATTAAAGAATAATACATTTTTTAAAGCATCATCTTTTATAATTTTGTAAAGTTTGTTTCTTTCTCCATAAACCCATATCCTGAGCAATCAATTTTTAAATTCCATTGATCTTTCTAGATTGCAATCAAAATTCAACTCTTTCAGGTTTCAATTAAAACTACCAGATTTTTTTTTTTTTTTTTTTTTTTTTTTTTTGAGTTGATAAATTCACCTGGTAAAAGTCAAAATCCTTATTGCATAGATCTTGTATTCTGGACAAGGGTTTGATTTGGCTATGCAGTAATATGATCCAAGTTACACATTGTTATTTTGCTTAGCATGTTTTTCAGAATTATATCAAACAATTTATAATGTGTCTACAATCTTAAAGTTGAGACAATTTTTATACTTGAAGATTAACTAGCTAAGATTGAAACACCCATAAAGGATAAATTTAGGAATAAGAATTAATAAATGAAATAAATATGAAACACAAATTTAAAAAAAAAAATTATGAAAGGTATTTGAAAAAGAGTTTTCACAATGATTAAAGCAAAAGAAATAGATTTTTTTTCCCCCGAAAGAAATGTAGTCTTAAATATTAAATTGAACTATCGGCGATATAATTCCTTTAATTTGAAGAAATCTAAATTTAAAAGAAAAATAAGGGGAATATTTTTTATTTAAAAATACAACAATGTTGCTTCATGCACATCATAAAAGCCAAAACAAGAACAAAGAATTATTAGAGGAGGCTTGATATAAAGGAAGGATTGATATCTTGACAATGTTTACCAACATATGGTACCAACAGACAGTGAAGAACTGACAACTGTGCTTTTCATTTATAAAAAAAAATTTGGAATAACAAGTTAATTTTTTTCAACTATTGATTTTTTTCATCTATTATTATGAAGATATCTTGTACTTTTATGATTTATAAAGCATACAGTTAGGGTTATTTTTACTAGAAAGTGGATTACTATTTTAAAACTGCATTTAAATAAAATTAATGAAAAACCAATAAGACATGATAGGACAGAATGAAATATTATTAGTACTGGGGAGAAATAACACACTTTTTGTATATTTGAAAATAAGTTTTTTTTTAAAGATGCAAATTAATATAGGACTATATTATCCATTATTGTTTTACAGCAAGATATATCAATAATTTCAAATGAATAATTAATATCAAACATTTCTTAAAACTAAGGTTTGATTTATTGGGACTTCGGTTTCATTTATGCCTATTTAATCATTGAAAATTAAAACTGTTTAAAAAGTAAATAAAACAACTGATTGCATTTATTTTTTATTTAATCTGAAATATTTATTTTCTATATAAATTATACAAAAAGAATTTTATTAATAAAATATGTTTACTGAGCATATTAATTTTTTACATAAGCATATATATATTATGTTTTAAACTAATTATATATATAATTATTAGTTCAAGCCTGATTATTAATTTTAACTTTTAACTGAAAAAATAGTTTCTTTTTTTAAGATACCATTGTTTTATTAAAAAAAAGTTGAGAGTATTACCTAAAAAAGAACTGATCCTAAAACAATGGAGGCAGCATAGATATAGGAAGGATATTCCTCATTCCAAAGGAGGCAGCAGTTAAAGAGGTCATGGATGGAGTTGCTTGAAGACCTACAGCAGAGAAACATGGCATTGGTAAAATAAATTTAAGGCACTATATATTCATGTATAAGAAAGGAAAGTCACACATTAAAGTTTATCCTGTGTATCATTCACGAGTTTTTAATGAAGATGAAGCAAACATTTACACATTATGATTATTTGATAAAGTCACCAAAGCTTCATTATGATTTGAGAACACCCAGTGGCAGAAATAAAATTTGAAAAAAAAATTGCTGGTTATGGTTGGTTTTGTCGTTTTATGAATTGAAACAAATCTTTAAGAATAAGGCTTCCAGAAAGTACAAGCATTACCAGGTGAAAGAAGTTCTCTTAACAAAAGTAATGAGAAAGAATTTCGTGATAACAATGAAGATGTATACAAGCATAAACAATTTCCACCTGAAAATATTTGAAACATCAGTGAAACAGATGCTACTACAATGCATAAGTCTACAAGAGCCCAAAGAGATAAAAAATAAAACAAGTAGAGCAAGCAGGGGTGTAGAGGAGGCTATGCGGAAGTATACGCCATATATCTTCAAATTTTTTTAAAGAAGCTCCGAATGCCCTCTGTTTTTTAAATAAAGTGATAGAGTATACTCTAGGCATGACGTTCATGATTTTAGCATATACTCTCTGCTTATACTGTATACTTTCTGGTTTTTTTATGACTACAACACTGAGAGTAAGCAATTTCATCTGAAAGGGGAACATTAATTACAATGTGTAAAGGAGTTAATGCAATTAAATCCTATTCCACCCTTTATGATATTCCCAAGAGTTAACATAAAAGATCACATGTATTGCGGTGCATTCCATGAATTTTTACAGTCGGTCATCCAAACATAGTTGACGGATGATAGACAACAGATAACTTCATTGAATTTTGAGAAAAAGAAAAAAAAAAGATGTTCTTTAGAAAATAAAGTTTTATTAATTATGACCAATCCTGAAACCCATATTAGTCTGAAATTACTTCAACTATATAAAAACATGGGTATTGTGCTAGTCACTCAGCCTGCTCACTGCTGTGATCATCTCCAACACCTTGGCGATACTTAATTTTACCCTCGACATCATCTTGTGATCATCTCAAAGACACCAGAAGATCATATTTGAATCATTTTTCTATTCACATGATAACTGAAAAAACTGTACATGAAAATGCAGTGCTGTCATATCGTGTTTATTAGGCTCACAAGGATATTAGACCTAATCAGAAAGTGAAAAATGCAAAGTAAAATCTTCAATATTGACAGACACGCCTGTTAAAAATAAATCCTGGTGACGAATTTAAAATTAGAGATGAAAGATGCAGAACCTTACAGCAAAAGCAAACTATCAAAATCGAAAATGTAAAGAAAACATTTCAATTTTCAAGTAGCGAGGATGAAGAATTTTTATAAGATAAATCAGATAAAGTTAATTGTAATTCATGAGTTATTGTGATATTTTCTACTAAAAATATTTGACATTATGTAGGTTAGACAGAAAAGGTGTATAATGATGGATGGTTAGTTCGCTTTTCTTGCCGTGTAGAAGGAAAAAACGTCTAAGTGCCTTGAAATGGAAAATGTTTCTATAATTGAAGACAGACAAATTAAAAAAATATAGAATTCACTATACTTTAGAAATCAAAATGATATAGTTATTAGTTTTTGTTTTGAAGAAAGCTTAAATGTGCTAAATGTATGATAAAGTAGCTTAAATGCTAAATGTATAGTATTTGAAAATTCATTTGAGTTTTTCTTATAGCAAAATCTTTAGGGTTTTTTCCTTTCTTTATTTTCTAAAAAATGTGTTAATAGCATTGTTTAAACTTTTTTTGTAGTAAAAATTTCTGCAATAAAAAGATTTAAATGGATTTTTATTTTATTTCATTTAAATATTTCAAGAGTTATGTCCAAAAGTTGTATGGAATAAGGATTGAATTGTCTGTATTCTTTTTCTCAATTTACATAACACTTATTAAATTTTCTTTGCAAGAGCATCAATAATCCTTCCATTGATGGTGAGATATAATACAATAGTACTCATTCAAGATACATTGATGGGGAGATATAATACAATAGTACTCATTCGAGACTTTTTTTTTTTAATAAACCTTTTTAAAATTCACTAAATTTTTAATTAATAAAAAAAAAGTTACTTTATAAGAAAACATGATAACGTTCTTTAAAAAAAAAATTATAAGGCTTTAATAAATTATAAAAAAAATAAAGTGTATCAAATATTTCATACAAGAATCTCAAATATTATTACTATTTTTTAAATAGAAATATATAGATGGTAGCAATGACGGATCCAAGGGGGAGCTCACGGGGATCATGAACCCCTCCACCCTGATTGAAGAAAATTTCTAAAGGACATTTTAAAAATTAAATACTATATTAAATTCTTTCAAATTTACCCCTTGTTCAACTATGAGAATCATTCTGACTCTTTAAAGCTCTACTTAAATCGAAAGTAGGTAATTTCTGACACATCCATGAAGGAATTTTTAATTTCATATGCAAGACATTTGCAATTACTCTTATTTAGAGCAAACGTGTTTGATTAGCGTTTCCCATTTTTTGATAAAGGCAAAGAATCTTTCAGAAAATCTTTGTAAAATGTGGTGTTTTAAACTGAGTTTCAGGCCGGGACAGCCAATTGCTCCCTTATGACACCCTTTTTGTACTAACTGTCAAATCCTACAAATTGGCTTAAAATGCTCAATTTCTGAACGAGTTTTTGTCTTTATAAGAAAATGGCAAATTCCCCAATTTCTTGGTATGGGAATAAAATGTGTAAATTTTATATTTTTATGAATATTAATGCATATTTTTTGTATTTACAAATGAAAATGACTTCCCATATCTATCAGAAAAGAGCCATTTTGGATATGGGAACAACCTTCAATATGAAATTGCTTATTAAAAGATGTGATCCCCCCCCCCCCCTTCTAAATGGAGGGCTGGATCCACCCTTGATAGATAGGTGTATGGCCTAACATAATTTGGGTACTTAATAGTAGTAACTGTGTTTGAGGGAAAGGGGGGGGGGAGAATCACTACTCTTGCTGTACACGAATAACAGTATCTATACTAAGCACAGTCAAAACTGGCGTTTTTTTCATTTGAAGCAAACAACATGGGTTTTGTGCCCTCTGCCTTTTCCTCCACAAAGTAAATTTTAAAATAGAATTTCTAAGTTTTTAATGGCTGACATTTTAAAATGCATATTATGTAATCATAAAATATGTAATATTGAACTATGCTTTGTCAAATATTTATTCATTAAAACCTTTGAAAACAGAATCGAAAGATAACTGAAAATTTTCTGCTTTATATAGGTTTCCGACTTAGCAGACATAATTGTTAGTATTCTTTCTATTAGGATAATGTAATTTTTTTCATTTAAAGCAGAAATTCTGTTATAGAATGATATTTTTTTTTCACAGATTTTAACATTTCTGTAGTTGCAGCATTGCAACTTATCACATTTTAACCCTTTATCGGGCAAGTCAATTCTGTGGCAGAAATGTTGAAAAGATTCACTGCCACCAGAATCTGCAAACAAATTGATTTGAAAATGAGAAGTGGTTAATTCTTCATGTGCATTATAAGAACAAAATGTTGTAATAAAATTCCTGTGCGAATTGATCAATTTTCAATAAAAATTAGGTGGTAAATATATTATCATTGCCTGATAAAGGGTTAAGTTGAAAAAACAACCTTATTAACACTGGAACGTTTTATCTAATAATGTTATCCAATAATCTGCTAATAACATTGTTTTTTCTACTTATTTTGTACTCAGGGCTGGCTTTTTGCCGGCAGAAATGGGTTTCTGCCCTGCCAGTGGCAGAAAGTGGTTATAACCGGTTTTAACCGGCAGAAATTGGCAACAACTGGCATAAACACATTTCATACATAATCTGAGATTTTTTTAGTAGTATTAAAATTCTTAAGTACATTTTTTTCAGTATAAATAACAAATGAAATATTGTGGGTAGTTTTAATTAAAAAATAAATAGATTTGTATTAGAAAAAATGAATTATATAACAGATAAAATTTTTGCTATAATATGATTGTATAATTTTATATGTAAACAATTATTAGAGTATTTTAAAATTTCAGTTTAAAAATCAAATAGAAAACTATATCCAATACTTATTTTAAATTAAACAATGAAAAGAAAAGAAAAATAATCAATACTCACTCAGAATACCTTTCTGTAATTAGACATAATTAATAATAACAGTAAAAAAATATCTCTCATAGAAATGTTGCAGCTATATGTGGATCTAGTAAGTGCATGGATTTAAAAAACATTTCATTTAAATACAGTATTCAAAAGAACAAATCTGACTTTTTTTTTTTTTTTTCAATTTAAGACGGTTAGTTGAAAATATTCCAATCACATTTTGCACTTACAACACAAACAAATACAAAGGATCAAAGAAGATTTAATACAGTAATAACCGACTACCATATGCTAGCTTAATTACTTCATCCTAAGTATATGGGATCAAAATTGACATATGAACACTGACAGTCTTGAAAGAATATTTTCGAGCTTTTATTTTATTCAGAACAAATTAAAAAACAGCCTGTGTTGTTCAGAAAGACAACCAAATTTTGTCCTGTGCTATGGAATGTTCTGCGGAAAAAGTAATAATAATAGTATATTTGAGTGGCAATTTTGTTCTTTCAATATTATAAAATAATTGTACAAGATAGTTCATTAAATTTTTTTTTCTGTTAATTATTGTGCTTCAGTTATTTATTTATATGTTTTCACAAGAATCATAATCTTTAAGTTATTGCATTGCATTATTTATTTAAAAATACTCTGAAAAACACATTTGTTAAAATATAACAGAATTTTTTGTAAATTTCTTTTTTTTTTTTACTTTTAAATAGAAATTCAACTCTAAACAATAATATTAATAGTTAAACTTGTACAGCATCAGACTACCATTATGAAAATTTCTGTTTTTCAAGTGAAAGAAAATTAGTGTTATATAAACAAAGTATATTTATATGATCATTTTGAAACTTTTTTGCAACTTTGAATAACATTCATAATCTTTAATTTTAAATTTTAACTTAATTGTTTACATATGAAATACATATGTGATTGTGTGAATTATTAATCATTGCACATTAAAGTTCTTATTAATATTATTTCTTAGTTTCTGCCAGTTTTTGCCACTTACTGGCAGAAACTAGTTTCTGCCATGCCGGTTTTAACCGGTTACAACCACTGGTTTTAACCACTCTCGCAGAAACTTGCCAACCCTGTTTGTACTGCACCACAGATCATCTTAAATCATCAAATTATTACATTACAATTGAGTTGCTTAAACTCATAATGATATGGCATATTGTCTTAGGAGCTCAGAAACCAAGATTTGCCATAGTCATAAGAATGAATTCCAATAATGTAAAATATCGTCATGTATATCACTTATACCATCTTCCTATTATTGGATTGATATGTCTAGATACTTTCCAGGAACCTAAGGCTAATTTTCAAAATTATAATATTGACTTACAATAAAATAAAAAAATTTTTACTAAGCATTTTATTTTGTCAATTTTCCATTCCTTGGTGGTCCTGGGCTGTTTCCCAACCTCAAGACCAGACCTGGATGTAAAAAACAATTGTATTAAAAGGAATGTGGTGATACTCCAGTTGTTGCCTTGGGCTGCAAAACACCTAGAAATTGCAAAAGGATGCGAAAAAATAATTTGGAGTGATAAAGGTAGGGGTGACTTTACTAGCAATGGCAGCCTATTATAGGTGCAGATTCCCAAAATCTGGAAGCAGCCAGTGGCTCCTAAACCCAAAAAATCCAGTGGCCACATTGTGAAAGAAATTCACAAAAACAATCGCATTTATAAAAACACAAAACTTCTGGAATTCAAAGTGAAAAATAATATATTTAATATAAACACATGTACAACAAAACACAGACTAATTACATCCAATGTGTATATTTAATTTAATCATATAATTCTTTTAATTTGGATATAAATTAAGTATAATATAAATCTTAAATTATATACAGTCAGGAGATAAGGTTAGGCAAGATACAGTTTAAAAAAAATATGTGTAAGCAAAGCAATCATGATACCCAATAGCAGTAATTTCTACACATGTCTGCGAGAGATACTTCAGGGGCAAAAAATAATCTGCACGCAAAATATTTTTACAACTGAAGCATTAATTAATCAAACAATCACTTACCTGTAGCGTTTTTAGGCATTTTATAAATTTTTATTAATAATAATCTTAATGTTTTGTAATAAGTAATAAAGAGCTAAACATAATATGAAGCAAAATAAAGGTTTGATGAAAAAGAATCTGCAAAAGAGAAAAGAAAATCTGCGACGCCCGTCTCCTATCTCGAACTTTCTGCAACCGGGTCATGATAGTGACTATAGTTATATTAGACGATAGTTATATTAGAAAAATAATATTTCTTATTTTGATTTTGTCATTCAAAAGTACACGTAAAAAAAAAAAAATGTGAATGTGGAGATTATTTTGCATTATAAAAAGCAATATACACATCAAACATTTGTTTTTGTATAAGAAAAATTATCTTTAAAGAAATCTTATTAGTAAATTAGTAAATTTTTGAATAAACAATTATCTTCAGTTTTTTCTCCATAAACTCTCCCCGCGAAAAAAGGTATTCTTCATAGCTGAAAATAAACACTGAGCAAGGAAATTTTGAAATCCTTGCATTACCTTTGTAAAACATATGGCAACTTAGACACCGAAAATTAGTGGTCAAAGCAAAAAATTTAGTACTATGTGGCGACCGGCAACTGTGAATCTGCACCTGTATAGCCTATGTAAGATTTTTTTTTCTGCACCTCTAGAAATAATATATTCTTTTAAAAAAATTTAAGTTTTTACCAAGTATTTTATTTTATAAAGGAATTTTTCACCCTTTCTTTTTTAGTGTCCCGGCCACCTGTTATTCAGGCACCCAGGGCGCATGTCCCATCTAACTTTGGCCCTGATATATACATATATATTTTAATGTTCATTGATATAAATCCATATCTAAACTAATTATTGTGCTCAATATTGAATAATCAATGCAGAAAGCACATATAAATACAATGGAAAAGAAGTATGCAGCACTTTTAAGGCCTTTAAATGCGTTACTATTTCAGTCCAAAGTTAATAATAATAAATAGACAGAAAAAGTAGCACATGCATCGTATGCAATGCAGACTGGTTTGGTCACCACTTTCATGTGTGCTGCTTCGGTTTTCTATTTAAATTTTACTTGACTGAAGAAAGGGTTTCAGAAATTTTGAAATAGAAGTATGCATATTAGAGATTAGATCTTGGGTTGATTGTTTTGGTCAGGGATGGGATTCTACTCGCCACCAAAAGAATTTTCTGGCAGGGCAAGTGTATAATTATGCAGTCTTTTAAAAAGTACAGGCTATAGAAAATGTATCAAAAAGTTTTTATACTTTCATTTGCTATACATGCACCACTCACAAAGAATACATGGCTTCTTTACCCATGAATGTATGAAAGGATGTTTCTCTATGAAAGTATATCAATAATTATTTACTTAACATCATAAACAGAATTCCACTAAGTGATTCATTTTAACAGGTTTTACTGTTTTAGTAAATAATAAGCATTTCCATTAAAAAATATTCAATTAATTAGTATTTCATTAATTAATTTATTAAGTATTTTCCATTTTAGGTAGGTTTATGTTAAGTTATGTTTTAGGGATGTTCCCGTAATCTGATTTTAGATATGTTGTTCAGTAATGATCCATGATAACTAATTAAAACATTTTTTAAACTTGAATTTCATTAATAGAAACACAATCGGTAAGTACGTGGCTTACAAACCTAATAAAACGAATTAAAACAAATGAAATAACTCTTGAACAAAAAGAGAGCAAGGGATCTCAGAGTTGGAAAATTGGGATAGGGAGGCCGCTTCGAAATACGGTTTTCGTATTATTATTTGAAAAAATCGATATCCACAATATCGCCAAGTAAAATGGAGCCAAAAAGCGATCATGCGCCGTATATGCTCAGGAAGGAAGGAAAGCTCCTGTCATAGCTCCTCAACGGTATTGATCGTCTCGGCAGTTGAATCATTTTAATTTCTTTTCAACAAGTGTGCATTTTCAGGCCATCTGTCAAGCTGTCACAAAATGTAAGTGTTTTATAATTATTATTTTCTTATAATTATGACACAACTGTAATTTTGCCGACTGCAATCTAATAATAACCATTTCTTAATTGTCGTGTAACAAAACAAAAAAAAAAAAAGATTCACAATACCATTAACTTTTGATGTATTTTATAATATAGTGTTATTTAAATGATTTATCGTATTCAATTTTACTTCACTGATGACTGCATGTAAACGGGTAGAATTATTGTTACTGAGCTTTATAAAAATAGGCTGTTATGTTAATGTATTATTCTATATAAATCATCACACCATTCATCTACACAGTATTTTACCACAAGCCTATGAATACAGTACAGAACCATTTATCCGGAATGCTTGGGGTTAAATGTATTCCTGATAACTGTTTTTTCCGGTTAACTGGTTGTGCATTAAAGCAGCATCCATTTGATAAGTTTTGTGGATATGTGTGGTTGTGGCATTATTTATGATTTTAAATTATTAGATTACTTGGATTAAAAATCAAAGCCAGAGAGACCAAAAGTTAACCAGAGTTTAAAAGAAGGTAATTTATGGAAATCCTTTAGGAACAAAAATTCTTCTGTTTCCTCTGCATAAAAATTAAAACATCTAAAATACAACTAAATATGTTTTCTTTTCAAATACTACATGTTGTCATCAAATTATACAATTGTTTCAAGCAAAGTCTATGTCAAACTGGCAGTGTATGACACCTTTTTCTGCAAAGATTCTGAAATCAGTCTATCACAAATATCATTCCGGATAACTGGTTTTCTGGTTAACTGGTTTCTGGATAAATGGTTCCATACTGTATATAGTTATGCATTTTAGTCAAGGTGATAAGAAAAAAAAATGCGTTTTACTTCATAATAATGCTGATCGTTTTCCAAAAGGAAGAATCTTTAAAATGGCTGAAGAAATTTTTAAAAAATGTTTCACTAGATATTTTTATGATATGTAGGTAGGGTAGATCTGACAGTAATGGACACCCTTAAGGAACTTCTTTAAAAATTATTTTTTAATTAATATTTACCTTTTTATATTCCAGTTTTTTCATTATTATATTAATCTATCAACAATATTTCACCATTCTCATAGTCTCATTCCCCAATATGAATCAAAATTTAATTGTAAATAACTGAAATATATCAAAACACCTAAAATGCCAGTAATTGACACCTTTTGTTCCAGTAATGGACACCCTCTGTTCCAGTAATGGGCACCCCATAAAAAGTAATAAATATATTTGTTTTTAACTGTATTTAGAACCAGAATTTAATGAAAGCATACTAATGAAACAAAATAATTATTTTCAAATAAATTTAACAGTTATGATACCAGTAATTAATAAAATATTTGCAATAATCATTCACCGTTTGCATCAATTATTGTAATTATCAGAAGATTGATATTTTAATTATTTTAGATGAATAGTTTAAAATACTAAATATCAGGCAATTACAGCTGTCAAATTATTGAGACAGTGGGGGATTTAACAGCTAAAAATAATATTAAAATAAGTTTGGGAGTATTAGTGTATAGTTTCGTCTCACTATTTTCGGCAATTAAACTTCCAGAGATTACTTGATATATTACTTGTAGTAATTGATATTACAAATATGAAAGAAATGATACTGAGAGTTGGATATTTTAATACTAAATAAATAATTGGTACTACTTGGTTATCCCGTCGATCAAAAATCTATCGCCAAACTATAAGATTAAATGCCAATAGTGATTGATCATAAATGTCAAATTCTGAATCTGACAAAAATATCCTCAAAAACCATAACCCAATCTGAGCAAGACAAAATAATTTCTGTGGACACACAACCCGACCCGAACCTAAAAATTCCATTAAAAAAACCTCGAAATCTGACATGAAACAAATCTGAACCCAGCAAAAATATTCCAAAGAACCATAACCTGATCCGAGCAAGCCAAAATAATTTCTGTGGACACGCAACTCGACCCGAACCTAAAACTTTTGTTTGAAAAAAAAAACACGAAATATGGCCTGAACGCAAGCTGAAACTGATAAAAATATTCTAAAGAATCATAACCCGATCCGAGCAAGACAAAATAATTTCCATGGACATGAACCCGACCCGAACCTAAAAATTCCATTAGAAAAAAAAACGAAATCTGAACCAAACCAAATCTGAATCGGACAAAAATATTCCAAAGAAACATAACTGGATCCGAGCAAGACAAAATAATTTCCGTGGACATGAACCGACCAGAACCTGAAAATTCCATTTGAAGTCAACCTGAAACCCAACCCGAACCCGATCTGAAAACGACAAAAATATTTCAAAGAACCGTAACCCGATCCGAGCAAGACAAAATAATTTCCGTCGATAAGTAACCAGATCCGAGCCTAAAAGTTCCATTTGAAGTCAATCGGAAAACCGACTAGAACCAGAAAAAAACTTTACGCGAGACAGTTCCCTATCCAAGCAAGGCAAAATAATTTTCGCTGTCATGCAATTCGCCCATAACCTAAAAATTCCATTTCAAGTCACTACGAAACCTGACCCGAACCCGGCAAAAAATTCCATCAAACCGTAACCCAATTAGACTTATTGTAAAAAGCCTTAGATAGCGTTAAGCTTATTGAAAAATGACCACTAATTTTTTTCAGTCTTATTGCAATGAACCTATCCAGTTTAGGCTAATTAAAAACGCGCTAAGGTAGTGAATGATTATGCATAATTCAAGTATAAAAAATAAATGCAGGAACATAAAAAAATGTAATAAAACTGTTTTGAGAGTTGACAAAGTTGATTGTTGACAGAGTTCATCATGGTTAGAATATAATTTTTGAGAATACTTCATTTTTATTGCAAGGGTATATGTTTTGTTTTCAACCAATGCAATAAGTATGAAAGAAATCTGCAGATGAGGCAGATTTTTATTGTTTTTCTGTATTACGAAAGAAGATCGGTTGCTAACAAAAATAATAAGAAAAATTATATCTGAAAATTTCTGCAAAAATTACATCTGCAGATGAGGCAGATTTTTAATGTTTTCCATCATTATAATGATGAGTTCGGCTGCTCATGAAAATAGAAAAAAATATATAAGAAAATTTCTACAATAATAAAACCTGCAGATGAGGCAGATTTTTAATATTTTTTTTTAGTATTGCACAGATAAAGCCTATCTTCTTTGCATAATCCTGGAAAAACATTAATCATCTGCCTCATCTGCAGATCCCACATTTACACACCGAAGGTGTGTTGCTATTAAAAATAATCATATAAGAAATTTTCTACAAAAATGAAATCTACAGATGAGGCATATTTAAAAGTTTTTCCAGTATTATGCAGAGAATATCCGTATCTAATGACATTTATGATAAAATATATTTTAGAAAATGTTTGCAATAACTACATTTCCATATGAGGTAGACTTTGTGTTATTTTTCGCCTTTATGTAGAAAAGATATGTTACTGAATGAAAGCAATACACTAAAAATAAATAAGAAAAAAGCTGTAATTGTAAAATCTGCAGATAAGGAAGAAATTCAATATTTTTCTAAGAGTGTATGGGTGGCTGTATGAATATGATAAAAAAAGAAGAAAACTGCTTTATTGATATTGACAGATTTGATTTATGCAGCTGGTTGATAATTAAGGTTAATAAACAACTTTTTTTATTTTTTTCGGTAAAATTTGATCCCCCCTCGTAAAGATAAAACAAAAAATCTGCAATGCAGACATCAACTGAGAATCTAACTATATCATCCATGCATTTTATATTTTTTTTTTATTCCGCAATATATTATTTTTACGTAAAACTGGAAAAAACACATTTGCATATTAACAAAGTGCTTATATGAAATTTAACATTATAATTAATCAGGGACGTAGCCACAGATATTTTTTCGGGGGAGAGAATTCGAAAATTTCCCAACTTGAAACAAATTGTTCGAATTTTTGACTAAAATGATATGCACAACGTGTGTAATAATTATAATGATACTTTTGCATAAAAAATTCCATTCCAAAGAAAAATTCTGAAACTGAAAACATAAAAATTCTAATTATGGGTTTGTTTACTAAAAAAAATAAATACGCTTTTTACTTTCTTCTATCTTTACAAAAAGAAAGTGTTAGATATGTGAAAAAATTCGACTTCCGATTTTAGACTGATTTATACGTTTTAGTAAGTTCAGAACACGATTCGACTGTTCTTAGAAAATATCTGTCTGTCAATATGTGATACAAATTTTGTGGGTGCTCTAACACAAGAACTAATGCACGAAATTTAATAAAACTTTAGAGATTTACTTATACAGTCGAACCTCATTAACGTGAACACTGAAGGGGAAACTTTTTTTGTTCGTATTAAAAGTAGTTCGTGTTATCGGAACTTAACTACATTACATACAACTGGACAAAGCAATCGGAAACAGTTGATGTTAATAAGGTTTGACTGTACCTTGATAAAAATTGGTGCTGATTTGTTTTTGATGTAAATCGTCCAACAGGTGGCACTGCTATGCAGCATTTTTCACGATTTACATGATTTTAGCGATAATTATATATAAAAAACTATTGCACGGAATTTGATCAAACATCATATTCTGTTAAACCTTGACATAATTTGATGCAGATTAGCTTTTTATGTATATCATATAGCAGGTGGCGCTGCTATGCAGAATTTTTCACGATTTTGCGATAGCTGTATCTCAAAAACTAATGCACGGAATTTAGTCAAACTTCATATTCCACATAAGTAGCACATCCACATAAATAGATCCTTATTAGGCTTGGGTATATACTGCCCAAAGCTATCGCTTTTGTGCACTTTGAGTAAGGAATTTTGGTTGCATAAATCTAAGAGGCTGGGTGCCAAAATTCAATGATTTGTTTGAAAAATGCTATGCTTATATCTCCTTTTTAAATGCACACAATTCAACAAATCTATACCTTTAGAGTTTGTTATTAGAGGCAAAGAATTGTCATTTAATTTTGGCACTGTAATTGCAAATTTTGAGGCATTAACATGTAAAGAGTAGAACAAAATTTTGGGATTGGTACATCCGACTAGTTTTCACTTAATATTA
Organism: Maratus speciosus; assembly: GCA_963932465.1. Lineage (NCBI taxonomy): Eukaryota > Metazoa > Arthropoda > Arachnida > Araneae > Salticidae > Maratus > Maratus speciosus. Next base: position 644,858,535 of record OZ010786.1, on the reverse strand, counting down.
ATTCTTGTAGTCTTCAAAGAAGCCCACCTGTTCATAACATCGCTTAGTTTAATAAAATTCCCTATTTCACTGTCATATTTTAAAAGCATTAGGCTGTCAAGTCTGTCATCCCTCATTGTAGCTTGCAATATATATTTTTTTAATTTTTATTTGAGTGAGGATTCTTTCATAAGATGCAATGCCATAAAGATAAGCTGCTGTGAATGTTAAGGTACGAGTATGTAGTTTGACGGCGTTACCCAAATAATCTTTGAATTTCATGGCATGAGTAAAAGGTTTGTTAAGTGAGTTGGGATTTTGTTTATTTCTATTTGACTCTGCAAGTCATGTACATCCAGTTTCTCCTATCCAGGTGGAAACATTATTAATTTTTCCCTTGCACAATTGTAATTTAAATATGGAGTGCATTGCTGCAATATTCTCTTGATATAGGGAACATTGTCATTTAAGCCCATTACTAAATTCCCGAAATTTTCTTGTATTTCTTATAATTCTTTACTGTAAAACTTATGTGTATCAATGCCCATTGCTGTGCTATAAACCGTTTTCCTACGGTGCTTTCGGAACTCAGTTTCTCCAGTCACATCCTAATATTCATAATTGTTTGTGAGCTTGTCTGTAAGGAAATCTTTATTTCTTCAAAATTTTATTCAAGTGCAACGTGTCAGTGTTACAGTGCATGTCGATTTTTTCTTCAGTTGATGGACTGCTTTCATGGTCATATTTCTGTTCCAAATTAAAATCGTCCATTTTTTACCTTTTTCATCCTCGAATGGATTTTTAGATGCTCCAAAATCTTGCACGAAAACTCTTTTCCTATTATGAAGGGTTTCTTTGTCCTGAGATTTATAATAACTTTTTAGAACAGCTTTAAACACAGTACACTGGACTTTTGGTTTAAAATTTTATAAACACATATAAATATAAACGAACAAGACTGATATATATTTCCGCACACAAATAAAAGTAAAATGTGACAAATTTATCTAAACTAACGACTTCTTATATCCGCATTTGCTCATATAACACTTTTTACTTGACAGCGAAGGGTTAACTAATTTTTGCGGCAAAAAAAAAAACACGAGAATTAGTAAAATATTGTCCAAAAATCGCAAAATTAGTCAAAAAAGTTGTGAAAACTCATCAAATCTTCTTGCCCATAGCTGTGTTTCAAGTAGGTTACTACATTCCGTTCTGTTGTGCTACAAGTGATCTCCAATTTTCAAAAGAAGCTGCAATCCCTTTGGATTAAAATAGCTGGATTCTCTTTTGGGAGGAGAAGAGGAGGGAGGGTGAAATTTTTGAGAAAGGAACAAAGTTTTGGAGGAAATAAAGGAACTGGTTAGTCAGTTATTGATGGACAGGAGCAGAGAAATTTAGGTCTGGTAGATGTACAATATTTTTGTAGAACTGAAAAATACAATGATAGATTGAGTGTGGCTGATTTCGTTTTGTATTTCTTTTGATAATTTAACTTGTTTACTGTTGCAGTACTCAAAATAATCACCAAAACAATAAAAATTTCGTAATTTTTTTACTATTACTTTAAAAAAAGAAAATGTCTCAAAAATCTAGAATTTCCCAACTCTAAGGTCAAATTTCCCAACTTCACATATATTGGGGGGGAGGCTCCCCCCCCCCCCCATGGCGACGCCCCTGTAATTAATGTTGAATAGCAATTTTATTTTAACAAAAAAAGTTATTGACTATTTTTTAATTTTTACTTTTTAACAAAGTGATTAATAATTAATTGAAAATTTACTAATTCAAGATTAGATTATCATTAATACAAAAAGAAGGTAATAACACAAGAGTAGATTAACACCAGTAAATAAATTTAATCGAATTTTTACTTTAAATATAAAAGTAAATGTACCAGTACTCATCATTTGTAATTTTTCTTCATTTATGTCCACATGGTGCACTCTTATGACACTTGTCGGGTTCAGATTTGGTTCAGGTTATTTTCAAATGGAATTTTTAATTTCGAGTGGGGTTGCATGCGTACGGTAATTATTTTGTCTTGCTTTGATCGGGTTGTGGTTCAATGGAATATTTTTGTCGGGTTCGGATCAGATTTCGTTTTTTAATGGAATTTTTAGGTTCGGGTCAGGTAACATGTACACAGAAATTGATTTGTATTGCTTCGATTGGGGTACAGCCTGATGTAATTTCTTTTGGGTTCAGGTCAGGTTTCGGGTTGACTTCAGCTAGAACTTTCAGGTTCGAATCAGGTTGCCTGTAGACGAAAACTATTTTGTCTTGCATGGATCTGGTTATGGTTCTTTGGAATACTTTTTCCGAGTTAAGATTTGGTTTGCATCGGGTTTCAGGTTGACTTCAAATGGCATTTTTAGGTTCTGGTCGTGTTACGTGTCCACGGAAATCATGTTATCTTGCTCGGATACGGCTGTGATTCTTTGGAATATTTTTGTCGGTTCGGATTTATTTCAAATGGAAATTTTAGGTTCGGGTTGTGTTACGTGTCCTTGGAAATTAGTTTGTCTTGCTTGATTCGGGTTATGGTTCAATTTAATATTTTTGTCGGGTTCAGATTTGGTTCGGGTCAGATTTCGGGTTTTTCTCAAATGGAATTTTTATGTTCGTGTGGGGTAACATGTCCACGGAAATTGTTTTGCCTTGTTCGGATCAGGTTATAGTTCTTTGGAATATTTTTGTTGGGTTCAGATTCGGCGTTTTTTCTTTCAAATGTAATTTTTACGTTTGGATCGGGTAACATGCTCACGGAAATTATTTTGTCTTGCTCGTTTCTGGTTATGATTTATTGGAATATTTTTGTCAGGTTCAGATTTGGTTCGGGTTTTTCTCAAATGGAATTTTTATGTTCGTGTGGGGTCGCGTGTCCACGGAAATTATTTTCTCTTTATCGGATCGGGTTATGGTTCTTTGTAATATTTTTGTCAGTTATCACAGTTGTTTCCGGTCAGATTTCAGATTTTTTCAAATGGAACATTCAGGTTTGGGTCAGGTTGCGTGTCGACGGAAATTATTTTGTCTTGCTCGGATCGGAGTACGATCTGCTGTAATTTTTTTTCGGGTTCGGGTCAGGTTATGAGTTAATAAGCCTAAAAAAGTCATCCTGATTGGGAAATAATTGGTTATTTTTCAATTCGCCTAACGCTGTCTAGGCTCTTTGTAGAAGCAAAAAAAAAAAAAAAAAAATACCAGGCTGATTGAGAAACAAGTGGTCAGTTTTCAATTGGCCTAAGGTTCTCCAGGCTCTTTGCAATAAGCCTGAAAAATATCAGGCTAATTAGAAAAAGAGAGATGATTCTCCAATTAGTCTGAAGGAAAGAGCCTGATTTCTGAATTAGCCTACGACATATACATTAAAAGTATGAAATATTGAAATTTTATTAACCAAGTAAAATAACTTAAAAACAGCTATTTATAAAAAACTTTTAAAACATATTTTTTAAAAACCTTATACCACTTATAGGTTTAACAGTCAACTTATAAAGATGTTCAGAATAATTAGAAACAGAATCATATATTTAAATGAAAGAGAATGTTTTTACATTATTTATTTGCTGTTTGTTAAGTATTATTTAAGAAAATTAACCAATCACGAGGATTTTCATAGGGATTAATTATGTACAAATGCAAGTTCCTGAACATTGTCCAGTAAGTAATCTGTTTCTTGCTAAGATTTTCAGAACAACATTTACAATCTTTGAAAATGATCACCCACTCCAGAGACCAATCTAGGATGTATTTAAAAACTTCCTTGCTTAATAAAAGGGAGTAGAACAGTTATTCTTGCTGAGTTGCCACCATGTAAAATTTGAATGGATTGTATTATTTATTTATTTTTACTTTAGTCTCTTCCTGACAAACAAATAATGTATGATCCGGTACAATTTTTCTTCCAATTTTTTCACAATGTTTGTTTTAGAATTTAAGAAAATTTTATTCATTTGTTTTCACAAAAGGCGCCATGAAATTTAAAATTTTATTAATTAAAAAAGTTTTATAACTATCCTCTTCTTAAATAACTCAAAGCAGATTTTTTTTCAGCATAAAGTTTACTTGAAAAAAGCTCTTGATTATCAAAATGAAAGTTTCGGTTTTAAATATTATGTAAAACTGTTTTAAAATTTAACATTTTAATGCCTTTAAACTTTAAAATATAAAATTATTCGAGAAGCCGAAAATTCGGTATTCGGCCTAGCAGTTACTATTCGGCTAGCCGAATATTCGGTATTCGGTTCGCCTGTAGGCCGAATATTCGGCATTCGGCCAAAATCACTATTCGGTGCATCCCTAGTTTTCAGTTAAGTCAAAATTTTTTACGTACTTTAAACACTACTGAAATTGCATTTTTAGCAATGTCTCCATGGGGTGTCTATTACTGGAAAATGACTAATTAAGCACCCCAGTAATGGACACTCCTCTCAAAACCTTAAAAATAAATGAAATTTTATAAATGGCTATTAGTATATAAGATTTAGTTTTCTATTACTACCAAAACAGAAAGCTGCAAATTTTGCAAGAAAATAAAGAATATATAAATTTATTAAATGAAGCCAGCTCTTAACATGTTCATTAAGAGTTTCACTGAAAAACAGTGGAACTTGGAAACATTATTTTCTGCTTGATTGGTTTGATTAAGAGTGTCAACAATAATGCAAGATTAGTAAAATATGCTAGGGGAGGTTAAAAAAATAATAAAAGTAAATTTTTATTGGTTATTTTTTTATAAACAAAAAACATTGAAGGGTGTACGGTACATTACTGGCACATCTACCCTATATATTTAAAGTTACCACTTTTACAACTATACTTAACATACCATTCTTAAAAAAATCCACAAGGCATACAGCGTATATACCCCTGTATACCCTCCACTACACCCCTGTATATTATTTAAATTATAAATTAAAGTAGAAGGTAACTTGAAAAAATCAATTATAAAATCAGAAGTGCTGAAAATTGTTAATACATATGTTAACATCATGTAATGCTGAAAATACAATCAGATCACAATGCTAAAGAGTTCGCAACAACATGGCCTGCTGAACAACTGTTATAAAAGAATGTACAAGAGAAAAAGAACGAATTGTTATAAAAATATTAAGATCAGAAAGAGATTCTTTGGTAGAGGTTGAATAAATGTTTTTATTTTTTTTACTTTTGTGTACACCAAATAAAAAAAATTAGTTAAGGGCTGAAAAGGCAGATTTTTTTTTTCTTTTTGAAGCACTGAATGCCAATAGTCCCTACTGAGTAGTAACAAAGTCGCTATTTAATATTTTGAAGATTTTAGATATAATTGGCTATTCTTATATATTTACTCTGTATGCGTGTAACTAATTTTCAAAATTGTGCATAATTTTTTTTTCTTGGTTAACATACACTAGCAGGGATGACCGAGCTAAGCTCGGTCAAAATTAGCTTTCTGTTTATCTCGATATATTTTCCCCACTGAATCATTCTTGCTGTTTTAGATGCAATTAGCTTGACCATGAAACATAGTGACCCAAAATGACCCACTAATCGAGTTTTTTCGAACATCCAACCTATCACAATGCTCTTCTCGAGCCTGAAAACGATGGAATACAAAATTTAGTGAAAATCGTTAGTCGTTTTCTAGGTAAAATAAGCTTGATACACGTTGATTCAAAAAACCACTAACCGAAATTCATCGACAGATGCGAGCTATTTCAATGGTCTTTTTGTACTGTGAAACGGTATAACAAAAAAAATTGCCAAAATTGTTTGAACCTTTTTGAGATGCCGTTAGCTCGACCCCGACCCATTATCACCAAAATGACCCTCTAATAGAATTTTCTTGAGCATGCGACCCAGCCTAATGGTTTTATCTTGTCCAGAAACGGTGTAGCACAAAGTTTTGTCAAAATCTTTTGAGTGGTTTTTTAGATACAGTTAGCTTGATCCTGATCCATTAGGATCTAAAATGACGCATTGATTGAATTTTCTTGAACATGCGACCCTGCACAATGCTCTTATCATGCCCGGAAACGGTATTATACAAAATTATGTCAAAATGTTTTGAAGCGCTTTTTAAATACAATTAGCTTGACCCTGATCCATTGTGATCCAAAATGACCCACTAATCAAATTTTCTTGATCATGCGACCTAGCCCAATGGTCTTCTCGAGCCCGAAAACGATAGAATACGAAATTTAGTCGAAATCGTTTAAGCCGTTTTTTAGATACAATTAGCTGGACCCTGACCCATTGTGACCCAAAATGACCAACTAATTGAATTTTCTCGAACATGTGACTTAGCCTCTCATGGTCCTCTCATGACCAGAAACGGCCGTATACTAAAAAATTTTGTGAAAATGTCTTGAGCCCTTTTTTTAGATATAATTAGCTTGACCCTGACCCATAATGACCCACTAATCGAATTTTCTCGAACACGTGACCCATACCAATGGTCTTTTCGTGCCCAAAAACGATAGATTACAAAATTTCGTCAAATCGTAGTGTCGTTATCTAGATAAACTTAGCTGGACCCACGGTAACCCAAAAATGACCCACTAATCGAATTTTCTTGAACACGTTACCCATCCTAATGGTTTTTTCATGCCCGAAAATGATTAGATACAAAATTTAGTCAAAATCGATTGATCCATTCTCTAGATATAATTAGCCTGACCCTGATCCATTATGACCCAAGCTGACCCACTAATTGAATTTTTTCGAACACAAGACCCATCCCAATGGTCTTTTCGTGTCCAAAAACAGCGGGGTGCAAAATTTCGTGAAAATCGTTAGAGCCGTTATCTAGATAAACTTAGCTTGACTCACTGTGACCCAGGGTTGCAAAAAAGCCGGCTAAAATTAAAAAAAGCCACGCCGGTGGCTTTTATTGGTTTTAACCGGCTTTTTTTGGCTAAAATTGACCTTTTTTGGCTATAATTGGCTTTTATACAAAGAAGCACTGTAATTAACTACATTTTTTAAAAAGTGTTTTTAATTAGTTTTAAAGATATTTAATTGATTTAGAGTTTAATAAGTAACAAAATTTCTCAATTATAAAGACATTAATACTGGAATAAAACTGGTTTTACTGGTGATTTGTAGTCCAAATAGCAAATATGTCAGCTAAATTTTAAAAGGGCCATACCAACTGCTTTATCTGGTTTACACTGACCTTCCCCCCCCCCCCAACCCCTCCAATTTTTACTGCTTTATAAAATTAAAGAGGACAATGGTTATTTAGTTACATGTTTTATTACTTAATTTTAAGACCTATTAATGTACAAGTCTTATTTTATTTGTAGTAAACATTTAAAATTATAAGTACATAGTCATATAATAAAAACACCATTTCTCACTACTAAAAACATTATGAATAGCATATGCATGAATATGCTTAGCAACAAGCTTTTCAAAATTTTATTTAGAGAATTTATTTTTGTCTTGTTTAAATGCTTCATTTTTTATACACTTATGTACCAAACTCTCCTCAAATATTATATCCTTTCTAATTTCTCTTTTAACATTTATAACTTTATCTCTCCATATGGACACATAAGAATGTTTCCAGAATTTCCATGGTGTGCTACATTTTGTCATTGTTTAATAGTTTAATTAAATATAATCTATGACAAAATATAAATATAACCTTTAAAATGTGCAGTATATGTGTAGCTATATAATATGTAATTTCAAAACACCAATTTGGAGTCTAACTTTAACTTATGTTCTTTTCAATATTTATAATTTTTTTTCGCACATAACTGCCTTCACAGTTGCTTTCCAGAAGTTATAAAGACTTATTTATTTGACAAAAATTAATAATTTTTTTAGTAGAAAATATTTTTAAGTGTATTAAAAATCAATTGATTCAAATTTAAAATGAATTAGCTGTAAACCAACTTTTAAAAATAAAAGCCAGCTTTTTTCAATAAAAGCCGGCTTTTTTAAAGCGGTTAAAACCAAAAAAAGCCGGCCGGCTTTTTTGGCCTGGCTAAAAGCCAGCAACCCTGCTGTGACCCAAAAATGACCCACTAATCGAATTTCCTCGAACATGTGACTTAGCTCAATGGTCTTCTCGTAATCCAAAACTGTAGAATATAGAGTTTAGTGAAAATCGTTAGAGCCGTTTTTTAGATAAAAATAGCTTCACCAGCAGTGACCCAAAAATGACCCACTAATCGAATTTTCTCGAACACGTGACCCATCCCAATGGTCTTTATCGTGCCCGAAAATGGTTAGATACAAAATTTAGTTAAAATCGATTGAGCCGTTCTTCAGATATAATTAGCTTGACCCTGACCCATTATGACCCAAAATGACCCACTAATAGAATTTTCTCGAACACGAGATGCATCCCAATGGTCTTTTCGTGTATGAAAACAGTAGGGTGCAAAATTTCGTCAAAATCGTTAAAGAAGTTATATAGATAAACTTAGCTTGACCCACGGGGACCCAAAAATGACCCACTAATCGAATTTTCTTGAACATGTGACTTAGCCCAATAGTTTTCTCGTAGTCTAAAACTGTAGAATATAGGGTTTAGTGAAAATCGCTAGAGCCGTTTTTTAGATAAAATAGGCTTGACCCATAGTAACCCAAAAATGACCCACTAATCGAAATTTCTCGAACATGTGACCTAGCCCAATAATTTCTTCGTGTCGAAAAACGGTTCAATGTGAAATTTGGTCAAAATCGATTGAGCCGTTTTTTAGATATAATTAGCTTGACCTTGACCCATTACGACCCAAAATGACCCACTAATCAAATTTTCTCGAACACGTGACTTACCCCAATGGTCTTATCATGCCCGAAAATGGTAAAATACAAAATTTCGTCAAAATCGATTGAGCCGTTCTCTAGATATAATTAGTTTGACCCTGACCCATTATGACCCACTTAGAATTTTCTTGAACACGAGACACATCCCAATGGTCTTTTGGTGCCCGAAAACAGTAGGCTGCAAAATTTCGTCAAAATCGTTAAAGAAGTTATATAGATAAACTTAGCTTGACCCACGGTGACCCAAAAATGACCCACTAATCGAATTTTTTCGAACATGTGACTTAGCCCAATAGTTTTCTCGTAATCCAAAACTGTAGAATATAGAGTTTAGTGAAAATCGTTAGAGCCGTTTTTTAGATAAAATAGGCTTGACCCATAGTGACCCGAAGAATCACTTGAATTTTCAATTAATTGAAATTTTGAATCACCGAATTTTCTTGAACACGAGACACATCCCAATGGTCTTTTGGTGCCCGAAAACAGTAGGGTGCAAAATTTCGTCAAAATCGTTAAAGAAGTTATATAGATAAACTTAGCTTGACCCACGGTGACCCAAAAATGACCCACTAATCGAAGTTTCTCGAACATGTGACCTAGCCCAATAATTTCTTCGTGTCGAAAAACGGTTGAATGTGAAATTTGGTCAAAATCGATTGAGCCGTTTTTTAGATATAATTAGCTTGACCTTGACCCATTACGACCCAAAATGACCCACTAATCAAATTTTCTCGAACACGTGACCTAACCCAATGGTCTTATCATGCCCGAAAATGGTAAAATACAAAATTTCGTCAAAATCGATTGAGCCGTTCTCTAGATATAATTAGTTTGACCCTGACCCATTATGACCCACTAATCGAATTTTCTCGAACACGAGACCCATCCCAATGATCTTTTCGTGCCCGAAAATGGTTAGATACAAAATTTAGTCAAAATCGATTGAGCCGTTTTCTAGATATAATTAACTTGGCCCTGACTCATTATGACCCAAAATGACCCACTAATAGAATTTTCTCGAACACGAGACGCATCCCAATGGTCTTTTCGTGCCCGAAAACAGTAGGGTGCAAAATTTCGTCAAAATCGTTAAAGAAGTTATCTAGATAAACTTAGCTTGACCCACGGTGACCCAAAAATGACCCACTAATCGAATTTTCTCGAACATGTGACGTAGTCCAATAGTTTTCTCGTAATCCAAAACTATAGATTATAGAGTTTAGTGAAAATCGTTAGAGCCGTTTTTTAGATAAAATTGGCTTGACCCATAGTGACCCACTAATCAAAGTTTTTCGAACATGTGACCTAGCCCAAAAGTTTCCTCGTGTCGAAAAACGGTTGGATGTGAAATTTGGTCAAAATCGATTGAGCCGTTTTTTAGATATAATTAGCTTGACCTTGACCCATTACGACCCAAAATGACCCACTAATCGAATTTTCTCGAACACGTGACCTAGCCCAATGGTCTTATCATGCCCGAAAATGGTAAAATACAAAATTTCGTCAAAATCGTTAGAGCCGTTTTCAAGATAAAATTTACATATACACACACACAACTTTTGCTTGCATTATAGTATAAGATATACATGTCTGCAAGTTTAGATTTACCGTAAAATCCCGTTAATCCGCCCTTCCCGATTAAGCGCCCCCCTCCCACTTTGTAAACAAATTGAAAAATTCAAGAAATCCCGAGAAAGCGCCCTCCCGGCAAAAAAATTTCGGTGTGCACGTCAAGATCAATTTCAATCATTTCTTTACTTTTTCTTTTCAACTAATAAGTCTATTATTCTACTTCCCTCTGATTTAATTTATTTCTTTCAGTTTATTCAAATCTCCTTTCGGCGTTTGCACTTGCCTTTTGTTTTTATACGGTCGTAAACCTCAGAGGAAGCCGTAAACGCAGCCTGCTATTCGTTTTACGATTCGATTAACAATCGACTCACGTCATCGAATTACCGATCCATTACTTACATTCTGGTTGCGTAACTTCATATTTATACGTATAATTAATATTTTTCATAATACCATTAGTCTTGTCTATTATTTTTACTAAATATATAAAATAATAGTGATAATAACAATATGCAGCCTTTATTTTTCCGTAACTTTCGGAATTTTATATCGTGTTGGTTTTCTTTCTTGTAAGTTATGGTAGATGGCGCCAAAATAACGCGAAATCGGATTTATTGGTATTATTTATTTTATTATTATTATTATTAAGTATTGAATTGGTGATTTAGTTTGATATTTAAAGGTGATATACATAATATTTACTTTATATATCACTATTTAAAATGAGTTAATGTACTGATAAAGTTATTTTTTTTTTTAAATTAATTCAATGTCAATCTGATTTAAATTTTCCATTATAACACATTTCTTCTTAAAAAAAAAAAAAAAAAAAAAAAAATAGTTCATTTGCAATATTTTTCATTTTATTATAGTGATTTGTATTATTTATTTATCCTTTATACATAAGAAATAATGATTATACATAAAACAAAGGGGGGTTATTTAATGTCCCTAATTTACTACAGATGGCGACACCGCATAAAATGTTATTAGTTTTAGAAAGAATTTTAAGACATTTTCAAATGCAATTTCTTGGTGTTTTATAATTATTTTAAATTATTAAGCTCCTTTTATTTTTCTGTTACCATATTAATGACAAATATTAGTGTTGTTATTTATCTTATGACAGATATTAGTGTTATTATTTATCTAAATGCATTCCAATTTCAAAGCTTTTGAAATCCAGAATTTTCTATAATTTGAAGTTGTCGTTAATCGAGAAGTTATACTGTTTTTCTATTTTATATATATATATTTTTTTCAAAATGTTTTTCTTTTCTCACTTTATTAAAATAATGCATATTTTACGTCGATCGGCCATTACTATCCCCCACCACACCCCCTATAGATGTCATTACTAAAATTTTAATACCGTGTAAGCGCCCCCTCCGATTTTTTTACGATTTTCCGTCGTGTTTGGGGGGGGGGGGCGGATTAACGGTATTTTACGGTAGGTAATTAATAGTAATTTTCCCAAGTACAAATGCAATGTTGCAGCACTCGGCTCTTTATAAAATTGTCTAAATACACACACCCCTTAAAAAAAATAGTGAAATTCACCTTTAGTTGTACCAGAGATTTCTTGTAAAAAACTTCCCCATTCCACAGTATTTATAAATCCATGTGCCCAAGACCTTGCAAAAATTATAGAACTTTATTTCTTTAGAAAAAACAAGATGTCATAACAGAAAAAACAAGAATCATATCATTAAATAATTGTATTTTTTAATTTGTAATTCATAAAATCCTTAAAAATTAATGCCACTTTATTTATCTTATTAACAAATTACTATGTACTTTTTTTCTTATATCATTACTAAACACATTACTGTTATAATATTTACTTTTGAAATAATGCTCTCTTTTTGCTGAACTAGTACCGCTTTTTTTTCTAGAATGAATACTAAATTATAATTTTAGTAATTAAATCATAAAAATGTATAATTTTTCCTAATTAAAGATTTAATTGTTAAATAATTATTAATTTCAAACATTGTTAACAATTTAATATTAAATGCAGTGATTAATAATTTTAATAACTGTAAATACCAATAGTATTTAATATAGTTTTAGATAATTATTACAGAATATTAATATATGTAACGTTATTGTATACTACTAATGAAAATGAATGCAGTTTTTATAATTACTCTAATCACACATACTAATAATTATAATTAAAGCTTAAAGACAAAGATTATGTTAGCAATTAATGGTTTAACACTAGAACCGCCGGCTATTTTACTCAATTTTTATAAAAAGGTGTTTCACAATAGAATTTTTATTTATAACTATTTGACTTTTTTATTTAGCCTATTTTTGTGCTTCTTAAATATAACATATCTTATGAAAAAATTTCTGGTTCGAATCGATTATTTTCAATTTTGGCAGGGGTCAAAATGACCCCTAGTGTTAATTCTAGTGTTAATTGTTTTACATGCCTAAAATTTTTGGTAGGTATTCCGTATTTTAATGCAGGGGGGGGAAAAATCATAAAAATCCAATTTAAATTTTTAAAAATCCAATTTGTTTTTTTTTTAAATCGTGATTTTTTTACACCGTAATTGTAGTGCAATAGAGAATTTCCTTATTTTAACTATGTATTTCTCCTACATTAAAGCATGTAATTTACAGATATCATCCAGCATTTGTCGGACATGATTATGACATCTATCATTTTAATCTCCATGATTGAAACCAAATTTTAAAGCTAAAACGTTTTAGATTGTGTTAATAATAATCCTTTGTATGATTCATAATATATTTTGTTTTATTTAGAACTAGCAGACCCGCCTGGCTTTGTCCTGAGTTTGCAAGTAATAACCTTAAACAAAATTAAAGTTTGTATGATTTTATATCTTTTGAAATTCTTTTAAATGAACTTAATTTCGGGGGCCCCATTGCTTTCTCGAACGTCTAGTGTGTTCCCAACAAACTTCTTTGCGAACGAACCTGCAACATGGGTCCCCGCTACCTATGGCAGCATTTACCGGAAGTGCCCCGCACGTGCCGGAGACAATCGAAAACCGAGTTGAGTGACTCAAACCTCATAGCAATCAAGCCCATAAAATCCAAAAAAGAATTCATCATTAATGTTAGAAAATGTTGGTAACTGCAGTAATTCTAAGATAAAATTTCATAATACAGAAAGTAGCTGAATTGTAATCTAAGTTGAATGAACCAAATCCCGTTGAAATTGGGTTCTTTGAACCCGAGGAAAGAATGCGGCACCAAGCGGTGGAAGATGCCGCCTCACCTTGTAAATTTCATGAATTTCTTTTAACATTAACACAATATTTAATAAACAGATGAAATCCCTTATCTAAAGTTACTTTTAAAGTAAAGCGATTTTTAATTTACGGCTGTAGTGAGTAGACGCAAGTTGATGCTAAAAAAGGAGATTAATGCTCGAAAAAGGTGATAGCTGAGGTATAAAAAAAGACCGGGCCCTGTGGGCCATGGTCTTAACTGGAATGTAGTTGGGTATAAGAAAATTTTATAGTGGTTTAAAGAAGCTGGAAGATACAAAAACTATGTTAAGGAAAACTGCAATAGAATCGGTTATTTTTAAAAGAAGCTACAACAAAGACTCCAAGAAGGCGATTAATATTCAAAATTGGTCCTAGCTGAAGTCTGATTTTTTTTTTTTTTTTTTTTTTTTTTTTTTGTCTTTCATGTAGCAGCTGGAGAACCTAAAAAGCTGTTAGAAAAAAAATTATGAAACGGACCATTTTTAAGGGATCTATAATAGGGGGCCCAAAAGGGTCCAACTGATAGTTGAGAGCAGGGCCATAACATGAAAACATGTTGAAATGTTTTAGTACTTAGCATTTTAGATCTTCAATTAGTCAAAATTAAGCATAGGGTATGAATTAATGAATAGAATAATATTTTTAAGAAATGGGGTACATGCTTAAAAAGGGGCCCTAGGATCCCAATACAAATATGAGGGTGTTGGTCTAGGGTGAAGAGTCCAAGACTCAATTTTAAAATTATGCAATGAGAAAGTGAGAAAATTAAGGGATGAAAAATGCATGGCACACAAAAGGTTCAAGGGGACCCGGATCGAGACCCTAGGGTGCCCCTGGTTTTAACTGGAATATTAAAATGGGAAAATAACTACAGTGAAACCTCCTTGAGCGGTCACCTCTAAACAACGACAACCTCCGAATACCGGCCACATATTGATAGAACCAAACACGTTCTATAGCATTAACATTAGCACAATTTCTAAATAAGGAATTCTGAACAACGGCCACTCAAAAGTCACGAGGAAGAAAAATTAACAGCTCCTGGTACAATTTCATATTTATTTGCAAACCGAAATGTGAAGCAGATCAAACAAAAATTACTTGTCAATTACTTAAAGTCACTTAATTTCTCCTTTTCCAAAAAGTAGATATAGAAAAGGATGATAATGATGGGAATAATAATCATTAATAATGATGGGAAAACTTTAGATAATATTCTTAGAACGACAGGCATAACTAACATGAAAGCCTGCGACTTTGTATGTCTGGACAAAGATTTGCAATTACTACCACATTTGGTCCCATACAGCAAATGGCAGAAGATAGGAGAGAGGAAGAGAAAAGTGATGAGGAAGGGGAAATGGGAGAGATTATAGAATCACCCGGTGGGGCTGATTAGGACACTAGTTTTAATCAAAAATACATGTAAAATTTTATATTTAATTGATGAACAAAGCTTTATTTATAAAGCTTTAATTGAGCATGAAATAATTTAAGCATTGAAACACTTTATTAATTTGAATTGTAACATGTTTTCATTAATAGATCTTGTACTTGATGTGAAAAAAATGGTGTTCATCATATTCTAATAAAGCACATCTTTGACCTATTTTGTTTTCAGGAGTGCGAAGTTTTAAAAGAATATCTGTTTGATACACAAATGAGCTGTCATGTTTATCAGGATTAAAATGACATTTCTAGATCTCGTCTTCTCAAAATGGATATCTCATACTCGCTGCTGTCCTCAACATTTTGAACACAAATGCAACAATGCTTTGTTTTCCTGCAAATTTTGCAAATGTACACTATCCCAGAGTGGGTTTATCTTTATCCTTTAAGTTTCTGGACTTATCTTAAGTAAGTTTGCATCTGTAGGAAAATCAGCACCACATGAACAGCTGAATTCATCACTACTGCCATTACAGAAATCATTTATATTTGTTTTCCTGCCAGGGGTAATTTTTACCAATTTTGCTGGCGCAACTGTCTCATCCTCCCTGCTTGATGAAAATTCTAATTGGTTGTGTACTTTTTTTCCTTCTTTACAGCATTTTTGAACATGTCCCAAGGTGCCCCACAACTGAGTGTCCCAACCTGCCCCACCTCGTACATTAAGTAACAAAATTGTTAAAACAGTTAAGCTTAGCATTGCAGTCTATTTTTTACCCTTAAAATAACAATAAATCAATGTTTTTTCTTCACAACATGCCCCCACTTGTATTATTCCATTTCTTTAATAAAAAATTTATTTTTCAAAACACACATAAATGTTACTCAACCTCATTCAAAACAAAAATAATGGTATTATTTGTTGCCAGCAAACACTAGTGATTCCAAAACACATGGAAGAGTAGATTGTAGTATCATATATTGGCACTTATATGTGCTAATTTTTAACTGCAAAATTAAGCCTCAAAATTGAGATGTCCCAAGGTGGGCCATATCCCAACGTGCCCCACCTTCCCCTACTGTTATTTCTTTGGAGAAAGATATTTGAAAAAAAAAAGCAACTGTAAATCACTGAATTTTTTAATGTATTAAAACAACGAGGATTAATTAAAATAACTGTGTATTTCTATTTAAATTTATGTGATTTTGATTTTTTTTAAATGAAACCTCTGAATAACACACACATCTGAAGAGCGGTCACTTTTTACTGGTCCCACTGGTAACCGTTAATCAGAGGTTACAAAAATGGTTCCATAAATAAAGATTGGATTAAGAGGCAATTTATTGCGCAAAAGCTTCAAGGGGCCCTGTATCGGGCCCCAAGAAGTCAGGAACTTAAGTTGCATGTAGTTTGGTATAAAGATATTTTTTAATAGCTTTTAAAGTAATCAGAGGACGCTAGAACTATGTTAAAGAAAATTGCAAGCAATTCAGATCATTTTTAAAGAAGCTGCACCAAAGGCCCAAGAACGCGATTAATATTCAAACTTGGTAGTAGCTGAAGTCTGATTTTTTTTTTTGTTGTTTGTTTATGTAGTAGCTGGAGAACCTAAGAAGTTGTTAGGGAAAAAAAAAGCTAGTGAATCGGACTATTTTTTAACAGAGCTATAATAGGAGGCCCAAAAGAGACCAAATGATAGTTGAGAACAAGGCCCTAACATGAAAACATGTTAAAACGTTTTAGTACTTAGCGTTTTAGATATTTAAGTAATCAAGATTACGCAAAGGGTATGAATTAATCATTAGAATATAATTTTGAAGAAATGCGCAAAAAATTGGAGATATGCTTAAAAAAGAGCCTGAGGACCTTAATAAAAATATGTGGGTGTTGGTCTAGGGAGAAGAGTCCTAGACTCAACTTAAAAATTACACACTGGGAAGGTGAGAAAATTGTGGGGTGAAAAATGCATGGCACACAAAAAGTTCATCAAGGGGACCTGAACCGGGCCTTACGGGACCCAGGGTCTTAAATGTAATATAGAAACGGGAGAATAACTGAATGGAGAAAGCATCCCCAAAATGATCGGATTAAAAGAAAGCAATTTAGTACATTAAAATTCAAGGGGCCCTGTACCGGGCCCCAAAGGTGCCAGGGTCTTAACTTAAATGTAGAAATGGTGTAGGAACTAAATGGAGAATTTGTCCCAAAAACGAAGAAGATCGGATAGAAAAGAGGCATGTTATTAACAATTTAGTGCATAAAAACGTAAAGGGGCCCAGGAGCCCCGGTCCTTAAAAAATATAATTCTGAGCCTCAGGTGCATCAGGACTTGTTTTGGACTATTCACACCTAAATTTTCAGACTTCTACATGCAGTAGTTTTTGCTAGCCATCGCACAAACACACACACAGAACGATTTGTTCTTTTATTAGTATAGATTTTTTCCCTTCTCTTAGGAAGAATATCACTGCCAGCATAACACTAAACCAAGACATGATGCAACACCTCATGAAAAGCATAATAATCCTGAAAAGCATTAAACAGTTCATGAAAAGGTAGATAAGTATCAATTTTTTACCATTTCATCTGTAACTGCTGTTATATTCTTCATTATATTACGTAATTGTAATACAGTAGACTCCTTCAAATCCACAACCCTAAAATCCACAAACGCGTAAAATCTACACATCATCACAGACGTAAACAATTAAACTTTCAGTTTAGATGTAGGGGTAAAATTACTGAATTTTTTAGTTTTACATCATTCCGTATGTATTTTAATATGTAATTCTTAATAATATGACTGAACTCGTGGTTTTTTATGTAGGAAGCATAGATTTATTTGTGAAAAAAATCAAGATATTGCTGCTATCACTAGCGATGACAATCTTTTTACCAAATATATTTGCATATTAATCAAGCTTTTTTGGTTATTAAGACTGGCTAAACCTGAAATAAAACTTCCTTACTTTATGATTTTAATGTGAATTAATAGGTTACATGAGGAAAGTTTCATTGAACAATTCAAGGAAAATGTATATCATCTTTATTATGTATTTTTAAATACACATTGTTAATTATTTACTTGACTTTTAATAATTTAATCATTTTTAAAATTATCTTACTTTTTATCATTTTAGTTTATTACTTTACTTAATTACTTTAATATTTTACTATATTGCAAGCATTCATTATAATTTTGATTGCATTATAACATTCCAATTTGTTTTAAATTTTGAACACAGCAATGACCAGAAATCTACAAAATTCTAAAATCCGCATAACTTCTGGTCCCAATCTGTGCGAATTTGAGGGCGTCTACTGTACTTAATTTTACTTTTCCAAATAATAATTGTTAAAGTTTCATGAATATTAAACTTTGGTTTATATTTATAAATTAGGTGGGTGGTTTGTTTGTTTTAAAATTATCGAATTAATGAATAATTGGTGTTGGCTGAAGTCCATGTAAAGAAAATACTTAGAGATGTTAACAATAAACTTCCGTTAAAGGAATTTAAGCGAACAAAAAGAAATTGAACTTTTAAATCAAAGTTCTGTTATAAAAACATAATTGTACAATTATGTACTATTTTTACTATTATTTAATATTTTGTTGCATTTTTAGATTATAAATATTTTAGTGTCTTTGTAATTATTTTTGATCATAAACTTTTATATTTTTCTTTCAAAATCAATTTTTCTGGCTGTTGTATTTTAAATCTATGTCATCCAATGCAGGGCTTGAATTTCAGGGCGGGATTCGCGCCCAAAATTTTGAAATCCCTAAAAGGAATCCTAAAAGAATACCGTGGGCGGGAGGCTCCCGTCCAAAAAATTTCACCTTTTTCAGGAAAATTTTGCATATTGAAACTACAATCAACTCCTACGAACGCTTTGCGAATTTCGTGATATTTTCGCGCAACAAATTGACACATTTTGCGAGTTTTTATCGCGAAAGATCGTTGAAATTCTCGATTTTTTACCGCGATCGATAAACAAAGTTCGCTATTTTTTCCCGAGATCGGTTGAGAAGTTTAGCGTTATTTGCCGCGACCGATTGGTGAGTTCAGAGGTGATTCTGTTCCGAATTTTCCGAAAATTTAAAATTAATCGGTTCCGAAAATTATGAAAAATCTGTCATCAATTCGGGCATAAAAAATATAACAGAAAAATATCTCGAATTTCGACAAATGATCGCCGAAAAAATCAATTTCGTCAGTTGTTCGCAGAAAAAAAATCGCCAATTTCGTCACAAAGGATCGCGGAAAAACTCAGGGTTGATTCTGAGTGAAAAAAAAATTTCCTGAAATTCACAGCAATTTTCTGAAAAGTTATGGCAGAGGAGGGGGTGGACAATCCACAACCGGCACTAACAATGCGTTTTCTCCGCTGCCCTTTGACGAAATTCACGGTTTTTTCGCGATCTTTTGACGAAATTTGAGGTTTTTTCGCGATCTTTTGACGAAGTTTGAGGTTTTTTTCGCGATCTTTTAACGAAATTTCCGGGCTTCTCGCGATCTTTCGAAGAAATTTACGGTATTCTCGCGATCTTTTGACGAAATTTGCGGTTTTCTCTCGATCTTTTGACGAAATTTACAGTTTTCTCGCGATCTTTTGCAAAATTTGTGGTTTTCTCGCGATCTTTTGACGAAATTTGCGGTTTTCTCGCGATCTGTTGGCGAAAGTTTGTGATTTTCCCGCGATTCTTTGACGAAATTCGCGTTATTCCCGTGATCCTTGACGAAATTTGCGATTTTTCTTCAAGCGATTGAAAAAATTAAATTTTTTCGGCGACCATTTGTCGAAATTCACGATATTTTTTATGTCTGACTTTTTTTTATGTCTGACTTTTTTTTATGTCTTTTTTTTTAATTTTCGGAAATGAATGCCTTACATTTTCGGAAAATTCGGAACAGAGTCAACCCTAGAAAAACTCTTAATTTCGCCTAAGAGTCGCGAATAAAACGCGAATTGCGCAAAGGAATCGAGAATAAAACGTAAATTTCGTCAAAGGATCGCAGAAAAACGTGAATTTCGGTAAACAGAAAATGCGAAATTCATCAAAGGATCACGAAAAAATGCATATTTCGGCAAAGGATCGAGGAAAAAACGAAAATTGCGGCAAAAGGTCGCGGGAAAAAAACGTAAATTTCGTCAAAGGATCGCAGAAAAACGCGAATTTCGTCAAAGGATCGCAAAAAAGCAAAATTCATCAAATGGTGGCGGAAAAAACTAGAATTTCGTTAAAGAGTTATGAAATAAACGCAAATTTAGTTAAAGGGCCACTGAAAAAAATCTCACTAATTTCATCAAAGTATCGCTCAAATATGCAAATTTCATCAAAATATCGCAAAAAACGCAAAGTTTATCAAAGGATTGAAAAAAACCCGCCAATTTCTTCAAAGGATCGCAAAAATACGCGAATTTCATCAAAAGATCGCGAGAAAAAGCGAATTTCGTCAAAGTGTCGAAGAAAACCCCACTATTTTCGTCAAAAAAATCGTGAATTTCGTCAAAGGGCTGCAGAAAATATGGAATTTTCTTCAAAGGGTTTCAAAATATACAGAAATTTCATCAAAGGGTCGCGGAAAAAGCGCAACAATCTCTTTAGAAAAAACAGCACACAAATATCTATGTTTATTATTATAGGTATTGTTTTTAATCTGAAATTATATACGGAACTAACTTTTGAAAAATTGGGTTTAGCCCGAACCCATCATGCAGGAATCTACACTCAGCCTGAAATCAACTCGAACCAAAAACAGTTTACTTGACTTGCAACAAAAATAATTAGCGCCGGGAGAGGATTTCCCAACCCTTTCAGAAAATCAGCTGTGAATTTCAGAATTGTTTTTTTTTGTTTTATTTTTTACTTAGAATCATGCTCGAATTTCACAGATACTTTTTGTGACAGACTGACGAAATTCACAGTTTTATCCCATGACATTTGGTTGAAAGTTGGAAAATAGACTGTATAAAAGATTGACTTTCTTCATTTTTTAAATAAAAAACATTTTGCATAATTATTCTGAGTTATTGATTTAAATTGTTTCAATGGTATTTTGTCATGTCTGTATTAATATAATTCTTTAAATATATTGGTGGGATGTATTATATGCCAACTGATTTTAATGTAGATTCGTACCAGAAATTTTTATTAAATTTTACTTTTTAAACTTTGGTGGAAAACAGTCAAAAAATTGCTTTTCCTCTTTTTAAAGTAATTCTTTTTTTTAATTCCGGTGTGGATTCAACATTTCACTAACACAATTGCTTGCTCTCTCAAAGGGTTAAAGATTTTTTTCTCCCTCCAAAATAGCTCAACTCCCCTCCATTTATAAATGTTGGTAGGGAGACTCCCTCCTGGGAAAAAATTGAATTTCAAGCCCTTCATGTAAGTGTAAATATTCAAAGTTTTGAAATTATTGTTCAAATTAGAAATGAGTTAATGACTTAAACTTAAGTCTGTTCTCAAATCAAAAAGGGTAACTTCCTGACATAAGTTTTAATATATTTTTGTTCGAAAATGCTTGAAACTGGCTGATGTTGTTTTTCAGAAACTATTTCATCGATTTGTTTTTCCCATTTTTTTGCAAATCCAATAGATCTTTAAGAAAATAATGTCAAAGCGGACGTTTTGAACCGAATTTCCGCGCGAATGTAGAAAAATCACTCAAGAGCGGGCGAAAAACGGGTTTGTCACATGATCGAATTCGCCTATAACTCAATGGGTAATTGATTGATCAAAAAAGGGAAAAAACAGTTCAATTCCAAATTGCTTCCATGGCCAGGCTTTCCAATTTTATATCTTTCCGTTAAAAAATGAATTTGTAGATGTGTCAGAACGTTTTGCGCTTGTTGAGCAGAGCAGTTAAGAACAGCCTTAAGAGTTAATGTCATCTCTTTGATCACAAATTCACCAATTTTTAGTAGGATTTACTTTAAGATATATTTAAATATCTGAATATTAACTGCTTATAATAAATTCCTAGTTGTTAAAAAAAACAGTAGATATAGGCTATGGTCATTGCGTAGCCAGAATATTTTCATAGGGGGAGACAGTGGGCTACTGCCCCTTCCTCCTGGCGATTATTAAAAATAGCTGTTAATTATATGAGGATGTGAGTTTCAAAACTCGCTTTATCCAAAATTTTAAAAATCGAGTATTCTGCATCAATCTATTATATTTGTGAACCTGCATAAAAAAGACACTACAATCTGCAAAAAAATTTGTTTTATCGTGTATTTCTGGTATTGTAAAATCTTCGGTTATAATGAAAACCAATGGACGCAGTCAGAGTTTTTTCGCGACTTCCCAAAATTTGATTTTCTGGATAAGGCAAGTTTTGAAACTCACGTCCTCCTATATTGTACCTGTAAATTTAATTTTGATTGACACATTCATATTTTTATTATTATTAAGTTTGAAAGCATATTTTTTACTTTATTTGATGATAGTTTTTCAACGAATTATAAAATGCTAATCTGTTTTTTAAGTATAAATAAACAAAAAAAATTATGATACTATTTTTTTATTATATTGTACTTACAATAAAATCCCAATCGTAAGCCATCCACACACTCTTAAGATATTTTGATTTTTTTTTTTCCATTCCTAAATTTTAAGCCCCTTCCTCCATAAACTTTTTGTGTGCAAAATATTGATTTAAAAAATCCAAAGGGAGAAGTTTCCATTTTTTTACCTTTTTTTTACAGATTTCAATTTATGTTTTTCTTTAATCGTAATGCAGTTCTCCCCTTCCTTCATGACTTGTCTGCTTCCCTCCCAAATGCATGAATTCTTTAAAGCCACACTCACTAACTCATTCATAAACACTTCACTCCTGATTAAAAAAAAAAAAAAACCCACTGAATGTAGCAACTCCTGTTGTCTAACAATCTCAAGAATGTCTGGAATTTGTTAAATTCCGAATCACTATCACAAGTATGACTACTTCATCTCGCCTCCATCCTCATTTGAATAACCAGCGATTGGGATGTTCAAAAAATCTTTCCAGACAATTTTTTTTTATTAGCTAGGAAGATGCAAAGTATAGTTGAAAATTGTTATTACAAAATTTACACAACTACAAGCATAATTCATTACAAAATTTACACAACTACAAGCATAATTCATTACTAACTTGTATTTTTATTTTTTATTTAAAAAAATTAAAAATAAAACTTGTCAAAATTTCTGAAACTTTTTTTTCAGTCAAAGTAAAAATTATAGAAGGCAAAAGCAACATATGTTCAATAAATGTGACCACACCAGTCTCTGCATTGAATATACAGTGCATGTGCTACTTTTTCTGTCTTCATTTTATTAACTTTAAACTGAAGAAACACATTTAAAGTCCTTGAACCAGCTGCATACTTGCTTTCATTAGATTTTCTTGTTTTATTTTTGCATTTTTTTTTCTATTTTAAATACATTAATTAGCTTAATCTAAATTTAAAGTCTGTTAAAAGTTTATCCAGGCCTGTACAAAAAGTTCTGGCCCAGTCCAACTTGGTATAAATGCTAAAAGTTCGACCGAGCCAGGCTCGACTGAATTTATGCAAAACATGAAGCAACATTATGCTACAATTACAGTTATCCAAAAAGCACGCTCACTTATACATAGATTTTATTACGTTTTATTTTCAGATTGTGGAAATGCATAAAATAGCAACCAATATTAATGGCCACTTAGACAATTATTTACATAAACACTGATTAAAAAAATTGATTTGTAGGAAGTCAAATACATTTAAATGAATATATTATATTCAGTAAAAAAATAAACATAGTTTAGAATGATGAAAAAAATAGAAATAAAAAAGAAATTCATAATTTTAAAACTCTAGAAAGGAAAAATGTAGATTTTTCAAAATATATTTCTATGATTTATTAAACAAAATTAAATTGAAAGATTTCAGTAAAAAAATGTATAACATCGTTATGTTTTTTACAAAACTAACTAAATAAAATGCCAGCCCAACATTGTCATAAATGCAGAGACGAAACTAGTTAAAATGTGACCCGGGGCAAGGCAGTAAATAGGTGCCCATGGATATTTTTTAAAGAAAATCTGAGTAAATATTGACTGAAAGTAAATAAATAGAAACACTATTATTCCTATGTCATTATTCCTGGGTCAGGCCAGGTCCCTTTATTCCGGGCTGTGATTGTTTTTTTCCATGCATAATGTCAGGCAAACTTTCTTGCTTAATTAGTGAAGAAAGTAAACGATAAGGAAATATTTGTTTGTTACATTTTCTTTTTTGTGTTTTATTAGGTTGAGCAAAAAGTTCTGGGAAATTTTTGATCTAATAGTTATATATAACCAGACCTATAACCAGAATTTGTATCATATATATGAGGACTAGTGGTATATCTATAGGAGTTTAGGACGTAGCTCCATCCGATTATGCTCTCTTTCGTTCAATGCAACACTTTTTTTCAAGGGCTGTTGATTTGAATCCTTTAATGAAGTTGAAGAAGCATGTCAAGAGTTTTTCGATTCCAAGGAGCCGCTATGGTACTTCCAGCAAATCCGGAATCTAGCAGAATGATGGCAGAAAGTCATGGACTATGATGGTCTCTACTTTGAAGAATAGTCCTTGTTACTTTTGTTGTTAATTTGCGCATAACAACGCAACTTTCACAAATGTCCCAGAACTTTTTGCTCAACCTAGTATTAACATATATTTAATCTCATTTTTATGAATCGCTTTTTTTTTAAAGGAAATTTCGGTAAAAAAATTTTTTGCTGCTGAATATAGCAACTTGAATTGCTGAAATTTGATTTCAGTCACATATGGCTTAGTGATGTTCTTTCTTCAGTTTGTTTAAATTTGTAAGATCCACAAAGTGTTTGACAGGGGGAAGAGATGGGTTAACTTGTTGTGACGCCTCATCTAAAATATGAAAACCATTGGGTAGGTAAGCTCAAATAAATAACATTGTTGTCATGTAAGGACTTTTCTAAAATATTCTTCATAGTTTGAATGTGTCTCTCCACCGTTCCACTTGACTGAGGGAAATGAGGGCTAAATGTGTTATGTTGAAAGTATCACTGCTTTGAAATTTTTTTTTAATAACTCGCTATTAAATTGTGGTCCGTTGTCAGAATACACAATTTCTGGTGTTTCATAGTTCGAAAATATAGCTTTAAGTACAATTATGACAATATTATGGGTCGTTTCTCTAAATAATTCTATCTCAACAGATTTGTTAAAATGACCTACTACTAACAAGTAATCTTTGCCCTGAAAATTAAATAAGCCAACTGCTAAAACTTTCCAAGGACAATTGGAACTTTTTTGGTAAATGTGGCTCCTTTAGATTTGCATCCTGAAAACTCTAAAAAGTTTCACAATTATTTATGAAGTTTTGGATATCTTCTTTTAATTTAGTGTTGTCAATGTATTAATAAGTTGAGTAAATCATGAGCAAGCGACACAGTTTCATTTCTTTCATATTAGTATTACTAATTGTTATAAGTAATATTTCAGGTAATTTATTTAAACCTTGCGTAAAATACAAATAGTGGCGCTGATACAACATACAAAATTTTACCAAAAGCAAGTCAATTGCAGAAATTAGTGTAAAAGTACATCTCGGTATATCTAGTGAAAATTACAGCTACCAATTAAACTAGGTATGCACATTATAATCCTTTGAGAGACAAACTTGTGTTGAAGGACTTACATTTTTAAGTGCGGCAGCAAGGAAACAGCTGCTTAGTTTTTTTAAACATTTTAAAAATTGATTAGTTATTATTTATGCATTGAGTATAGGTTATTAATTACAAAAACAAATATCACTCTGTTTACTTATTCATTTTTAAAGTGCGGGGGGGGGGGGGGGGATTACCTGTACCAGGACCCGATCAAACCGAAGAAAGACCCAGAACCTGTTTTTCATTCAGCGTACTGTTGTGTATGTACAGGATTTGTAAATATATTTATATATATATATATATTTATATCCAATATTTTGGTATATACCTGATATATTCGAAACAGGCAGCTTATTGATGATTATAGATATTTTCATACCTAATATAAATAAAAAACTAAAACATATTGCATCTAGCATGAAAACCTAACAAAACTATATTTTAAATCCATTTTTATTTTATTTTTTCCCTTATGTATCAAAATTAATTAAAAGAAGACACAATTTACTTACAAGAAAGCAAGAAAATTTTGTTTTATACAACAAAATTTTAAATAATAATAATAAAAAAATAATTTGTTTTTATTAAAAAGTTTGAATATTAAGCTTGTTTAATTTTTCATTCTCTAATGAAACTGTAAATAACTTATCTAAATTAGACATTTTATATTTCAGTACCACTTCTAAGTAAATATATCCACATAATTAATTATTCGTTCTAAATTTAAAAATTCAGCTTCAAACGTAAAGGTTGGATATGTATATATGTATATATATATATATATATATATTAAAAATTCAGCTTCAAACGTAAAGGTTGGATGTGTATATATGTATATATATATATATATATTAAAAATTCAGCTTCAAACGTAAAGGTTGGATATGTATATATATATATATATATATATATATACATATCCAACCTTTACGTTTGAAGCTGAATTTTTAAATTTCGAACGAATAATTAATTATGTGGATATATTTACTTAGAAGTGGTACTGAAATATAAAATGTCTAATTTAGATAAGTTATTTACATATACATATATATATATATGTATATATATATTGGGAGGGGGGGGGGATGAAGCAACTGCCAGAGCACAATTTCTTTACCTACAGAACAACACTGTCAATAACAGTTAAAAAATTAATTTACACTTGCTTTGACTGAAAATATAAGCTAGTCAGATGTGGCAATCCCAAAACTTTCTTCTGTCTCATACATGTCAATACTTCCAGAAAAATGCAGCATAGCGGCGACACTGGTTAGGTGATTTACACCAAAATCTATTCAGCAAAACTTATGACAACTTCTAACTGTATCTGAAGTCTGATGAAAATCCGTGGATTAGTTTTTGAGATGAGCTATTGCGGAAATCGTAAAAAATTCTGCATAACAGCGCCACCTGTTGGGCGATTAACACAAAATATTAATTAGGACCAATTTATATCAGGGACTAACTGCATCTGGAATTTGAGGAAAATTTGTGCATTAATTCTTGAGATTCAGCTATTACGGAAATTGTGAAAAATGCAGCATAGCGGCACCACCAATTGTGCGATTTACACCAGAAACTAACAGCACTAATTTATATCAGGGAGTAACTGAATCTGAAATTTGATGAGAGTTCGTGCATTAGTTCGTGAGATAGAGCTATTGCGATAATCGTGAATAATGCAGTGTAGCAGCGCCATCTGTTGGGCGATTTACACCAAAAACTAATCAGCATCAGTTTACATCAAGGTCTAGCTAACTGAATCTAAAGTTTTCTGAAATTCCGTTGCATTAGTTCTTGAGACAGAGCGCCCACAAAATTTTTGTCACATACAGACTCACAGAGTGATAGACAGACATTTTCTTAAAACCATCAAATCGTTCAAGCCCTTCTAAAACGTACAAATCCATCGAAAACCGGAAGTCGAGATTTTTCACGAATCCAATAGTTTCTTCTTGTAAAGATAGAAGAAAGTAAAAATATGTACAATATTTTGAAAATAAATATCAAATATAGGAAAATATCAAACTTCGTGATATTTGGAAAATTATTATGCTGAAAGTACAAAATGTTGATTATAACTGTTAGAAGATCAAAACGGGTTTAAATTATAAGACTCACAAAAATTGCACACCAAATTTGGGGGGAGGGGGTTGTGCATGACTCAGTTGGACCGTGCTATTATCAGGACCCCTGCATCACGTATATCTGAATTATGTTACATACACACGTGCACATTTATCTAATTGATATTAATAATGAATAATAAAAGTTTGTAAATCTATAAAAGGTTTAAAAAGTTATCAGTTAAATCTATAAAAGGTTTAAAAAGTTATCAGTTAAATCTATAAAAGGTTAAAAAAATTATCAGTTAACTACCCAGGTAGCACAAAGATATCGGCCAATATTAAAATGAGATATTGGCCGATATCAAAATGTAATATTGGCCAACATTAAATGACCCCCCCCCCCTAAAAAGATATCCACGAATATCATTTTTTGATATTTGGCAATGTTGGCTAATATTTCCCAACATCTCTGAATATCAGTTTGTGACATTAAGCAATATCTTTTTCTGTCATTGCTGAATATCATTATCTGACATTGAATGATATATTTTTCCAATATTCCAGAATAACATTTTTAAATAATAAATTATAACTTTTTAGACATTAACCTCTCGTTCAAACCCCAACAACTGCAATTTGCAAATGTATACTTCTCATTGGGCTAAAAGTTGATGCTCAAAGAGATGTTTAGTCTTATGAAATATTAAAGTAGAAAAACCTACTAAAATTGTAATAATAAGAAACTTTCAATAAAAAGTGGTGGGAGTAGATTTTTCTGTTAGTGACGAAAAAGGTCTGACAAAATTATAATTGAATTATCTCATACTTTTTCAATAACAACCGACTTTTTTTTAACATATATTTATTTAAATATCACTTTTTATTATTAAGTTTATTAGAAATTTAAAAAGAAATTATGTTGAAAACTAATGATCTGCTTTTGAAACTAAACTTGCATTCTTTCCATAATAAAAAATAAAATTATTTTAAAAGTCTGAAATTTGAGAGCATTTTAAAAAGATAAACATAGTATCGATTAAAAAATACATAAATTGATCTCTTTTTTGTTGAAAAAATTTATGTAATAAAAAAAAGCATCTTTCTTTTTTTATAAAACTAACAGTTGTTATATTTTAAAACATCGTTATAGGCACTACATTATTATTTTAAATACAAATAATTCTAGAGCAATAATTACAGATTTTCTTGTTGCGTTTTTATTAGCACTACCAATAGATTTTAATATGAAATGCTTTCCTTGAGAAATTTTTCTATTTTGCAATCGCTATAAATTTCTATATAAATTGTACTACAGAAAATTTCCATACGAATCTCAATAGATTCCTATGTAAATTTTTTCAAATACATACATACATATATAAATAACTATAGATTTCTAAAGAAAATTTTTATATAATGGAAATTTCATGGCCAACGAAAACTATAAAAATGGGCGGTGCTTCAGAACTTTCCATTCACTTTGGTCAAGATTACAAACTTCGTAAGATATTCTAAATGTCGACAGATATCTTGAAATGTCTGAAAAATGATATTGTTTTTACGAATGTCGACAGATATCTCTGAATGTTGGAATACTAATATCATTTTTACGACATTGGCCAATGTAAATAAAATATCAAAAATAAGACATTAAAAATACAAGTTTTCTAAAAGTAGTAAAATTGTTAAATTTTATTGTTTAGAATACTATTTACGTATTATAATGTTATAAGTGTTGCAAAAAATACGTTTGGATGCTTTCTTTTAAAAACTAATTTTAAGTTACATCTGTGAATATCGGCAGATATTGTAAATTTGACGTCTGACATTCAGTGACTTTCGAGATATCGGCCAATATTGATCGGGACATTGGCCGATATCTGTGTGCTACCTGGGTAGGAGATAATTTTCTATGGCAAAAAAAAAAAATGCTACTACATTTTATTTAAACTGTCATTTTATTTATTTAAAATAACTATTACATATTAATCAAAATAATTAGTCTATTAAAATTTTCAAGTTAATTGGTTGAAAAAATGAAAGTAATAGTGAGCGATATTGGTTGAAAAAAAATAAAGCTAAAGAGAAGATGGTAGTATAGATCTAAGAAAAGGAATATCATAAATAGTTTCAATTGCTCAATAGACAAGTGTAATTAAATTCTGACTAAACAATCATTTTAGACAATTATAAAAATAAGATACAAAAATGCATAAAAGGGAGTTTTAATTGTGTTAAAAAATAAAGATTACAAAGCTAAACTGATAAAATTAAAGAATAATTATGGTAAATATTAACAGTGTGACTTTCTTGCATTTACGTATAATATAACACAATTAGTTTAATAAAAGATTTGCGCAGTCTGTTTTGTCTCATTCGTTTTTTTCCCCCAGCTACGTACGCTGCAAAAAAGCAGATTTCGTTTATTTACAGTAAGTGCTAGGCGCAAGGGAATAGTGATAAAGTCGCCAAATCGGCAACTCCGCCGCCTCCTGAACAGGTTCGTTAATAAATGGCAGACGTTAGTCTGGTTTTTGGCCTTTGGGCTCCAAATCGGCGGGGATGCGTCAGCCTCTATCATAGAAGTCCTCCACCACAGCACCTGTGAGACAAACTTTATATCTTCAATTAATGTATGATAATCTCTGCTTAGATCGTTCAGCTTCGATTCAAGGTAAACGCAGGTAATAAGCGTTGCGTAGGCACTTATGGAACTACGGACATTGACATTTAGACAAAACAGATAAAACACTAATAATACAAAACAATCCCGAGCTATACATAAGCATTCGAGATGACATCAGCAACAATTTCAATAAAAACGATTATATTACAAGAATAAAGCAGAACATTTATGAAGTAGACAACAGTTACAGAAAAGTATTTTTTTACAAAAACGCAACGAATATGAAACCTTTTTCAAGTCGCGATAAAGTTTTCTTTCATGGTGAGAAGTAGAACTGTGCCGTAAATCGAATTAAGTTATTTTAAATCTATATAAAGCTAACATTGAAAAGCCGATTTAACTATTAGTCTGAAATCGATTTTATCTAACATTGAAAATCGGGATTTAGCTAATGTTCTAAATTGCTTCTTAAATCATGATTTAGCCATCGTCTTAAATCACGTTTTAAAGCTAACATCAGAAATCTGATTTAACATTGGTCTTAAATCGATTTATGGCAAAAAATCGATTTAAAACAAAATACTGATTCAAGCTAACATCGGAAAACTGATTTATCTACATTGATCTGTATGCGTGCCAAATAAATGCATGGTGTTAAATCGATTTAGAAGGATTCGATTTAAGCAAACATTGCAAGCCTCAATGTTCTCCGATTTAAACTTTTAAACGTTAATGTTTCCGAACGGAACATAAAGTTCAAAATTCGTTAAAAAAAGTTTCACCTCTATTGACTTACAAAAATTGTTATTTATTAACAGAACTACAATTAATTTTTTAGAAAAAAACTATTTCTGTTATATAATTACTTTAGCTCACAAAAATTTGCAAAAAAAAAGTCATCTATTGTCAATTTTCACTAGGATTGTTAAAAAAAATTCACATAAAATTTCTAAAAAGTGCACAATTTATAAAATTTCAGTTATGATAAATAAGGACCATGTTAAAGAACAAACATGCTAAATAATAGTTTGCAATAAAAATGCATTTGCTATAAGATATCAAATTCTATTGTTCCCCTTCGGGAACATTGGCGTGATTCACTATACAAAATTAAGTTATTTATACTGCTGTTTTATTTTTCTAATCTGTAATATTGAGAGTCTCAGAATTATAGTGAATCTCTGTTGCTGTATTTAAAAGCAGGTCAATGGCTTTCCGAATTCCACTTATACCCCTTCTCACCCCCCCCCCCTCGCCTGCTTTCTTCCCTCTGTAGAGTGGGGGTGAGAGTTTTGTCGAAACAACTGTTTTGACTAGAAGTGAGGATGTTTATGACTTTTCCTAAGTATCCCGCGTAAGGTGCGATCTTTTAGCAATAATTTTTACTTTCTTATCTTATGAAAGAGTTATGAGAAAATGATCATGTGGTTCAGTTCCTGTCCATTTCTTTTATTTATTTTTTCCTTTTCTCTTTCTGAATTTTTTGCATAGTGCATTTTGTAAGTAATAGAGGGTGGAGATAGAACTATATTTAATTTTGATTCGTTGATAGATATGGCTAATCGAGAAAGATTTTTAATAGTAGAGGAAGCTATTGAATATTTTAACTCCTTATCAGATTCAGATGTTTCAGATAATTCTTTCATAGATATTTGCCAGTTGCCTCCTGATGAAAGTGGCGCTATAACAGATGAAGAAGATGTAAGTGAAAATGAATTTCAAAAAATTATGCCTGCAGATGTTTGTGGACAAGTAAAGTTTTTACACATAGAACAGTCGATGTAACAGATGACGAGACGAGTAATTCTGTACCTTCTACATCAAAAACCCAACAAAGTTTGAAGAGAAAGAGAAAATCAAAGAAAGAAGATATGAAACCGAGCTGTAATAAAAATGCATCTTTCAAAAAAATCTTTAGAAACTGTAAGTAATATAAAGCTATGCGGATCGTTTCCTGAAATAACAAATTTATCTCCAGCTGAAAATTTCCAGAAATTTTTGGCGATGGAATATTTAGCACATTTATCAGAAATGACAAAACTACATGTAATGCAAAATGGGAAAATATTGATGTAAACGAAAAAGATATTGGGCAAATTTTTGGGCGTCTCATATTTAGTGGTAACCATACTGTTCCTGGTGAGGATTTATATTGGAGAGGGTGTAAAAAAATCATGATTTTTTCAAAAAAATCGAATTGTTTTGATTTAAATCGGATTTTTTTTATTTAAATCGGATTTTCATGATTTTTTCCCATTGTTCAAATACTGAATAGCTACCAAGAGTTTTAGGTTTCCAAAACAGTTAAACCACTAATTGCTAACATAATCTATGTTTTTACATTTTAATTAATAAAATTATAATTAGTAATTAGAGGAATTATAAAAAATGCAAATTAGTAGTTTCATTAGGTAGTATCATACAATAATGTTATATACATTAATATTGTAATAATCATGTAAAACTTTATAAATACTAGTGATATTTAACATTTATTAAAATTATTAACTGCATTTTATATTAAATAGTTAAGGCTACTTCAAATTAGTAATTATTAAACAATAAACTCTCTAATTAGGAACATATATATTTTTAGGCCTTATTCATTAAAATGATAATAATGTAGTATTCATTTTAAAGAGAAAAAGGGACAGGATGCTAGTTCCAAAAATGGGCACTATTCCATAAGGAAATATATTAGTAATGTGTTTAGTAATATATAAGGGGGAAAAAAAGAATAATTTTTAGTATCATAAATAAAGTGTCCTTTATTTTTAACAATTTTATGAATAACAAATTGAAAAATACAATTAAATAACATATTTTCATAATATCCTGTTTTTTGTAAAGAAATAAAGTTCTATTATTTTTGAAAGATCTTGGCTGCATGAATTTAAAAATACTGTTGAATGGAGAAGTTTTTAACAAGAAATATCTGGCTACAACTACAGATGAATTTCAACTATTTTTTTTTAAGGCAGGGTGCATTTTGCCAGTTGCAAAAGGGGCATGGTGTGTCACCATTAAAAAAAAATGGACTAGAAGAAACAATATAAGTAATTACAGAAATAATAAAAACTGCAAATAAGTAATTTCGTTAGTTAGTAACACAAATAACAAAACTAACAAATATTATTTGCAGCTCGTTTTACGCTTGTATTTAGGAAAATTACTGTAAACCATCAAAATCTAAACTTACACACATGCATGGGTATGCTAACCAAAAAAATTTTGAGGATGAGTTAAACCCATTCATATAGAATAAATATAAGTTAGTCACTAATATCTGAAAACCTCAAAAGCACTGTTCACTGAGCATTATTATTACCTCTCAGTGTGGATTATTAGCTTTCAGTGGTTCAATTTTTTTTTTCTTTTTAAGAAAAGTTTTGCTGCCTTTTCAATCCGTAATTAATTATTTTTAAAATGTATAAGTACAAAGTTAAAGCATTTATTCAACCTATACCGAAGAAGTTTTTGCTGTGCTTAGCATTTTTACACCAATTATTTATTGTTCTTGCATGCATTCATTTACAATTTAGCTGTTGAGCAGATGTTATTCTTTCATTCTTCTTTAACTAGAGATGGCCATTAAGTACTTTTTATTCTTTTACTTATAGAAATGTATTACATTTGCTATGTGTATTTTATATAAATTAATGCATAAATTGATTACCTAAAGGAAATTATGACATTGCAAATTATATTAGATCTAAATATCCCTTTTAAATGAAACTTTTAATTTGGATAAAAACTTAAAAACAAGATTTTTTACAAACTCAACTCTTTTTAATTTTTTACAATACTCATGAATTAAGCTTAGAAACAATTATTTAAAGCTCTTTATTTGTTTATTCATAAGTCAAAATACCTGTAGAAACTTTCAAATTAGGTTCATGCTAGATTTTAATACTTTTTTTGACATTTTAAACATTAAAAATTTTTTTGATTTAAATCAATAATTTTTTTTAAAAAATCGGTTGATTAAAATCATGATTTTAATCACCGATTTAAATCAACTGATTAAAATCGTTGACACCCTAATTGGAGCACTTATGAAGATTTGTCTATTGTCTGTTTCAGTAGTTGCTTCAGTTATGTCTAGAGACCAATTTAGGAAAATAAAAAAATATTTTCATATTATTGATTTAAGTGATTTGAAACCAGGAGATAAATTGGGCAAAATTTCACCCTTTGATGAAGAACTTGAAAGAAATGTTTGGCAATTTGGATTCTTTCTAAGAAAATTAAGCATTGATGAATCTATGTTTCCAACTATGGCCACCGTACAGCAAAAATGTTCATAAAGGTTAAGTCTATACAATTTGGCTTCAAAATTTAGATGCTTTGTTCTGATAATGGTTAACCAAATGCAACGAAAATTTACAATGGAAAAAGTTCGGAAAGAAGCAATATTCCCCTCTGACCAAGAGTTGTATGGGTACTTTTATCGCATATTGAAAATCCGAAAAAAAAAGAAATTTTTTTTGATAATTTTTTTACATCTTATAAACTTATTGCGGATTTATCAGACAGAGATTTTAAAGCAACTGGCACAATTTGGGATACTAGAACAGGACAATGTCCTCTGCAATCATCAAAACGAATGTCCAAATGCGAGAGGGGAAAGTATGATTTTCAGTGTGATAGAAAAATTTATATGTGCCGATGGGATGGTAGTTTGGTTGTTACTATTAGCATCGAATTATGATACTCATGAATCTATGGTTAAGTCAGAACGATTTTGCCATAAAGAAAGAAAGAAAGTAGATGTTTCCAGCCGTATCTTGTAAAATGCTATAACGAAGGTATGGGTGGAGTTGATTTGCCTCGGAGGTTACCGTCATATGTTCCGTAGCAGAAAGTGGTAGTGGAACTTATTAAGCAATACCCTAAATATGGCTGATGTTGCAGGATGGATTTTACATACTGCATTACATCACACAGCATCAGAACTGTCACACCTGAATTTTCGAAGAAAGGTGACTTTGAGTTTACTTCGAATGAAGCCCAAGATTCATTCTATTCCAGGTCTCCGTGCCCATCTAGTACAGTCTGCACAGCTGTCAGATACGCATTATTTGGTATCATCATCTCAAGGACGCTACCAAAGAAATACAAGGAAAATGTGTTTTGAGTGCCAAAAACGACTGCATGAACACTGTTTTCTCTCTTATCACGGGCAGTGATGCAAACTATAAAATAATAATAATAATAATAATTTTGTAAGGTAATTTGCATTTTATATAATTATTATTTATGGTTTTATTTAATTAATATTTGTAGTACATATAGTTATTTTATAATTAACTTTCATGTAGTTATTTGTGCCTTTGTATAGTTTGTTTAAAAAATTGATTAATTATATATATATATAGAGAGAGATATATATATACAGTCGGACCTCTATTTAACGAACCTCTATTTTGCGAATTTCTCCATTTTGAGAATTTTTTATTGGAACCAAGAACATTTTGCGAATTAATTCGTAAAATAACCTCCAAATAGCGAAGTGCATTCTCTATTTAACGAACTTTATCTTGTGATCTAATTTTTTTCTCCCTATTTCTCAAAATATTTCTGGATATTTCAAACTTATTCTTTCTTTTAACCCATTTTATAATGGTCAGTGACCTTGAATTGGTTTTACCAGGCGCCTTCTTTGTCAGCAGTGAGAATTCGGTAAGTACGGAAGACGAAGACGATAGTCCCTTAGAGTAACTTTAAAAAATGTGGGTACAGCTGAGAAAAAAAGAAGAAATTAACTATGATGTGCTGATTGATGATTGTATTTCATTTAATTCTGAAATTGAGACCTCGGAAACTGTAACCTAATTGGATATTTTCGACAGTGTGAAAAATAAAAACAATACAGCAATGAATTGCGATGAAGACGAATATGATGAAGATGGAAATGATCATGATGCAGGAATTAACAACACTTCGTATGATGAAATGCTAAAATCATTTTAGACAATCCGACGTCGATTATAGTTTGAAGAAAATACGCAATGAAGGGATTTTTGGTGCATTGCAAAGATGCGAGACGTATTATGAGAGAAAGCACTTTTTAAAAGAAAAAACTCAGGCAAAATTAACAGAGTTTTTCAGAAATTAAATTTAAGCACGCATGTGGTAATGTATGGTTAAATTTATTTGTTATAATAATAATAAATACGATAATGCAATTAAAATTCGTTAATTTTAATGTAAGACTATTTATTTTAAACTGAAAATACAGTGTATTCCCGGACAATGTTTTGTTTTCCTTGCAAATTTCAAAGATTTAAACACATAGAAAAAATGCATTGATGATAGGTATTGGTTTGTAAAATAAATAAAACAAATAGATACAATTTATTTAAAGAAAGTGTGATTAATTACTTTTATTAAAAATATTTAGTGTTTATGAATTTAAAATCTGTTTGATGTAGTTTAAAATATTTTAAACGGTGAATCTCTATTTAACGAATTTTCCATATAACGAACTTTTTTCCGGGATTTAGCGACTTCGTTAAATAGAGTTTCGACTGTATATATATATATATATATATAAATTCTTTCTGTTTGTTTGATTGTTTTATAAAGTTTAATATTTAACACACGAATTTCAAAGAAATAATTTGACTATTATGAAATATACCAAATGTTTATTCATACATATAAAATTATAGCATAAGAACTATAAATTTTAATCTATCGAAAAATATAGTAAAACCTTAATGATCACGCCAATGCTCCCAAACAAGAACATACCCAAAATCATGGATAAAAAATTTTAGGGTGAAATTTTCTTCTTCCATTGTTTATAAAGATGCATTTTATTCTCATTTTTACAAAGAAATGTTATTTTTTATACATGGAACAGAGAGCGGCGGTTAAAAGGTTAAGAAAAAAGCTATTTATGAAAAAGTTTAAGTAAAAGACAATTTTAAAAAAAGACAATTTGAATAAATATTTATTTTTTTAAGTGAGATTCACAGTTTATGAGATTGGAATTCATATGTTTTGGAAATTGAGCACTTATATAGTCGAAAGTTGAAAACAAAAAGTAAAGTTTAATTTTTAAAATCCAAATTCCCCAATTTTCAGTTTATTTGCTAATGCAATCTTTTGATGAAAAATTAAGTTTTCACATTTTTGGGTAACATTTTAATATATATTTTTTATTAACTCAGTATTTATATGATTAAAAAATAATAAAGTTGTATACTTTAAATCCAAATTTTTATATGCATTCTTTTATATGCTTATATTTTTATGCATTCTTTTGATGAAAAAATAATTTTTTACATGTTTTAGTAATATTTTAACGTATTTTTTCCATTATTTTATAATTAATGAAAATATGTTTAGTTAGAGTTCTGTATTACACATGTATGGTTGGGGGGAAAAAAGATTAAAGTTTCATATTTAAAATCCAAATTCATCAAATTTCAGTTTTTATTTTTATGCATTCTTTTAATGAAAAATTACTTTTTCACATGTTTGCGTGGTATTTTAATGTATATTCTTTATTTTCTTTTCAGAAATATTTTAAAATAGTCATTCATCGAGTCTGACGTCAGATTTCAATGCTGGCCATGTGGATTGAGTATTTTGCTGAAATAGATTCACTATTTATGACTGGAAAAAAAGCAAAGTCCTAAGGTAAAAATCCAAATTCATTAAATTTTAGTCTATATTTTTATGTATTATTTCGATGAAAAATTAATCTTCTTATGTTTGGGTAATATTGGAATATTTTAGTTTTAATTTATTATTATTTTGTAATTAAAAATACTACTTTAATGGAGTTCTGTAATGAGTCAGGTAACATGATTTTTACAGCAGAATGAAGTGACAATGAGAGAACTGCAGATCTACAATTTTCTGCTTTTTTTAAGTTTTGTGATGATTAAAAACAGATATATTTTATAACTAATCTTACAGGGTGCCAACGGTTTTGAAGCAATTTCAGTAATTTTCTACGAGTCTCAAACTTTCAATCCTTCTCTATCCATTATATGATCTCAGCATTTATGTTAAACAAATTTTATTATTATCTAAAAGTTGAAAAGAAATAAAATTGCACCTTATTTCTCATATGTGTTCTTTTTATTCTTTTTTTACTTCTTTTCTGATCCTGGTAAAATGAATAGTTAAATTCATCATTAAAATTATTAAATCTGCATCTGTTTTACTCCACTAACTTTCTATTACTGTGTCAATAAGAAAAGTTTATTTATGTTGTTAGCAGTGCTGTGCTATTTGGGTGGGCTAGGGGGAAGTTGTTCCCCCTTTAAGGAATTTAGATTGTACTGCCCATAACAAATCGGACAAAAAATCCTTTTCTTTTATACGTTTCTTAAAAAATGAGTTTATCAAATTTATTAAATTAGTTCACAATTTTTAAAATGAAAAAAAAAAAAAAAACGAGTGTTTTGAGACATTAAACTTATTTTTATGTGTAAAATAACCTCTTTTCAAAGGTGTTTGAAACATTAAAAGCTAAGTATACTATGTAATACAGGAGGAAGGGGGGAGGGTAGGCCGTGAGACAAGGACGAAAAAGCCGTTTAAAAAATTAAATTCGTTCCTCACAAAAGAGGGGTATGTTTTGCAACTTCAATAAAACAGATAATATTGTCACAACTCAAAAAATATAATGTTCATGGTCCGATAATTGCACATTACTTAATTAACGGCAAAAATAAAGCGAGTTGTTGTCTATTTTTTTCGACCAATGAGATGGCGTCTTCGTGTATGCTGCGGGATGACTTCACCTTAATGTTGCTTTCACTATGCGACTTTCGGGTTTTAACTCACGGAGCAAAACAGCAATTTTTATACTATGACTATTTAACCATTCGAATTCGATATAAAATAATTAGTTTTTGAAGAATATGAAAAAAGGAGGATGAGTTTTATATATATCATGATTTTTTTAACATATTAATTAAGATATTTGCTTTATCATTTAAATAAATTACAAACGCATTTCCAAAAATTTTACATGCCATTCTTAAATATGTTTTGCACATGTGCTTTTTTTTTATTTATAAGTTCTGCTTGTGTTAATAAATTTATCACAGCATTTTCCCAGTTTTTATTAATATTTAAGACAATTAACCAAATTTCACCATGGCGCCATCTAGTATCGAGAGAAACAAAATTAAATCATTCAAGTATATTTTTTTTTCTGATAAATGAAATTTCCTTTTTCTAAAAGCAATTGTTGCTGTTTCAAAAACAATGTAAATTTGCTATCAAAATTTATAAAATTATAAACAGATTATACTTGACAGAAAAAATCTAAATGCTGGCAAAAATAAATAAATAATTTAGAAAAACACCAAGTATGTTCCCTTTAAAATAATAGTTGTAAATACTAGACTAAGCATTTAATTCCTTTTTTTCCCCCTAGTTTAAAAGAAAAAAATTGTAAATTTGGCGTCATCATTAATTGTCCAAACAACCAAACATATTAAGTTTGAGCAAAAAGGAACATATTAAGTTTGAGCAAAAAGGAAATAAGTTAAAACTCAAGAATTTGGTTCTATTTTGAAAAATACAAATTGTAATCAAAACAAAAATGGAAATGGTTAAAAACATTTTAACAAGACCTTTTTTTTTTTCCCTACAGAAGTCAGATATGTAAATTTGTAGATCTCTGTACCATTTAAATATTGTTAGGTTCATTGTAATAATGTCGAAATTTAAAGTTTTATTAAATTCAACTTTTAGAATTTGTTAAAATGGTATTTTTCTTCTTTTTTGGTTACTTTTAGTAACAGATATATGCAATACGTTAATTTTCTTTATTTTGCAGCATCAATATTAATTTATCAAACGCTAAATTTAATAAATTAAATTACTGCAATTGGTAAACTTTTTTACTTATTAAATTAATCATGGCAATTATGTCTTAATATTATTATTCTCTATACTTTATATAATACCTTTCATATGCATTGCATGTTTTTTAAAATCTAATAACCTAATTTCATTTTTATTAACAAGTAGCATTTTAAATTCATGAAATTGTGTTATAATTAAATCTGAGGTCTTTACCTTCATTTTTAAATAAATATTATTTTTTTTCAAGGCTGCTTCCAAAATTAAGTTTGAACTTGACTTTGAACTTCCACTGAGAAAGTTTTTCAATTTTTCTTTTACCCGTACATTTATCCAAAATGTAACTATTTTTCCTACATAAAATGCAAACTTTAGGTAGTACATTTTTAGATTTAGAGTCTTCATGGTGGTTTTTCATAGTACTCTTACTACGCAAAAATCGTTTGTTGGGAATGTTATGTTCATCATCAGTAATATTTTGAGTATCCGGAAGAACATTCGTTTTTGATAATTTTGTTGTACGTTTCACGGCAGCAGCAATTCTCACCTTGTCTGTGAATCGCATATAGCATTTCTGTGATACAGGATTTTTTCAATCGCTGTATCTGACATGCTGTTAACTTGTTCAGCGATTTGTTTTTTCAACGGAATCAGTTGCAAGCCACTGATATGCACAGCTTTTAATTTTTGTCCGACAGTTTGTTTAACAGCCGAACAAGTCTGCAAATCATTTTCAGTGTCATTCACAATGTGAATGGCACATTCCATCGTAAATAAATTAAGTCAAACAGTCGGAATTCGAAAGTTTGTGTCGATTTGTTTACAAACAACTCTCTCGTTCTCCCCTCTTCCGTTTCCTCATTGGTTAGTTAGCGATGAACTGTCTCGCAGCAAACGAATCGCAGCCGAGTCATTGGTTTAAAAAAGTAGAAAAAGCATCTTTGTTTTATGTCTTTAATTAATTAATGTGCACACATTATACCATGAACATTGCATTTTTAGAAACAGAGGAATATTTTCTGTATTTTCAAAGTGACAGATATTAACCCCCCCCCCTTTCATGAGGAACGAAATAAAACGATAGACTGGCTTGTCCCACGGCCTAGGGGGCTTCATATTTTGTTACTAAAAATTAAAAAATAGGCTTTTGTATTTTAAAGGTAAAATTAATGTTAAATTGCGATTTACACCTGAATTGCGATGTTAGATGGATGATACATCAATTTAAGAAATTTCTACATCGCCCAGCCCTAGTGAGAAGAAAACAGTAAGAAAAAGGAACTGTATTGAGTCTAGCTCTACATCCATGTTCTTATAAATAGTTAAGGGAAGATTGAAGAGTCACTGAAAGGAAAAAAAGATATTTTTAAAGTTACGAACACTACAGACAAATCCGAAGCACTAGTAATAAATACAAACCATTCCGGAGCTACACATCAGCATCCGAGATGACGTCAGCAATGATTGTGGTACAAACAATATATTACACATAGCACCTTTATCAACTGAAACAAACAACACACTGAATGTATAATAGTAGAACAAAAGTGAGTTTAACATTCATTTAAATGGAAATAAATATTTGGAACTTTACAGTGGATTTTTTCAAAATGATGATTGTGTCCCTTACCACCTTTATCATCTGATCTCTTCAATTAATACCTTTAATAATATCAACACATTTCCTTCCCTTGCTAGGGCTTTTTTTTTGTCTTAAAGGAGTAACGATAACGCCTCCTAGATATTTGAGAAAGCCTTGACACGCGTCTCGAAAACGTCACACAAAGCTGGCAAAACAAAGAAAAAAAATCATTCATTGGCTCGTGGATATCCAAGCCAATGAATGATTTTTTCTTTGTTTTGCCTGCTTCGTGTGACGTTTTCGTGACGCGTATCAAGGCTTTATCAAATACCTAGGGGGGCGTTAGTAAAGATCACATGACTTGTCTTTTTTAGTTTATCTGATCATCTTGGGTGACATAGTATTAGAATAAAACTTTTTAGAGTTGTATAAGTTTGTTATGCTTTCAGATTTCTATGATAAAACTAAATATGCGCTGGATAAGTCGCCTATAGTATGTTGTGAATAGTGGTTATCTCAAGAGTAAAAAAAAAACATAATTATTCATGTCTACTATTTAAATCTCTATATATTTCATACAAGATAATGACTTAAATATTGGACTTTAAATTTCTGTCTGCCAATGTCTATTTAAAAATGTTCACAATCTTGTCAAAAATGTAATGTCCAAAACAAAGGTAAAATAGGATGAAAGCAAGCTTACAGTCACCACAACTGAAATGTTTCCATGTTGTTGGAGATTCATCTATTTCCTTTCCATCATCTTTGGTGATTCATCATGTTCAAATTCATCTAAAACAATTATGTTTTTCATTTTTCATTCAACAGTTGAGAACATTGACAATACTCTCACTTCTGAGAAAGTTTCAGTTGCAAAAACATAACTCAGTTAAATTTCCATCTGTGGGATAAAATCTCTACTTATAAATGAAAACATATTAATAGCAGAAATGCGATGGACCCTTCATTCTGTAACGACACGTAAATCAATGCGAATGTCAAAAAATTGTTTTTCCCAATTTCAAACACCTTTTCCAGATAATGAAATAGCACAGAAAATGAAATTGAGATGTTTAACAAATTATCACAATGTAAGTATTTATTAGTAACATTTGATAAATCTTTAAATAAAATATCGTAAACTACTCAATAAATGTAAGATTTTGGTTTTGTGGTGAAAATCAAGTGTGTGCACATTAATTAACTTAATCCTTTTTAGACAGTTCATCAACGAATAAAATTTAAGAAATCTATAAAATTGCTTTATCTTCTTTAAAATTAAAAACTACAGTTAAGTTTTTAATGAGTGAACTAAGCATCAATTTAATGTTTTTAAAGTTTAATTGAGTGCAATATACCAGGTGTCCCAAAAAGGACTGACTGATTTTAAAATTCAATAACTTCCAAACGGTGACAGATATTAAAAAAATTCTTGCAGGAGGGTTATGCATAAAGTCAAAAGTTTTATTACAGTGATTTTCGATTTTAGTTCGAATTACAAACAGTAGATGGCGCTGTAAGCAATAGTCGCTAAATACAGGCTCGATTTTTGGTCCTTTCTGTTGTTCCATGCAGAAAAAGGAGATGGAAATGTATTATCCGGGCCACGAAGTACCAAAAATCGAGCCTGAATTTAGCCTCTATTGTTCGCAGCGCCATCTATTGTTTGTAATTCGAACTAAAATCGAAAATCACTGTAATAAAACTTTTGACTTTATGCATAACCCTCCTGCAAGAATTTTTTTAATATCTGTCACCGTTTGGAAGTTATTGAATTTTAAATTCAGTCAGTCCTTTTTGGGACACCCGGTAGATTGTTCAATTTTACTAATTATTGGTATCTGTGATTTGCATCTTTTGCCTTTAAAAAAGGTATCCAAGTGACAAATTGGTTATTAATCAGTTTTTTCACAGTCTTTACAATTTGTTTAAGGATGTTCCACCTCATCGAACTATGTATGCTATATATGTCTGCTATGTATGCTAATATATAGATTCAGACATATGTCCCAAATTTTTTACTCGATTAGTTGGCTGCAGAATGGTGATGTGTGTCAAAAAGCTCTTAATATGTTGTCGCATATTAGAAAATCCATTGAGTGTGCAAGAAAATAAGCAAATGATCCAACTTGCGCAAGCTTTAGGACAGTGGAAAATTTTGTGAAAGATGAACATTTAGAGGCCAGATTGGCTTTCTTTATATCGAAGTAGAACCTCTTTTGAAAGAGTATCAAATAGATGTTCTAATGGCATCTTCACTTCATAATTCTTTAACACCCATATTCAGAAATACATTGTCAAGGTTTGTTTAAGGTAGAAAACTTCATAAAGTAAATTTGTCTAATAATAAAAATTTGAAACCAGCGTCAGAATTTAAGTTATGCCACAGGGAGTTCTTTAAAGAAAAAGAAGCAGAAAATTTTTGCTAATGCAATTTTATGATTCTGCAAAGATTGTGCATCTTGTCTAAAAGCATTATTCTTAAAATTATTTGTAAGATCCCC
This sequence comes from Maratus speciosus, assembly GCA_963932465.1. Taxonomy (NCBI): domain Eukaryota; kingdom Metazoa; phylum Arthropoda; class Arachnida; order Araneae; family Salticidae; genus Maratus; species Maratus speciosus. The sequence goes on along the minus strand of OZ010786.1, from coordinate 644,814,286 downwards.
TCTTATTTATCCTCTAGCTAAAAATGTCAATTTGTTTTAACCCAGATATAACCAGAAATGAAACACTTGCCAGAAAATGTATAATAAACGTCTTGATAATTTTAGTAGACAGCAGAATAATTAATAACAGTGAATCCGATAATACTGAAAGAGAATATGAAAAGATAAGGGGCAATCTCACAATCTTTTGACTTTTGGTAATAAAAATCTGGTGAAATTAAACTTGCTAAAATAACATTTTAATCTGATAGACAAATGCCTTAATGATTTAAAATAAAGAGAAAATGGTCAGCAGCGAAAAATGTTTTATTTAACTGAGGTTTAAGTTACATTTGCGAGTTTGATTTTCCTTACCATTTTACCACTATAACTTTCTATTTACTACTAAATTTTTACTTACAATGAATTTGCATAGTACCCACGGGGCATTTAAATAAGAAATAATAACAATGTAGTATTTTTAGTACAAAATTTTGGTATAATAATGTCTTAAAGGAGTGTTAAAGAAGGGACGGAAGGAAAAAAAGGGGATGGTATAGGTAAAAAGGGATGGTAATGGAAAAAAAAGGGATGGTAAGGATGGGACGGTAAGGAAAATTACCACTATTTTGGGGCAAATCATGTTAAGACTAAGTGATAGCCACAATGTTCATTGATTTTTAGAAACAATTATTTACATTGGATTAAATTTAAATAAAAAGTTAATTTGCCTCGAAAAGTGCAGGAATAAACCTTGGGGATGGTAAGACTATCCATAAAGCCACGATCTTGAAATTGATATTTAAAGGCTGATTTAAATTCTGCAGTAAATTTCCTGTCAGAGAATTTTAGACATTCTTTCTCTAGCATTCTTCTGCATGAGAAAAAACTTAAAAAAATTATGTGGCTTCATCTGAAGTGATTTTCTGTATAAGTTTAGCAAGAGGGACGGTAAGGATGAAAAACGCAGGGACACAGAGTTCAAAAAATAATATCAACAGTAAAAATGTGTGCAGGTTAATTTTTTGCTACATATTTATATAAAACAATTGTCCCAGTTTCGGAAAAAACTACATCGAATTACTTTTATTGAAACAATTTTATACAGACAGCTCCAAACTTAAAAATCAGCATCATTGACACGGGACGGTATAGGAGTTTTCCTGGTATTTGGACCCTCAACATCATCCAAAACTTATTTATCTCGTTAATATTGTTATGCAATCATGCAATGGGATGTTTCCCAGTTTATGAAATAAAAAACACAAGAAAATGTACTAAAATAAAAATTATTATTCAGGGACATAAAACTCAAAAGATTGTGAGAATGCCCCTTATGCTTTGACGCTGACCAAAAAGGAAAATTGAAAATTTATCAATGGCGAGATTTCAAAACTGACATATTTTTGAAAGATATATTTAATAAATTTGGTAACTGGTGAACATTGTGAGAGTATAAATACGGACATAAAAATTCATGGTATTATTGCATTGAAATGCCAGTGTAGAAAGAGGCTTTTCTGTTATTTCAGAGTGCCTCATTGGCAATCTTAAAGAAGATTGCACAGAGACTTGTCTATGACAAAACCAACTTATCTATGGGAGATGTTAGTTATTATTAAATCCCAATGAAAAGTATTCCTAGTTTTTCAGAAATGCATGTTCAATACCAGCTAAAGCTATGAAAAGAAAAGAAAAAGATTTATTGTTAAAAGATGCTAAGAAATTAAAAGAGAAAAAAATTAAGTTAGCAACCATCGAAAACAACAATAAAATTGAAAATTTTAAGTACAAGGGAAATAATGATATTCGGATATTAATGGAGGAGATCAAAGCGTAATTAAAAAAAATAGTTTTCATTTTTTTTTATCAATGAACTTTTTGTTTTTGTAAAATTTAATTAAGTGTAACTAAACTGATTAAATGTCTACGGCCTCATCATTCAAATCCATCCGTATGCTCAGTTTCATAAGCAAATATTTTATTTAAAAATTAAAAAAAGAAAACAAACTTGATATTTGAAAAACACGAATGTAGTTTTAAGTTTTTCACAATCCAATAAATAAAAAAATGTATTGTTATTAATATGATAGAAAAAGAGATCTGATTCTGAAGCTTTTGCATGGTTAAACACGGTAGTAACATAAAGATGCTATGGGATATCCTTTGTCTATCCTCTCTTTCTGTCTGAAGCCCTTTTCCAGACTAACAGGGAAACAGAAATGATGTCTTTCTCCCATAGTTATACAATGATATTTTAAATGAGCAAGAATTGTGACTTCTTCAGATTTTTCTCAGTAGTTGGGTGTAAATGTTTAATTTGTTATTTTAAACAGATTTTCAGGAAAATCATGGAATGCTGACATCGAAAAATATTTAAGATTAATTCTTATTTCCATGTAAGAAAAAATGTTGAGATGAAAAAATTGATATTGAAATAATTTTAAAAGTAATTAACATACAATAATTAAGGATTGTAATAGTGTAATTTTCTACTGCCTATTTTCAGGATAAGGTTCGGACCCTACTCCGAACTAATCGGTTATAAATATCTACATAAATACTAAAGTTTTTTATTGGTTACAATAAATTGAATAAATTAGTAATTTCATACAAAAATGTAAAAAAAAAGGAATTGTGCTATTTAAATGATTTCTGTTTAAATATCTTGTAGTGTGATATTTTTAAAATATCCTAATACTAAATTACTAAATTATTGTATGCATCAGAGTAGTGATACAAAAGGTTGGTTGGTTGGTTGGTTGATTTTTTTCCAATTATCTTCTCGAGGGATATAGGCTCAGGGAGGGCTGCCCTTCGTGGGGGTCTTTCTAAGGGAACCTAACCCGTATTTACATTTGGAAATCCAAGGTTCGAAGAAAACCACGAAAATTCCGAACGATTAGGCCGACGGGCGCGATTGGGTTCGAACCCAGCACCTCCCGTCTACCAGCTTCGAGAGCAGAACCTCTCGACCACTGGTGGGGCAGTGATACAAAGGAATTATCTGTAAAAATATTATTATGTTAATGCCAATCTGGAAACTTAAGGCTAACCTGTAAATATCAGGAGATTTTAACATAAGATATTTGTGCCACCCTGTATATATATATATTTTTTTTATCGTAAAAAAATCAAAAGTGTTACAAAAATGTGTGAACAACCCTCTTTATAATAACATCATGTAATTTCAAAAAAAAAATTGTAATTTTTGTAATCCATTTCATTTACTTTGTAAACATAATTTCTTGCTTTTAATAAGAATTTATATATGATGCTGGAAAAAAGTTTAAGACCACAAGCTAATTTTATTGTTTAGAATAAAATTCCGAAAAGATTTCCAATCGCTGATTTTGAGCATGGGTCGCAGAAAATCATTAACAGATGAAGAAAAGGGTAATTTCACGGCTTTTTTGATTGCGGGCTTTGTGACAGGCAAATTGCCATAAATATAAATAAGTCTAAAACTATTGTAAAACTATTTTCTTTCTGATCGAGTGAATTATGAAAGAAATAAAAGAAACGGACGACCATCAAAACTCTCAGCCTGGTGTGTTGTGAATATTCTCCTTCTATACAATCTGCTCATCTCCTACTATAAAAACTCTCAGTAACAACCAGAAATATGTTAAAGAGTACTGAAAGCTTGAAATGTGCTAAATTCAAAGCCAAACTAAAACTGCAAAAGCATCACATTGATGCAAGACTAAAATTCACATCGCCGATGTCTTAAAATGCAATATATGGCAAAGATTTGTTTTCACTGATGAAATAAAAATCAACCTTGATGGACCAAATGGTTTAAAACATTACTGGAAAGATTTACAAAGTAAATCTAGGGATGGCTCAGTGATGATTTGGGCAGGCTTTAATGGTTTTCACCAAGACAAAGATGAACGCCTTTAACTATCAAGTTATTCTTGGCAATAATTTTGGTCCATTTAAAGATGAACTTATGGATCGGAATTTTTTGCTGCTTCAAGATAATGCTTCTATTTACAAGTCTGTGTCAATTTCAGATTGATTATCTGCAAACAACATTAAAACTTTGATCACTCCAGCAAAACGTCCTGACCTAGATACCATAGAAAACCTGTGGGGAATCTTGGTTCGTCAAGTTGATGGCAACGGAAAGCAGTTTGATTCTATCGTTGAATTGAAAACAGCCATTTTGAAAGCATGAAACTAATTAAACATTTCCTGGCCAAACCCTTCCCAAAATGTCTTTTGGAAGTCATCCGAGTTATGGGAAAGCAAACAAGGTACAGAAAATTAATGTGCAAATCTTTTACATCTCTAAATTAAATATGAAATTTAGGATAAAATGGGGACAGGCGCCGCAAAGATTGTGGGGCAACACTAGCGCTCCTTAGACAAATTAAAAAAGTTCGTAGTGTTCCTCTTTGCTGTGCGCTGTGTTGTATGCGTTTCCACCGCTTAATAGTCAGTATTTACATGTTCATGCCAGTTTTTATGGTTCGAACCTGCGTGGTAAATTGCTGAAATTATTCTAATAAAGTTTTGTTATACATTTTAAGCCAAATAAGCAGAGATTTCATTCAAAACCGATTGCAACTGTAGACTAGTTCCTCGTAGAATACAGACATGTGCTTGCCTTTCTCTCGCGTTGCTCACATGACACAAAATGGCGGCGCGGTATCTTAGCTGCCACTATGAGACATATGCCGCACCGAGGTTGAGAGCAGATGCCGCAAAAAGTTTTTTTTTGTTTTTCGGTTCAATAAATTCATCACTGTGCTTTGAGTATAACTTGCATTTAAATGAACGTATATTAGCGCATTTTGCTTCTTATTAAAATATTCTCAGCAACAATGTTGGTTCACCATGTCTGAATAAGGAATACGTAGACCTTTTACACTTCTTACCATCTAAACTGTTAAACAAAGTATCTCCTCTCCCAATGGTCAAAAGTCCTATACAGTCAAGTAAGAGAAAGCAAAAGGATGCAAATATTACAAGCACAGAGTTTATAAATAAGAAAAAGAAGAAGAAAACAAGAAGCAAAAAAAAAAACTTTAAAGCGTCAGAGAACGACAGCTTGGCGGAAGTAAAATGTGTAATAAAAGGATGGGAAAGATCAACTTGAAAACATTTTACTTGAGAAAGAAACTAAAATATGAGTCATATTATACTGTTCCTCTTATGGATTCTGATGGCAGTATTGGATTGGAATTTGATGACTCTGAATGTGCTGCGTGTCTAGAGTCTTATCAAGAAACAAAGTCTAAAGCTGTCTAGATTCAGTGCAACAAATTCAATCGATAGCTGCAACAAAAAGGCTCGCTTTACTTTTGCAACAGGAAGTGTGGTGTGATTGTGGGCGAATGGAAATACAAAATCAAAGACTGAGAAGGAAGGCTAAAAATAAACAGACTAGGATCTAAATAGAATAGAACTAATACTTACATTAAGAGCAAACTGCAATGTTCGCCTGGATATAAACCAGTGATTTATATCTTTTTTGTAATTATGAGGTCTATTGTTTCTAGTAATTACACTATCCATTCATGTAAATTCAAATGTTTTTCTTTTTCATTTTTTGTCTTAAGTTTTATTTTTTTAGCTTACACTTTTACATTTTCATTAAACTTTTCACAATTTAGTGATTATATATAATTTTTGTAAGTTTACTGTTATTTATTTTCATTTTAAGTAGTTTGAAAAAATAAAAATGTGATTTACTTGAAAAAAAGACAGCCTAGCTTTTTTCTCCATTTAGCATCTGTCCCACACACCATGCGGCATCTGACCCAGCGCATAAAAAATGATGTTGAAAAATGGCGTTTGGGAAAATAATTATGCCTACTTTATTAAGATAATTTTAACTTGTTTAACATAGAAATTAGATTCTAAAGGGTTTGATTAATGACTTCCTTTACTTAGTTTGTTGCTTTTTGCTTTAATGTGCATTTAATAAGAAGAAAAGTAATAATGCGACATCTGTCCCCACTTTACCTTACTGATACTAAACTTTTTTCCATCAAGTTGTATTATGTAGAAATTAATTATGGCGTATTTTTTAATAAATTTTATTATAATTTAAAACAAATCGCAAAATTTTCATAACTTTATTTGTATTATTTTGTAATGATATTAGAATTTCATTAAAGTAAGAGCTTTATTTATTTATTTATTTATTTTGTTAATGGTCGTAAGCTTTTTACCAGCACTGTATTATAAATCTTTTCTAAATGTAGAAATCAATTAAATTCTCTTTTTCGCTTTAAAATCAAAAGATATTATGCAATACAAATGTTGAATTGAAAACAGCCATTTTGAAAGCGTGAAACTAAATAAACATAGCTAGCTAGTTCTTTTTAATTTGTGACTGTAGCTATTTATTTTAATTTGTACTATTTTTAATTATAGTTTAATTATTTTAAAAATAAGAAATGTATCTGATAATATTCTTACCTGATGATTTCATGAGTATCAGATAATCAGGAGACTACAGTGGTTTTATATACTTTGATAGAAAATTTATTAGAATTAATTTTTTTATGTTGATTTTACTTTTTACATGAAAAGTTTGTTTTTTCTGGAGTAGGTTTTTTATTGTAAAGAGTAATAAATTAATTCCATTTATTGCGGAGTGCACCTTTTTTCCCCTTTAAAGGCAAAAGATCTTATGCAATGCAAATGGATCCGGATGCTCATCAGGTTGCTTTACCAGCTAGTTTTTTTTATTTGCGATTCTAGCTATTTGTTTTAATTAGTACTATTTTTAATTATAGTTTAATTTTTGTACAATTAAGAAATGCACCTGATAATGTTCTTATCTGTTGATTTCACGAGTATGAAATAATCAGGTGACTACAGTGGTTTTTAATACTATGATAGGAAATTTATTGGAATTTAGTTTTCTATGGTGATTTTGCATTTTCATAAAAAGTTTGTGTTTTCTTGAACAAGTTTTCATCACAAAAAGTGATATATTAACTTAATTCTATTTATTGCAGATAAATAAAGCTATAAAAAAAGTACACATTATATCACTCAATCTGCCCTTTAATAAGTTAAATATGCAGCAAGATACTTCACAAAAGGCTTTTCAAAAAGCATCTTCTGGCTCACAACAAGGCAATTTATTAGTTTGTGCACTATGCAACGAAGGATTTTCTCAAAAGCTTCATTTAAATGCCCATGTTTGCCGTCATACTGGTAAGAAACCTTATGTGTGTGCGATGTGCAACAAAAATTTCTCTCGAAAGTGTACTTTAAAGAGACATCTCTTAATTCATTCGGGTGAGAAACCATTGGAACGTGATACATGCAACAAGAAATTCACTCGTAAGCAACATTTAAGCATGCATCTGTTAACCCATACTGGCGAGAAACCTTTCATGTGTGAGATATGTGACAAGAAATTCACCCAAAAGGCTAATTTAAATAGACATCTTCGCTTTCATACTGGTGAAAGGCCTTTTGTGTGTGCTATGTGCAACAAGAAATTCACTCAGAAAAGCTATTTAAGAAGACATCAATTAATACATAAAGGTGACGATCCTTTTGTGTGTGAGATATGCAGCAAGAAATTCCCTAAAAAGGGACATTATAGCCGGCATCGGTTAACTCATAGGTATGATAAATCCTTAATGTGTGATACATGCAACAAGAAATTCACTCAGAAAAGCTATTTAAGCAGACATCTCTTAATTCATACAGGTGAGAAACCATTTGTGTGCGATAAATGCAACAAGAAATTCACTGAGAGGAGATGTTTAAACAGTCATCAATTAATCCATAAAGGTGACGATCCTTTTGTGTGTGAGATATGTAGCAAGAAATTCTCTCAAAAGAGTACTTTAAATAGACATCTCTTAATTCATATAGGTAGGAAACGTTTTATGTGTGATACATGCAATAAGAAATTCTCTCAGAGGAGCGATTTAAGCAGACATCGATGACTCCATAAAGGTGGCGATCCTTTTGTGTGTGAGATATGTAGCAAGAAATTCTCTAAAAAGGGACATTATAGCCGGCATCGGTTAATTCATAGATATGATAAATCTTTAATGTGTGAAATATGCAACAAGATATTCCCTCATAAGCGACATTTAAGCATGCATCTATTAACCCACACTGGCGAGAAACCTTTCATGTGTGAGATATGCGACAAGAAATTTACCCAAAAGGGTAATTTAGATAGACATCTTCGCTTTCATACTGGTGAAAGGCCTTTTGTGTGTGAGATGTGCAACAAAAGATTTTTAGAAAACAGTGTCTTAAAAAAAACATCTGTTGATTCATAGGGGGGAGAAACCTTTTGTTTGTGAGATTTGTAAAAAGAAATTCTGTCAGAAGATTAATTTAAAAGCTCATCTTTATTCTCATATTGGTGAGAAACCTTTTGCTTGTAAATACTGCAACAAGAAATTTTATCTTAAAGATAAGTTAAATGCTCATCTTCGCTTTCATACTGTTGGTAGACGTTTTGTGTGTGAGATATGCAACAAGAAATTTTTGGACAAGAGTACTTTGCAAAAACATCTGTTAGTTCACACTGGGGAGAAACCTTTTGTTTGTGAGATCTGCGATAAGAAATTTTCACGAAAAGGTAATCTCAATATTCACCTTCGCTTTCATAGGGATGAAAAACCTTTCGTTTGTGAAACATGCAACAAGAAATTTTCTCACAAAACTGATTTAAAAAGGCATGAGGTAATTCATACTGGTGAGAAACGTTTTGTTTGTGAGATATGCAACAAGAAATTCTCTCAAAGTGGACATTTAAACAGTCATGTGTTAATTCATACTGGTGATAATCCTGCTTGTGATATATGCAATAAGAAATTTTCCGACAAGTATGTTTTGAAACGGCATATGTTAACTCATAATCGCAAATAGCCTTTTCTTTATTAGATGTGCAAGAACAAGTTTTCTTTTACTAGTGGCTAAAGCAAGCATTAGGTAATTCAGAATTGTGAAAAATCTTTCAATCGTGTGATATTCTTTCAAATGGGTAATTTAAATGCTTTACTTTGTAAATACAAATGAAGATATATAAATGAAAAAACTTTGTTTCATGTTGTCTTTTAAATTGTATCATAAAAGTGATTTAAGTAAGCATCTGGTCATTCATACCGATTTCATATTTATTTTTCTGAGATCTGCAATAAAATATATTCCGAAAAGCTTCATTTAAATACTTGTCTTAGCCCTCATATTTGTAAGAAATATTTTATTTGGGAATTCTTTGACAAAATATTTTCTCAAAATGTTGCCTTAAAAAATCACATGTATAATTCATATTTGTGAGAAACTTTTTGTCTGTCAGGCATGCAACAAGGAATTCTCTAGTCATTTAAAAAGGCATCTGTTATTCATACTGTTTAGATACATATTGCATGCGAGATATATGACAAAACGTTTCAGAAAAAGTTATCTAAGCGCTCATCCTCACTGTTATAATTTGTTGCTTCGTATCAAGTAATTGTTATACTTCCTTTTTATTAGGGAACTTGGTATGTTTTTGTGTGATAGTTTTCCAAATATAACAAACACCAATTGGAAACAATGACCAAAGACATATTTTCAAATCTTATATATCTTATTTATGTAGTCATATATTTGTATAATATTATTATAAGGCTTATTTATGTATATTTTAAATTGATAGATCTACAGAGCATGAACCTAAATGTCAACTCCGAAGACACATTTTTATAATGTCCTCACTCTATATAATACCAAAAATCCTCAATTTATTATTTTTTATTAAACAGATGTATAATCTTATGAGATTTTCTGATGATTGAGGAAATCTAAATTAAGAAACTTTTATGCTAAACGTCATTTGAGACAATGAAGTTTGGTTGTAAAATTAACTTTCTTATAAACTTTTAAGGCAAAAAAGTACTTTTCTTTAGGGATATTCTTATCCGGTAGTCTTATTAATTTTATGCTTCTAAATTTGAATGTCTTTGCCTATAATGCGCATCTCTTCTTTTTTGAAAAAAAAAAGTATTTTTTATTGTGCATAAAAGCTGAGAAAAGCAGGTTTCAACAGAAAATTGTTTATTCTGTTTTCACAGATGCTCAAGGAAAGTATATTATTGTTGCACAATGCACATGTTAGGAAATATGTTTTTTATTTCCCTCCTATTTCTTATCATTCCATTCATTCTTTTCTCATTTATTTCCATATAAATTCTGGTTAAATATTTTATTCACATTCGCATATTCAAGTTTCAGTAATTTAAGCTTCCAGTTGAAACACTTTTATTATCTGCATTTCAGTGTTTAAATATTTGTTTATAATAAATATAATATCCTTATTTTACCTTGGGTAACTTTTGTATTGGTAATTTCCTCAGGCATAAATGTTTACTTATTTATTAGTCATCATGTTATCTCACACCATTAAAGTTCTCTTTTCCGTTTTCCTAGCTCATCAACAAACAAAGATACGATTGTCTCATAATCTGAAGTGTTACGATGACTGATAGCATTCCCTGTTTGTCATCACATGATTTCTCTTGTGACCGGTCATTGCTGGCTCGCTCTCTCGAGATCCTTCTGTATTCCAGAAGTGGCGTTGGAGTCTGTAACTGGAAGTTGTGTGAGCGGGCTTTTTCAGTGGGTGGAAGAATTATTTATACTGCTGTAAGGAGTTTGGTGATAACTTTGTGAAAGATATTGATAGTACATGCTAGGCTAGCATGATGTCGATTTGTTTACGGCTGCTGAATGTAATTTGATTAATTAGAAATGTAGAAAGTCTCCTGTAATTTTTTCAGGTAACCTCTCTAACATTCTGATGATTTTACTTAAAGTATATAAAATTAAGAATTGTTTTGCTTAAGTCGCTGGCATAAAATGACTTTCCCTGCTTCAGTGTAACATAGTGCTTGAAAGTTCTTTCTCGTCTTTGGTAATGTGTAATTCTTGCCTGAAGATATGAGAGGTTAAAGGTTCTTTGAACTTTCATGAAGAGGGAGGCCAGCTCTCAACAACATGTTTCATTTTGTTTTCTTGTTACTATAATTTGAAATAATCGTTTTTCTTTACAGTAAATTTTTCTCCCCTTTAAGATATACTTTTATCTCAGATATTTAATCTGGTTTTTTTGTTGTTTGAATCTAGCCAACTTTTCTGTCGTAGTGGAATACAAATTAGTATTGTAAATTTTGTGCAAAGGAACAAATGGAATATTTTTCCTCTCTTGGTGTTACAACGCGGTCATGATAATACACTCTACTTTTATGAAAATTGCAACACCATGAAGGAATCATACGAATTAAATGAAATTTAATAAACAAACAACTGGTATTGGTACAAACAAATGATTATATTTTCAAAAAAAAAAAAGAATATTAAGTCCGAAATTAGTATTTTCAGTAGCAGCCACGCGCTGCAATAAGTACTGCTATACGACGTGGCATGAAGTCAAACTGATTTTGAATGTCTGTCTGGGGAAGAGCATTCCATATTCTTTGTATGCGTACCCAAAGTTCATCTGTAGAAGCTGTAGGACGAGGATCACGAGCGAGATGCGATCAGCGAAATCCCACAAATGTTCAATAGGCGACATATCTGGCAAATACGCAGGCCTCGAAAGAAGTTGTGAGTGTTTTGCTGACTAGAAGACTTGAACATTCCTTGCAACATGTGGGCGGGCATTATTCTGTTGAAAGATAGTTCCAGGAATGCCTTGCAGGAAATGAACGACTTTGGGCTCCAGAAGTTCACTGATGTATCTGTTGCTGTTCAGATTACTCACAATTTGTGGCATTTGCAATCGTCCATGATGCACTGTCGCACCCCACTAAAACTCTGGGTGTCCGTCCACTATGACATTCGATAATGCACTCAGGAAGGAAGCGTTCGCTGGCATGGTGTCAAATTAAAGGAAGATTCGTCAGAATAAACGACATGTTGCCAATCTGAATGCCAACCTCTATGTTCTCGTCAGAATAAATGGCTTGTTGCCAATCTGAATGCCAGCCTCTGTATTCACGAGCACATTGCTCCTCAGGCATCGATGTTTTTGTGTGAGGGTGATCCTCTGTAAAGAAGTTCTTGCACGCAGTCCACGGTGCAGCAGACGTCGACGAATTGACGAAACAGACAGTGATACACCTTTAGCAGTTGAGCAATAGGTTGCCAACTGTCTAGATGAAGCTGGACATTTCGTCCGCGCCATGCGAGCCATGTGAAGTCACCTTTCGCGGTATAGTCCCATATTTCCGAGTTGTCCGATCCTCGTCGGTCCACTGCTTCCAAACTCGGATCACTCTGCTGATGTTACGCAGCACACTAGCTGCTATTGCACGATAGGTAAATCCTTCTTCACGAAGGCCGATGATTCTCCCCCATTCAAACGTTGAAATGTCGCCCTTTTTCGTCGGAGAGGCATAATTACATCTGACCTAACGTTTACCACTAGCATATAACCATAGACAAATTTCAACATCCTGCTACAGCCTTCTATTTATACGGTTTCAGCAGGAGTCCAGAGGGCTCTGCTGAGTCCACACATAGGTGGTGAGTCTGAAATTGAAATCATTTGCATAACACAATGTTCTTTGCATTCTCTGAAATTTTCAGCTCAATCGCGTCATCCTTTCATGGTGTTTCAATTTTCACAAACATGAGTGTAGTGGTCTGAGACTTACGCTTGTCGCAAGCTGTTCAGAATACTTGACATTGTCACTGACCGGTAGTACCAGATTTTACAATTTTTTAAAACCTTTATCAGCCGGTATTTCGCTAGGGGGTTTCTGTTTAGACGTTGCAATTTGTATGTCCATTTGTCTTGACTTTTAAAGTCGATGTTTTGCTTTAACCTTCAATGCTTTAGTTTGACGTTGGTGTGGAGTTTTTCAAGAATTTATATAATAAAAAAAGTTGTGCGTTACTTTGAATAAATCTTTTATAAGGAAAAGAGAAGTTGAATATAAGTAAATGAAATGTTTTTATCTATTTCGTTTTTTTGGGGATGTCTGCATGACATGTACTTTGTCAGTGAACTGCTTCATGATGTGCTGGATTGAGTTAATATATTTTAATATTTGACATGAGTAAGTTTAAATTTAACCAATGTAAATTAAACTTTTAAATAAAATTATAACTTTTGCTTTCAATTGAATTTAATATAAAAGTGATTTAAAGTTAATTGTAATTTAAAGTTAAAACAATCTTTATTAAATATTAAAGCAATTTAATCTAACGGTATTTAAATTAATGTAATTAAAGTAAAAAATTAAATACGTTTTAATTTTTAATATCTTTACTTTGAATAGTTTTTAATTTTAGGTGCTTTAGTTCATTTCAATTTACAAGTAACCATTGTGATATAGAGTTACACTGAAGCAGAGAATGTTAAGTAAAGAAATTATGTAAAATGTTTTTGATCCAGTTTAACTTTAACTTTTTGTTTTATTTAAATCGGTTTAATAAAGTTATTATTTGTTTTTAAATTTGCTTAGCTAATTTTCTTTCAGTATACTCTCTAGGGTGTTCCAAAAGAAAATTTGAAAAGTGACATGCATAGGGGCTTAAATTGTGAGAAATGATGAGATAAACACATTGTAAAAATTTGAAGTTTTTATTTTAATAACAACTGACCTCTCAAGAAGCTTAAATATTTCATAATTGTATTTTTTAAGCTTGTCATTATACCATGGAAATAATTGCAATAACGCATTAATTTTCCTCATAATTTCCTCTATCTGTGACTCCACATAGTACGTAATGGAAATATAGTTTATTAAAATTTTTATTATAAATCGCATAAAGTAAAGTGAAGAATAAAAAGTGCAAAAATGGAAGTGAAGTGAGGTATCTAGTATTTCCTTAGAATAAGCGTTATTTTAATGACGTTGCAATTGCACATAGCAGAAATATATAGTTTATTAAAACCTTTATTATAAATCACTTAAAGTGAAAAGAAGAAGAAAATTTTCAAAAACGCAGTAAAGGGAAATGTCTAGTATTTTTAGAGAAAGGAGCTTATTTCATGTTGATTGGTTACATGTTCTGAAATCTGAATTATGATGTTCCAGTTCAATTTTTAATACTTTCTTTATAAAATGTTTCCTCACAATTACTGTGAAAATTGATGAAATTGTTGTATCAAATACAAATTTAAGCAATTTGTTTTGTCAAAGAAGACAAGTGACATATCTCCAGTAGAAAAACCAAAAGTAATAATGTGGTCTTCACATCTAATTTCCATTTTTCATAAAGAACTTTATAACCAATTATTACCAACTACTGGTCAAACATTACATCGTTTGTACATGATGTTAAATTCAAGCTTCAACATACTTTAAAAATTATTTTGTTTATTGCTTTAGAAAAAATGCACATCAATTTGTAGATTTTCGAAATGAATGCCAAGTTTTTAAAAGTTTGACAGGTTTGAGAAGTTACATAACTTTTTCCTAGTTTCTAGAATTTTACAAATATGCTTATATCATTAAACCTCATAAAATAAGAGGGTATACAATATCAAAATAAAACATCTTCATGATCAACTAGAAATGCAGAAAATGATTACGTTTCATGAGGATAAAATATTTGTACAGCGCGAACATAAGAAGCATCATAACCTTATAATCATAGCTTCTGCTGTATTTGACTTATTTTCACTTCACCAGGAATCAGGACCTCAAATCGCTATTTTGGGTAGAATTAAAGATTACTGGCCATGATAAATATTGCCAGCTAGGCAGAAATTGATAAGGATACTGATGGTTGTGTTTTAACTGAAGATGAAAAACACTAGCTACAACTAAACAGAAGTGTCATTGTAGCCTTCCTTTACAAACAATCACAGAAATATTCAAACTTGTGATGATTATCTGAAGTTCATAAAACTAACTCAGGATGGCCACCCAGGGAAACCCAGCAAATGCTTTAGAATTTTAGTGCAGTCCCTGGCATAAAACTTACCCGTACTACTTCGTGTGAAATCACATCACAATTTCTTAAAGGCAAAAGCAAAGTTACATTCAGCCCTTCTGGTGCATACCATCGTACGCGGTGGATAACAAAAAGAATTTCTTCCATTAAAAAATTTCGCTTTCGTGAGCAATTCAACTTCCTGAAATATGAGGTATGTGTATTAAAACGCACCTGTTTATCGCGACAATTTATATAAAAGCGTGGTACTCTGTACCTTTAAGCTGTAGTGCACCTTAGAATGATTTGATTCTCTTAAATCTCTGGAATTATTTTTAAAAAATAGACAATAAACTGGCAAAAAAGTACTTGATGAAACATAAAAGAAAACTTTGGTACCTAAGTGAGAACATGATTGGGTTATCACTCTTTTCAGATCCTATATTAATTGAAGAGAAAAAGGCAATTGTTTCAGTTTCAGAAAACCTAAGAAGAAACTTGGTTAAATGCTACGAGATTTTGCAGCCAAGCAATCAATCTTTTTACAGTCCTAAAATTTGTCAGTTCATTTCCAAAAAAAGATGGTGATTCATTTGTAGATAAACTATTATAATATTGTCAAAGAAAAAAATATTCTTTATTAGTGGTAAATGATTGTGCCAAACGTGCTGTGCCAGTATGCGCGCGTTATTAGACACTGAATTCAGTAATGTACTCGTGTAAGATGAGGATCAAGGTCAGCTCCTCTATCACACAGTAGAATATCATCAGCAATTCATTACTTGGCCATTGAAGAAACACTTAAAAAAACTTACCTTAAGAGATCAAGAATATTAAATTCAAACTTCAACCTACTGTAAAAATTGTTTTGTTTATTGCTTTTGAAAAAATGGACGTCAATTTGGAGATTTTCGAAAAAAATGCCAATTTTTTAAAAGTTCGACAGCTTTGAGAGGTCACTTAACTTTTTCCTAGTTTCTAGAAATTTTACAAATAAGCTTATATCATCAAACCTCATAAAATAAAAGGGTATGCAATATCAAAATGAAAAATTTTTTCGGACCCATTACTTTTGAAACACCTTAATACTCTCTCATATTTTTCAATATTGTATTATTCTATTTCTCTATTGATAAGTTTCTGGGTAAATATTCACAGCATATATGCTCCACATGCATAAATACTCTGCATTCTTTTATTATCTTTAGTAATTTACCTTTTCGTAATTGCTATCACTACATAATGAGTTGTTACGTTAATTTGATATTTCTCTGTGTTGTTTTGTATTTTTAGTATTCATCTCACTACTCTGTCTGCCTGTCTGTGCGTCTGTCGTAGAGCTCAGTCTCAGAAACTGTATACGTTGCAGACCTGAGATTTTGCATACTTATAGCTGAACACCTGAGATCACACGACAAATCATAAATTACACAGGGGAACAATTTTTAACGTAATTTCTGTTGACTTCGATTTTTCAGCTGTTTTTAAGTCAAAAAAGCGTGCTGGTTTCAAAACTGCAATTAGTTTTCTTCTATCACGTCAAGTTTTTTCTCCACAGTTTATATTAATGTGATCATTCTGTGCTAAATCGGGCGTGAGTCATAGGAAGAAAAAAAGCTTCAGAACTCATAGCATCAAGACTGCACGAAAAAAGTTTGCTTGAAAAGGGAGCTAAGGTATCCTACTTCCGATCAAGAGAAAGTAAATTTCTTCAATACTTTCGAAATGACGGTGGATTTGTTTATTGCCAAAACGTACATGGTTTAATGGAGGAGTTGGGAATTCCATCCTATATCGCAACTGACTGGCAACTGTTCATCGATACCTCAAAGAAGACCTTAAAATGCGTGTGCCTTCACAATGAAAATTTATTTGGAGCATTCCCAATATGCCATTCAATTTATTTGCACGAAGAATATGAGGACATAAAGAGAGCCATTGATTTATTGCAATATCACATGCACGAATCGATCATCTGTGTTGACCTTAAAATGGTCTGCTTCCTTCTGGACCAGCAACGTGGATATACCAAATATACCTGTTTTTTGTATATGTGAGCTATGAGCTATATGAGCATGAGCAGAGCTCATGAGAAGCTTTGGTTCCAGTCGAACTGGCCTCCAAGATCGGACCTCAAAGGTGATGATCCAAACATTTTGAATCAGCTACTTGTCGACAGAAAGAACATCATATTTCCATCTCTGCATATAAAACTGGGTCTAATGAAGCAGTTAGTGAAAGCTTTGTCAACCGAAGGAGACTGTTTCAAGTATCTCATTTCGAAACCTGTCTTTTGAAAAGATAAAGGGAGGTGTATTTGACGGTCCACAGATTCGGCAGTTCATTAAAGAGGAACATTTCATCGGGACAATGACAGATCTTCAAAAGAATGCTTGGTTGGAATTCATAAACCTTGACAAATATTTTCTTATGGAAAGACGCGAGTAGAAAATTACACTGAAATTGTCCAGAAACTTTTAGAGAGCTTCAAAATGCTTGATTGCAATATGAGCATCAAACTTCATTTTCCACATAGCCATCTTGATGACTTCAAGGAAAATCTTTGTGTAGTCAGTGATCAGCAAGTGTGAGCGATTTTAGCAAGATATAAAGCTCATGGAAGATCGGTATCAAGGTAGAGGAGATGAACATGTGATGGCTGACTATTGTTGAAGCGTCAAGTGAGATTGTCCACAAATTCAACACGCTAGCAAAAGACACAAGCGAACATTTTTACCTTAATACGTACTTTTTTCGTTCTGTAAAAGGATTTCACTACTTGACTGAACACAATGTAGCTTATAGTAAGTATATCTAGCCATTGAAGGAATAATATATTTAGTATTTTTTTCTTTGTTTTCCTTTGTATTCATATTAAGTATGATTTTGGGTGTATCCTGTAGCTTAAAAAATTGACGTGATAGAAAAATACTGGGGTCATTTTTGGATTTAGATGCGAATAATTAGCCAAAAACAAGTGCTAGATCTAAGTCAACAAAATGTGTGTTCCCCAGTTTTATCTTAATTAAAGCACTTTATTAATTAAAAAACAATTCCAATTAAAAGAATAAAAAACGTGTTCATAATTCAACAAAAGCATTGATTTTAATTGAGCGCAAAAGTGAACTCAGGTCAGAGAAGCCAGCGTTTTAAAATCTACCGGTCTTAAAAACTCGAAAATCACGCACCCAGACGCAAAAAAATTTCTTTCAGAATTTATGAAAAATGTTTCGAAAATTCCATCTAGAAGTGGAAATATCCATTAAAAATCGATTTATATACACTCATTTTTTATTTCCTTTCAAGCAGTAGTAAAGCACAGGTGTTTGAGAAATATTTCATGGCTGCCGTGTGAGGCGTCTGGTAAAACCACAGATAATTTCTTTGACTAAGTTTGTTTTTCTGGGGTATAAAATTTTTACAAATAGATTTTAAATGTGTGCAGTGCATCCATCCATATTTTTCGACGCTGATTCCGAATATGTAATTTTCATAAAAAGGGATTAAGAACATTTTATTTTATCCAAAAATCGCTTTTTAAAAATAGAATTAAATGCTTTTGTATGGCACATTATTTAAATGTAAGCGTTTCTCAACTAATTATCATTATTTTACGTCCAATTTCTTTGATAGATTTTAAAGTTTTAGATATTTGATAACACTTAAAAATTTTAAAGAAGGGGAGGGGGGCACGGGAACAACTTTTTTAAAATCATAGCGTTTTCTACAATAAATATAATTTTTGACATCGTTTTTTTATGAGGCCCAATGATAAATATTATTTATTAAATATGACAATTTCAAGGACAGGCTTGGGTTAATTCCGGGGACGCGAGGGTGGGCCCCCAGGACGGCAGTTTTCTAAGTTTTTTCCCAAACCCTCATGTGATACGTCATTGGAAAGTCCTGTGATCACTCTTTCATTTATGCACCTACTGTCTCCTTAACCCCACTTTGACCTCCCCCCCCCCCGACTGGGCACTTTTCTATATTTTACCAACATCTCAAGATATATCATTGGAGAGATTGTAAAACGGAGTTTCGTTCGGATAGTGGTTTGTTTAGAAAAGAGTGCGCCCTTTGATGGTGAAACATGGAACTTATACGGTGCCGCAGGGAACCACTCGTGTCCAATGATTGTATAGAACATATTGCTCCCCCTAGCTGTGGAATGTGAAGGATTTTGAAGCGCCTGCGTAGCACGCCTGCTATACGGTGCTATGGGCAGCTAATATTGATAAATGATAAGTATAATTATAAATTTTTGATCTATATTTAATTAAAAGATATGTTTTTTAGAAAGTAATATTAAATGAAACTCCTTGTGCTATCTATGATCGCGTTTACCCACTTGTTTAGTATTAAATTTATAATCTCTCATATAGTTTTTGTATAAACGTTGTGTTGCCAAATGTTGTCTTGAAGGTTACAATGAGGCTGATATTTTCATGATCTAAAATATATGTAATGGATCATAGGTTAAGTTTCGGTGATCTCAGCTCCCTGACAAAGGGTATGACACATGAATTAAGTGGCTACATCTCGTTTGTCTAGTCGAAGTGTGAGATCTCTGTAGGTAATCCGAGGGGCATTTCTTTAACATAGGGCATTCATATAGTGACCACTTCGATCTAGAGGAATAAACAGTACCCCCTTAGTGAAAAGAATAAACAATGAACTTCAGTTGTTGTGCAAAATATTTCAGAGTAGCAGTATGATCTAGAGAGTGGCAGTATGAGCTAATGTCAGTTACAGGGGTGTAGTAGAGGGTATACAGACGTAAATGTCGTATACACTCTGAATTTTTTTAAGAAGTTCTGTTTACCCAGTTTCTCAAATAAAACTATTTCATATACTCTAGCCATGAACGTTCATGACTCTCGCGTATACCCTCTATTTTTTTACGACTACGACACGATCTGTTCTGACAAGGATGAAAAAGTATAAACTTGAATGTTGGTCTTATAAGAATTTTCTTCTGAAATGATCTGATTTAAATTTTTATTCGGAAATTTTTGAGCTATGATAGAAACAATCTTTTGGGTTAGTTTACGTATTATGTTAGCTTAAATAAGGAACCTTTTCTTTTAATAATTATTATTATTTCAGAACTTTAATGACGGCCAGTCTCCATGAATGATTACTGATGTTCCAGCCACCCGTTCATATAGACACAGTTCAGGCACCAGATTATCTTACCTTGCAATTCTGTGTAAATATTTGCATGTTTATTTTCATGGCAAGAACTAAGTGGGGGATTTGGTACTTGTGGTTAATTAACTGTATTTAATAATAATTATTAACGGAAAATTATTATGTTAATTAAAATAATACTCTTTTATGTGGAGATTTTTGTAAATAAAAGAAATTGTTGGTTATATAACTTTAATAGTAATTATCTCAAATGGGAATCAAACAAATTAATCCCTTAAAATCCACGATGTGGCTGCGTATGTCACGAAATCTTCTATTATAATACCAGGACGTATCTGCGTACTTCCTCATTTTAAGTTCAAACTGCAATGTTGTAACCATCTTATTTTTTCATATCTAATTTCTGTTGTGATTGGTTTTATACGGTCTTTATAGCATAAACATACATAGCTTATTTTTTTTTTCTACATTTCTGCGCTTTATTGTAATGTAACAATAATTCGAAAAACTTACGATATTTACACATGTAATAGCTGTTTATTTCTAACCTTGTTTCTATTTGTATAGTATAAATGTACCTTTAATTTCATCTCTTTACATTGCATGTAATTAAATAATTCACATGTAATTAAAAATAATGACATAAACTACTTTTTGACGAAATTTAATATATATACGGTAATCACTGAAATTAATAAGGGGTTAATAATATGACAAAGAACAAGTTTTGAAGCTACTTTGTAGCAAAAGAATGTTAGTTTCTTTATATATATATATATTTGTAACTGTGTATATATACATGTAAATAAATCTTTGTGAATTGTTTAATTTTTATGTACGTTTTCCTTATTTCATTATTATATCAATTCTCTTTAAAATTGACTTGGTATTTAACTTAGGACTGGTGCTGTTTTGATTAATTGCTTAATTAATTTTGCCACCTTTAGAGCTATGTGATAGAAAGCATCAAAATGACACAACCTGGTACTATTGCCTTTTATTTTCATAGAATTTAAATATCTTGATTTCTAGCTAGGCCATTAAGATTATTTTTATTGCAGCTACTTTTGTGAACCGCCATGTAAATAAGATAAACTGCAATGTGCTTGGTCCTACCTATGTGTATGGTATGATATGATATTTTTCTGGTATTAAAGTAACCAATAGATGTGTAATCGCTGAGATCTTGCTAGCAGACTGTTTTTGCTACTTCTGGATTCTAGTATATCTAAAACTGAATATTACACAGTAGTTAAATTAGATAAGCATTTCCTTGTTCAAGAACTTATCCTAGCATAATAACGATATTTACA
Organism: Maratus speciosus; assembly: GCA_963932465.1. Lineage (NCBI taxonomy): Eukaryota > Metazoa > Arthropoda > Arachnida > Araneae > Salticidae > Maratus > Maratus speciosus. Next base: position 644,792,972 of record OZ010786.1, on the reverse strand, counting down.
TACCTTGCAAAACATCTGCATAAAGTCGATAAAATTTTGTTTAGGAAAGATGCCCATTGACAGTAGTGTTTTCAGATATTTTCTAGTCTGCATAAGTTATACATCTCTATAAATTTTTATACACATCAAAGAGTATATTAAAGATTAACTAAACAAAAAAAATACTTTTTAAGAAATTATTATCCTTAGGATACAATATAGTTATTACCTTTTGTACCACACTGTATATAAGTGTATTTATATTATACTCATATCACATTTTGTAACAAACTTTCGTTCAATAGGAAAACTTATATGTGCACTTGAAAACACATTTTTAGCAATTCTAACATATAGACAGTAACGTGTTCAGAATTTTTTGCACTCCTGTATACCAGGGCAGTCCAACGCTGTAGCCATGACGGTCTTTGAAAGTTTTCACTGCGCCCTTTCGAATGATTCCTGTTACTTCGGAGTTTTTATTTAAAAACCATTTTAAAGAATGCTTCTTTAAAATCCTTACTGCTCCACATGATTTTTTTTATTAGAAGTGGTGTTAAATTTTTGGCTCCTTTTTCTGCAAAATATTTTGCTAAGGTCTCTCTCTCAAGAAAATATAGTTCTAAATTTGCTATAATTTCTACTTTTTATTGCAATTATTTTTTACATTAAGCTTTGTACAGTTAGGAGCATTATGGTTCACATTATGAGGTGTCTGTGCACCTTATAAAACGTCTGCATATCGTTAGCCCCTATCAGGGTTGTCAGTATGGGCTCTTTTTTAATTCAGAACATTCGAATTCATACAAGAAATTCCGAATAGTAATTCTTACTTTATATTATGACAGATAGTTTTGGATTACTTAAAGTAAACTTCCTCCGGAACCACTGGTATGAATTCGAAATTTCCAACTAATAAAGTAGTCCAACCTGGGAACCCTGCTCCCTGCTGTAGTGAGGTAATATTATTCCACTGTTCCAGACATAAATAATGGCGTCCTTCAATGTTTATCACTAGATAAAGTGCACCTGTGTTTACTGAAAGGTTGGACAGCGCTGCTGTATACTATCTATAAACATTTATATGTATCACATTGCATCTTAAAATTTAATTCAGCTAAAAAATGCATCACACGTCTAAAAACGCTCTTTCGGAAACTACCATAAATAGAAAGTCGTGTCTATTTGTGTCATGCTGTATAAAACTTTATTTGTATTTAAGTCAAAGATAGGTAAAAATAGATACTCTTGAGATAGGTACTCTTGAAAAAGAGAGAAAAGAGACTAAACCGAAAAGAAAGAAACTGTCCAAAATTCAGGCAATTTTCTTCTTCCGATTAAATATTTTGTATAAACAGACAGACACTATAGATTTAACAGCATTTGTAGCATACATTTTCAATGCACGTTGATAGGTTATGGGGAAAAATAGATAATTTTATCATCTGTCGCTCAAAAATATCGCGAATCTCAGCAATCGGTCGCGGGAAAAATTAAAAAATTTCGTCAAATGACATCAGAAAAAATTCGCGAGATTTGTCAAACGATCGCGGGAAAAAATCACGCAATTCGTCGAATGATCGAGGAAAAAAACTGGAAATTTGTCAAGTAATAGCGGAAATAAATCGTGAATTTCGTCAATCGATCGCGAAAGATGACCGCGAATTTTTTTTAACTCATTATAGAAAAAAAAAAAGATTTTTTTTCAAACTATCGCACAAAAAAGCGAGAATTTTGTCAGCAGACTACGAAAAGAAAAAATTGCAAACTTTATAAAAGAAAAAACCTCGAATCCTTTCAAGCTGTCACAAAAGGGCATAGCCGGATAACAATTGGAAACATGCCTTTTAATAAAATATCCTGATTTCGTTTCCAGATGTGGCTACCTACTTGGCAATGTATTTCCCCTATTATCATCTTATAAATATCGATATGAATTTACAATATTATATATATATATATATATATATAAATATGAGATAGAATTTTTTTTCTATTTAAAAAAAAAACCGATTTTCTCAAACTACTGCACCGATTTTCATGCCATTAACATAAGTATTATTAGATCCCAAACGTACAGTCGTGGAAAAAAAAAGTAAACACCTCCTACTAACTCCTCAACAACTTACCGTAGAAGAAAGTTACTGGTACCGTACGATTGGAAATAAAGCCTACTTTTAAATGATGTATATAAAATTTGCTTAGGGGGCCATCTACATAATAAAACAAACCCAAACTTCATTTTTTCAATGGCAATACCCAATTTTAACAAGATATTTCAAATCTTTGGTTCAAACTATGCCTAGACACCAAATTTCAATTCATTTGAATGATAAGTTATTGATTTATAAACATTCATAAATTAGTGCTTCTAATGTTAAATTACATTTTCATATTTTTATTAATATCTCCTGAAATTATACTCCTAATGTGCTAATTTTTTGTGCAGCAAAATTAAACTAAATTACCCAAACGTAAATACGTTGAATTTGCAATTTTTATAATTTTATGATATGAATTATGAAATTAATATTTGAAAACATTATGAATTACAACTTACAATTTTTTTGATAGATTTATATTTATTAAGTCCTACTTTATGGAAATCCAAAATTTCACATTTTTATTCCAAGCAGTTTTCAAATTATGCTTTTAAAAAATGACAAAATGACGGTTTAAGGGGCCGTCTATGATAGAAGTGATTAGATATATTGAAATTTCTTCTGCTACCCTGTACTCCAGCAGTCTTCAATGACTGAGTGGCGCTTAAGATGCCTTGATCCAGAAGGGAGCTCTCTCCGTCAACAATCGAGTATCGAACTTCAACTTGGATACAACCCCTAAAATAACCTCGTTTTAAACTAAATTAATTTTTCGGAAACTTATCGGACGAATTGCATAGAAATTGTTTTTAGGCTAATTGAAGGGTGTAGAGTTCATTAATGCTGTCAGAATTGTGTACTGCTATCGAAAAAAACACAGTTGTGGTTCCTTTTAACATGTAGATGGCCCCCTAAGCAAATATAATATACATCATTTAACAGTAGACTTTATTACCAATCGTGTGGTACCAGTAACTTTCTTCTAGGATAATTTTTTGCAGAGTTAGTAAAGGTGTGTTTACTTTTTTTTCCACGACTGTACATAACTGGGATTTTTTGCATAATTTTATGTTTATAAAAATTATGTGAAATAACAATACAAAAATTTACAAAAATAAAAAATATATACGAAAATTATTAATTTTTGTCCAAAAATCCTCGTATGTGCACGTATATTATATATAAATTTAGAAAGTGTGCAATGCATATAACATATAAATAATTACAAAAATATGTATAAAAAGCATAAAATTCATTTAAAGACGTTGTTTGGGGCAGAGCTACTCAAATTCGAAATCCGAAGAATTTTTGGATTAAACACATACATAACTGCTGTATTTTCATATTAAATAAACTCATAGGCCATCATTCTCAATGCTGTCGGTACTGCTTCAATATCAAAAATTGACGTTGATTTTAGAGACAATAATAAAGAAGAATATTTTTACCATGGAAACCGACTACATTCTTTGATATCGAAATGTAAGGAGAGTGATCACAAGCAACTTAAATGAAAGAGTTTTTTCACCAATTGAAATAGGGTAATTATAGTTAGTAGTTTCAACCTTTCTAAACTATCAATTTTCTTTTGGTTACCGCCGTGTTTAATGAATGTGTCTAAGTAAAGTTAGCCGCCGCACAATAAAGGTGAATTTTCTGGTGAAGACATTCGATTTGTTAGGATGTTGTCTTGCTCCAAAATGCGACATGCACCACAGTCGACTACATCGTTGATATGTTAGGTCCTACCTAGCAAATCAAAACGACACTACTATAATGAATGAAATAATAGGTTATCCCGATGGACTTTATCTGTTAATAAAAATAGGTGGCATTTTCTTTTCTTGATCATGGATTTCGTGACATTCTACCTGATTTAGAAAAAACAGATATATAGCATTCATGCCGGTTTTAATGGGCCAGTAAAAACATCTAACTGTAAAACAAGCCGGTATAAATCAAGATTTGTAACAAAAACATGCTGGGTAGTAGAATCTGTACATGGTGTGTTAAAAGAAAAATACCAACTTTTCGATAATATACTCGATAACAAGATGCAGCTTAAAGTCAAAATCTGTTACCCGACAGCTTAGTTTATGTTAAACAAATTCGATAAAATATTAAATTCCGATAAAAGCATTACAGATGAAGTGCTCGGTCGCATGATATCCACAATAAACGAAGAAATACTTTAGTGTCTGAAGTTGAACTAAATAGTTAGTTGCGTTGAATTCTCCCCTTTATTAAATGGACGACAAGCATTTCCGACGTCATACAACGTCACGATGGATTATAGCTAATCAGCTTCTCTATTTTTTTCACAAGCGTTCACCAAAAGCCAATCAAATACCACAATGCTTGTGAGACACATTGCGAGCGTGTGGTCAATTATTTTCAAAATACTTACTAGATTTACCTGAAATGACTGAAAGAGGACAAAAAATATTTTTTAATGGTTCATACCAATACAACCAGGCAATACCATATTTTGCGAAAACGATGAAGGAAGTCGGTTTTATAAATATATATTTAATTAAAGTCTCATCAAATATTTTGAAAATACAAGTTCCATCGCGGAATATTTCAAATGAAAATTAGCATCACTTTATACAATATAACCCTAATGCTACTGATGTTTCTTCAATCCTAAAACATTATTAGACCGGGAGACGGCAGCCAGACCATCAACCTCATAGAATTGACAGCTGAAATTCCAGAATTACTATCTCGATTCGCATATTCACATGAAACTGATCTGCTAAGTCATATCCTGGAGGAAAGCACCTGCAAACCTAATTTTACAGGTTATTTGATATTTTTACCATTGTGTTTTCCTGTTTCCAGTCCTCCATGTTTTCTTACCTTTGGGTGCAGGAAAATGCAATGATAAACCTACAGATCAACCACTAAAATTAGGTATGCAGGTTGTTTTACCAAGATATGACTTGGCAGACCAGTTGCATTTTAATATGCTAATCAAGTTCTGTCTAATCCTGGAATTTCAGCTGTCATCTCGATCAGGTAATGGTCTGTGCTTCCGCATCCCGTTCTATATCGCGAGTGCCCTGAAGGCATTAGAATAATTGGCTGCTGCTCTCATTTGGCAGCAACACTATGCTTACGGAAGTTATTAATCAAAATTTGTAAAACCGACAGAAATTCTTTCTACGATATTCAGAAATGAACGCATATCTGTTTTAATTTAAGATGACAGCGATAATGATTAAATTTATATATAAATTAAAGTAACACATTATCATGTTGTCAGCTGATTTTTTTCTCATAAAATTAACTTTTTCTTGAACCTTCAAATTTTCAAACTCTGAAAATAAAGCCATCCAAACATGAGGGAAAAAAATTGAAAAAAAAAATGTCATGAAGAAGCATTTCTAATTTCGTCCCCGGGACGAAAATAAGAACTGCAAGGGGAACGAAATTGGGACCACGCTACTTCCCAATATGATGGAGCTTCAGTTCCCGTAAGATGAACTGAGCGTGCTAAAATCCACTGTATGCTACTGCCAGCATCTTACCAACGTAAAATACTACAGTAAATAACGTTCTACAAACGACGTAATAAGAACTCAGGTCTTCTAAAAATAGGAATTCGCCGTCTTTAATTTATGTATGCGTCTTGGCGAACGAAATTTTCATGACTGATCCCTTTTACCTGTCTCATGTGCCTTGCGTCATAAGTGGCGCCACTTTCGCAGAAGCGGAGAAAATTACACTGTCAGAAAAATTCGTCTTTATACACTAAATTATTCCTCATTTTTCAACAAATAATTTCCGTACTGCTTAAAAAGATTATTTTTCCTTGAATTCTTCCCGCGAGCTTGAAAAAAGAGGAGGTAATTCCGTTCTTCCCTGCACGCATGCGTATTCGTTATCTTTCTCTCTCCTACATCTACATTTTATGACGTTCTGCTTGTTGTTCTTCGATGTTGCAAGCGCGCCAAAGCCAGCGCCGAACTAGGATGAAAGAATAATTGGAAGATTAGGCAGGCTCGGGTAATATAACATCAAAAATGGGTAAGTATTTATTTCAGAATCTGATTTTAATCACTTATATGTTTTCATTGTATAATTGTTACAAATTTAATAATGTTTTGACCCATTTCATTTAACTGTTGTATGCTTCCGTTGTACTGTCTATGATCCAGGGCCGAAGCTAGCCTTTTCTGTACCCGCGGTAAACGTGTATTTTAGAGCCGCCGCCCCCCCCCCCCCCCCATCCGCAAAATATATTTACAAAGAGAACTTTACTAATTTTCTAAAAGACTTGTTTTAAAATTAAAAATATGTAATCATAAAATATGTAATACTGAACTACGTCATCTGCTTTGTCAAATATTGATTCATTGAAATCTTGAAAACGAAATTTATTTATGCAAGAATTGTATGCACTTTATCAATTCTTTTCTCGCGGTATGTATAAAACTATAATATTAATTTAAAAATAAGTGTCTACTATGTTAAAATTTATTATGTAGATTAACATAGTTCATTTCACACTATCGAAAGTAATAATTGAATGATTTAATTGAAGCATAAAAGAGTTAAAAATACAGACTTGTATATATTTGTACGATGAGTAATGCCTGTATAATATGTGCCAGTAATATGAACCCATCAGGAATTTCTTAAAAAAATATTTTTTAATTAATAGTTATAATTATTATATACTATATCAGCTTAAAACTATTAAATTAATCTATCAGCATTATTTAATCATTCTCAGTCTCATGTCCTAATATAAAACAACATTTAATTGTAAACAACAGAAATAGGGTAGATGTGCCAGTAATGGACACCCTTAAGGAATTTCTTTTTAAATTATTCTTTTATTAATAATTGTAACCATTATATTCCAGTTTTTTCAATATTATATTAATCTATCAACAATATTTAACCATTCTTATAGTTTAATTTCCCAATATGAATAACATTTTAATTTTAAATAACTGAAATATATCAAAACACCCAAAAGTCCGGTATTGGACATACTCAGTTCCAGTATTGGACATATAGGTAAAAATTGGGACATTTCATTAGCGGCCACTGGCCGGTAGGACTAATTTTTTAAGTGGCCACTTTCTTTAAACGAGTGGCCACTTTTTTATTTCAAAATGCTAAGCAGTAAAATTTCCATAAGTATTAATCTAAAACTGATTAGCCCAAATAAATATTTTAATATAAATATATTGGAACCAAAAAAAGTAGAATCCTTGATGAAATGCAAGAAAGTTTTATTATTTCTTTATTAAAAAGTGGCCGGAATGTGGCCGCTGATAGACAATTTTTCACTAGCCACTTTTTTTCATTTACTGGCCCTGTGGCCGGTGGCTAGTGCTAATTTTGACCTTTAAGACATCCTGCAAAAAGTAACAGATATAACTGTTTTTATGACTAGAACCAGAATTTAATGAAAGCATACTAATGAAACAAAATAGTTATTTTCAAATAAATTTAACAATTAGGATCCAATAATTGAAGGATGTGCATTACTGGATAGATGTCCATTACAGGACAGGCTTCAGGGCCCGACTTATGCAGGGGCATGAGGGGCAGCTTCCCCGGGGTCCCATTTTTAGGGGGCCCCCATGAGAGTAGTCAGAATTTTTATTAAAAAGTACCAAATGTTTAAAGCCAAAATGGTTAGCCAAAAGTTACCAAAATTCATATATTTCCAAATATTTAGGAAGGGAGTGCGGTCCCCCTTACCCTCTCTGCTTCCAGTACCCTCTCCTTCCATACAAAAAACAAACTTTATCATTAGAAAACTAATGATTAATATTTTATTACAACAAGTTATTGTTATATTGTTTTCAAAAGAAATTCTTTATTAACGTTTTCCTCGTAATGTGGCACAGTAAAACGATTAATTATGACCCATTTGTGACATTTTCTTTTAGACATCTTATAACGTACGTAGATAAGCAAAGTAAAGGTTTGCAAAGAAATACTCATATCAACCAATCTATCCTTTTTTTCTTCTATTATCCTACTAGTATTTTTTCGTAAAGTTGTGACTTTCTTTTTGTGACACTCTGTATACAGATGTGAGCAGTACCGGGTACAAAATTTATGCATACAATACAATATGTATGAAGTTTAGTATTAGCCGCTTCCACATTATTGACAAAAAAATTCTATAGATGGATAGAAGGGACCCCCCAGAATGGTTCTTGCCCCGGACCCACCATAGCCTAAGTCGGGCCCTGGCACAGGCATGTCTATCCTATACTATGTATTTAACTGTCCTATGTATATATGACTATTGATCATTGCCAGGGGTGTAAAAATACCAGGCGACTAAATTTTCGACACTGGCGCCTAGATATGTCTTAGGAAATGAAAAATAATTCATATTTATAAACTTGATTATTTATGGATTTTTTTTTTTTTTTTTTTTTTTTTTTTTTTTTTTTTTTTTTTTTTGTTCCATGCGCAAATAAAAAAAAAAAAATAAATGACGCTCACTTTCACCGAACTGGACTTATTAAAATTATTAAATCATTTCCAGAAATATTTTGTCACATTGAATGTTGATTTGGAAAAAACTGAAAGTATTGCTTTTGACGAATGGCACGAGTTTAAGGTACTATGCAAAGACATGAAATTTAGTGAGCTTTTGATCAAATCAATGAAAAATGATTCTAAATTTCCAATTTTATCAAAGTTACTACAAATTGTATCTGTAATACCTGTGGCAACTGCATCCTGTGAGCGAGGATTCAGCACAATGAATTTGATCAAGAACAAGTTTCGATCTACTTTGACACTACAAAATGTAAATAATTTATTATTAATAAATTTAAATGGACCTTCTGTACAGGCATTTGATCCTACAAAAGCAGTTGAACGCTGGTACTTTACATCAAAAACAACAAGACACATGAGCGGCCATAAACATCATAAACATTTAAAAGCACAATAAGTTAACAGTATTGATTTATGGCATATATTATAGTCCTTGAAGTGAATTACATATTTGTACTTTTGAGGTGTTTAAAGAAGTTTTTAATGAATATTATTTGTATCTTACATCAGCACTTCCAATTTTTTTTATATCAATATTTATAATTTTATGTAACATTACTTTTTTATACAAGAAAAAATTATGTCATGTGTCAGATATATTTAATTAAAAAGAGTAACTTGTATGTACTATTATTAACTTATACTGTAATTTCATTTTACAAATTTGTTATCGATAGTAACTGGCTCCTAGATTTTCAAAAAAATGTTACACCCCTGGTCATTGCATAAAATAGTTTGCTGACAATTTTATTTCAAATTTATAAGCGGTAGAATTATTGTTTAAAAGAAAAAGTCACTGGTCCGCAGTCATCATCACTGGCTGCTACATAAAGTTTTATTAAGTCCCTTCAACCTTTTTTAGTGACCACAACCCCCCACCCTCCTAGAATATAAACCAAACTTCCTTTGCTTTTATCGATATTTCCAGCATAATAAAATGTAAATTTATAATTTAATAAAAATTAAATAAACAGTACATAATGAAAAAATATAAAATTTTTAATTCAACATTTTATTTTTGATTATTTCAACTGACTAAGGTCTAATGCATTTTTTATTATTATTTTAAATAAAATTGTCTAATTTGTGTTGGGTTGCGGTTTTGTCAGGGACGGAAAAATTTAATTTTACCTGTGAGAGAGGGGAAAAAGTACCTGGTCCTGCAGACCACTAAATTTTTCAAATTAGTGATCCGATAGACTTTTTGGTGGTCTTGGACCAGCAGACCATCAAGGATTTAAAACGCTGTTTATGAAACCAATAGGCAATATACTGTGAAAACAGCGTAATTTTAGCATTATTAGATTTTAATATAATAAAATTTATTTGAAATGCTCTATTTTTTGTTCTCTCTACATAAGGTATTAAAAATGCACAGTATGGTACGGCATACATAAATAAGTATGGTAAATCCTTCGAATTTTTGGGTTTCCTTCGCTATTTTCTTGAGTCTGTATCAACCTTGAAATTGAGTTTATGATAATGAAGTTTGTTCCTGTACGTTTTAAATGTATTAACTTCAAGTAAATTTCCCAGTTTTAGGCTCTTATTATTTGGGTTTTGTTTCAATCATCAGTTGAAGGTTTTCCTGTTTCTATACTTTCATAAAAAAGAAAAATTATGTACTTTAAAATTAAAGCTTTTACAAATGAGTTAATCTCCCCTTCCTCTTCTTTCAAAGGTGGACCTGAATGTAGCAAAATATTTGTAATAATTTAGTGGTGACTCTAGGAAAAAAAAGGCGCCGCAGGGTGAGAATTTTTTAAAAAGGTACATTGTTTTTTAAAAAAGCACTCTTTGTATTCTTCTCAAAATGTGAGTTTTTTGAACTGGTTTGACCTTTTTTATCCACAATATTTGCAATATTTTCCACGATCGATAGACGAATTCTGCAATAATTTCCAACGACAAATTTCACGATTTCCCCCCCCCCCCCCCCCACGATCGATTGAACTTCATGATTTTTTTTTCCCACCGACCGATCAACAAATTTCATTAGTTTTTTTTTTCCTGCAAACCATTGACGAACTTTGCAATTTTTATCTTACGATCGATTGAAGAATTTTACGACTTTTTCTTGTGACCGATTTTTGAAAATTGCAGAGTCCCAATGCTCAATCTTTTCATACCTTTGGGTGCAGGAAAACACAATGATAAACCTACGAGTCAATCACTAAAATCAGATTGCAGATGTTTTCCACCAAGATATGACTTGGCAGACACAGTTCTGTCTAATCCTATAATTTCACCCTCCAACTCGATGAGGTGATTGTCTGTACTGCCGCCTTCCGGCCTAAGATCTAGGTAACTTACTGTCAGTCAATAGTAGCCACTTTAACTTTACACAAGCTTTTTTTTTATAACAAACTGTACATATAATAGCAATACACATATAAATTACTTTGAAAAATGCTTTTAATAGTATTTTCAATATTCTTAGCTTTTCTTCCGAGCATGACAATTTACAAATAATTAGAATTATGATATATAATTTTATTACAACTTAAATATAGTATAACTAAATAAAAATAATTTATATAGCATATAAATTATTATTTAATCCGTTTTAGCTTAATAAAAAATAACAGTAATGATTGCTAAAAAAAGTGTGTATAAGGTTTTTGACACTTTCGACATGTTAAAAACCCAACCCTGCCTTTCATTCAACAAAATGTGTCCCTTTACTCAATATAAGTGCACTTTTTAAAAAATATATGAACATTACTTATTCTGCGAAGTAGAATTTGAGTTATGTTTTAAAACATTCATGCATTTCAGTTTGTTTTGCAGCTATTAAAAATGATTCAAAATCAAAGACCTGCATAATTACTAAACTAGTGCAATGAATGAATTTAAAAAATTCTAATAATTCAAAGTATGTAAAAATTTAGTTGTAATTAAAATTTTAAAGTTTTGTTACAATTGCAATATAACTATTGCTAATAATAAGCTCGACGCAGCAGGTGTCGTTCGGTAGCTTTATCGCCCCCAGCCCTCCCTTCCTGCTTTTCGGTGTTTTTAATTTGTGTAATTTCCCTTTTAAATTTGTCCGGTTTCAATTTTTGATTTTCAACCTGGCTTCTGCAGAAGAGTCGGAATAAGTAGAAGAATAAAGGGCCGTGGACGAAAAGAGCAGAAAGGGAGGGCTCGGGTCCCCGAAGCTATCGAACGACCGCTGTTGCGTCCAGCTTTCTATGTATATTTTTTAAACCTAAAACATTTTTCCTAATCGAATAACTATTTTTTCCCCTTCAACAATTTGGAGAATGTTATAGGTTTTTTTTTTCCATAATATAATTTATTTTGTAGAACATAAAATTATAAAAAAATTTCTAAAATCAATGTATTTCTTACATTTGTATTTTTTTAAACTTGTATTTTATGTCATTCCTTCATATTTTATTTTCGCAAGTTTTTATTGTCATTGTGAACCAACCACCCACGAGCCACCACTGAATATATATTTTGTTCCATTTCAGATGATTATATTAATAATTTGGTGATGGCTGCTTTACCAAGGGTAGAAGAAATGGCTGTCGAGAAATTCTGTGACAAATTATTTGACAGTTTAGGAGTACTTACTACATCGGATGTAGCATTTGTCGAAAGCAAAGATGGTGTAGAAAACTTATCCAATACTTTCAAGAAATATTCCAAACTACTGAATTTGAAAATAAAAACCAGATGAAGCATTTGTAAAAGTAGCTATGAACCAAACATATGCAGCACCGAGATTTTTTATAAATAGCAGAAGATCAATAACTGAAGTCAGAAAAGACTGGCCATTCCTTTTAGATGAGAAATACATTATTTTGCATTTTGAGGCATTAGTTGAAAAAAATGTTCTTTAAATATTTCTGGAAAATTTACCCCTTAAATACAGAAAAATACATGAGTTTATAAGATGCCAGAATTCAAAACAAAGACTTTCTGAGTGTGTAAAACACATCCACCACTCTATGGCTGCTCTTTCATCTTCACCAAATACTTTATTTATAACGGCTGTTTCAGAATAATAGAAGCCATCAGTCTATCAGAAGAAAATGATCCATTCCAAAGGTATAAGTTCGATTGAAAAAATTTATTTTCGATTGAAAAAAAACTATTTAATACTTTGAGCAGAAAGAAGAGGCTAGACCTGCAATTTTCATGACACTAATAAAATCACATAGCTGCCAATGTGTACGGTTTAGTTACCTCTAAAATTCAATACAAATTTTTGCCATATTTAATCATTGACAATTGTTAGACTTTTTAAACTGAATTTCCGGAAGTGACAGCCAATTTTTCCCTTGCGACGACATTTCTATGGCTGTCAACTCGTAAAACTTGGCTAAAAATGCTAACTTTGACAACATTTTCTGAATGAATCTTTGCCTTTATAAGAAAATGGGAAACTCTTTAATTTCTTGGTATCTGAACAAAATAGGTAAATTTTATATTTTTACGAATATTAATGCAAATTTTTTGTATTTACGAAGGAAAATGACTTCGGAAAAGTAGTTAGTTTGGATTTAGGAATAGCTTTCAATATAAAAAATTCTCATAACGAGATGTGATCCCCTCCTACCCCCAAAGAAAAAGAATCGAAAAAAATTCTGCTTTATACAGGATCCTTATGTCATATCCTTATGTGGATCATATCCTTATGTGATCCTTATGTCATAAGAATGTCATATCATATATGTCATCCTTCTATGCTTTGTCATACGCCAGACAGGGTGATTTTAACAATACCGCAGATTTTAACATAGATGTGAGAAAAATCGACAAACAAAATCTTCATTGGACAGCCCTTCGTTCTGGCGCCAGGGGCACATGCCCCCTCTGTCCCCCTTAGTTTCGGCCCTGCTTGCATTGTGGCTTAATTATAATTACTTTAACAAATTATCTAATTAATATTTGAGCATGTTTGTTTATGGTACAGTAGTTCTTCAGCAGTCTGTGAACTATAGCAAATAATAACTATATAACAAACTATAGCAGCGAAACAAAAACAATGAGTGCGAATTAATGTTGATTGCAGAACAAATGGGCTGCTAGGTGGGAATATAATTAAAAAGGCACTCTTGCATGCTGTTCAAAATACATGTTCCTAACTCGTTTGTTTTGAATACCTTTTTTTTTCTTTCTCTTTTTTTTTTTTAAAGTAGAATCTTGTGATATATCGCAGTTCATCAACAAATTGTGTTGTTTCATTCTGGGACAAATTGATGAAATCTCCGACTCCCCCCCCCCCCCCCCCTTCCACTGACTTCTCCTAATTTCTGTGACAAAAAAAAAATCATCGGAACCAGAAAGCATATGTCAAAAATAACTTAAAGGTTTTCAGACGCAGTGCATCCTGCCTAATTAACCTAAAATCAACAATACAAATGATTAATGTTGACATTTTAAGCATTTTTTTTTACAAACCAGAATGAAATACAAACAGTGATTTTTTTTTAATTACTAACTCTTCTGATCCTCAAAAATCAGGTTAATAATCTAACACCATAAAATACTTTAATGTTGGTGAATTTTCTGCTTCAGGACATTTATTTTGAAATTTAAAAAATTGTCAAAAAATAAAGTTGCAATTAATGTAAAGCAAATTACTATGTGGTTACAGTATACTACATTCATCATCTTGATATGTGCTGAGCTTCATACAAATTGCATAGGATTAATGTGAATTTCCTATAGCATCTTAAAGGATATTCATATTTTATCACATACTTTTTCTATGTACATTGGACTAATTAACTATTTTATTGCACAAGGGAAAATTTCTCGCTTTCATGCCTGACCATGAAAATAATTTTTTTAATGCAAAAAAGAGAAAGCACCTTTTTTATTTAAGGACAAGAAGGCTGTTAATTTATAAAGAAATGGGCAGGCAGGATGCAGTACTCTTGGTTTTCAGTGTTCACTCATTTCAAGCCGGCTGGATCTAATTTAATTTTTCCATAACGAGCTGGAATTAGCTTCATTATTCCATAGATCTGCACGAATACAAAATTTTCAGCCTTGGTCTCGAATTAATCCGTATGGAAATCATTGTCTCGGTGTGCCCTGGTCCATGCAAAAATCAATAAAATTTGGCTCGGCCCAAAAACATTTTTAAAAAATGAATATACAGTAGCCTCCCTGTCAACCGGCCTCTTCTTAACCGGATCTCCGCTTTAACCGGCCAACTTTTTTTCCCAATATAAGGCAAAAATCAGTGACGGCCTCGAAAACTCAGCTTAGGCTATCGAGTTCAAGTGCAATTCCGAGGGGAAGATGGCAAAATTCAGAAAGGAAAAAGTCGGTTCTAAATGGATACGCGTTGACTTACACCAATGTTGAATTCAGGGTGTGACTCGAGGTGGGGAAGAGATGTCCCCACAGAAGATTTGAGATTTTGTGTTTTAATGGTCAAAAATTCAATCAAAAGTTCAGCTTATGATGTTAAAGAAATTGAGTTATTATGATGCAAAATGTCGGACATCCTGATTTCAACAGAAGGACACTAATTTCTTTATGGTTCACTAAATTAAATAAGCATAATGTAGAACAATTTCAACTTCTTATAAAGGTGTGTGAAACGATTTTCAACAATTTAATGTGTGTTAAATATTTTTCATTATTTGTTATCAGTGATTGTTTTTCTTTCAATTTTGTTGATTATACCTATTGTTCATTTCACAAAATATAGAAAACATGTACTTTTTTAAAGCTACACAAATTGAAAAACTAAATGCATCGTACGGGTTTAATTAATTAAATTACGCAGATACTTGTTTAATTTTTTTTTTACTTCTCTGCTTTAACCGGTTTTTCTCTAACTGGCCAACACTCGGTCCGGTTTAGGTCAGTTAAGCGGGAGGCTACTGTATTTTTAAATCTCCATTATTCTGCAATTAAACTTAATTTATTCTTTTTAATGAATAGTAATTTCTTATCAATAAATTTAAAATACAGTAAAACCTGTGAAAAAGAACCTGCCTATAATGGGATTATGTCTGAAATGGAAAAATGTGTTGATACATACAAAATTAATATAATAATACGTAAAAGAAGAATATAATACATTTGCACCTGCTTAGAAAGGAACTTGTCTTATAAGTTATAACACATTATTATTAAATTTTTCCTATGTGATTCAGTCATATTTTACTCTATAGCATTTTTCAGATTTTTAAGTCTCTAATACACTGACTGAATGTAATATGGCTTAACGAATATAATGATAATTGAATTATTTACATAGAAATAGAGATACGTTTAAAAATATATAGCTGCTTAGTGTGCTTCTTTAAAGATGAAGATTATAAACATTAAAAAAATGTGTGGGGACTAAAATAAATATTTTTGCTCAGAATGCTTCATATGAAACAATTTTTAACCATATTGACATAAAAATCCATGTTTAGTAGAAATTCAGTTGAACTTGAGCTGAAATTTTAACTTTTTTTTCCCCATGCCAAATTTTTAGTTCTTATAGATACCAGGTTTGGCTATGCCATGTCAATAATGAACTTTTTTTTACTATGGATCAGGCCTGGAAATTTCAGCACGTGCAAACCTAAAGTATATGTATCGTTAATAAAGGAAATCAGGGAAACCTGATACAGGTTGTCAGTGAAATCAGGGAACTATTTTTCTCAATTTCTGTAGCCACCTTGAATTCACCATTAGATAAGGGAAAAAATTTGATTACCCTATGTTAAAGTGCAATAACGCATTGGGGAAACTTTTATTAATGCTGACTCTCTCCATTTCACCCACAGGCAGTTCTTGATAAGATCTCATCAGAAAGGAATAGGAATCTGTTAACTCAAATCAATGTCCATATGATAAAGAAAAGTGATAAAAAGATCTTATCCAATTATCTGTGTAAAAATTGTTCATAAAATATTGCATACTCTTAAATATTTTCCATATTTTTACTTTTAAGTTTTCTCTTTATTACCTTGTGATATTTTTTTTCTTTCAGTGTCTTTGCAGAAATAAATCCTGATAGAGGAACCAAGTGCCCCCAAAATACATATTGCAATGAAGAAAGTTTTAAACTTAATAAATATTAACGGAAATATTAAGGTATTTCAAAATACCAGAATTTTAATAGATCACTATCTTCTGTTGCTAAGTAGAGATCATATTTCTCAAATCATCAACATATAATTGAAATGTATATTTTCAATAAATAACTATTTATGTTTATATTGTTTATTTATTCTGTGGCAGCTAATTTACTGTTATTTATAATAATTATATTCTATAAGCTATATTTCAGGAAAAATTGTCATTTTTCATAACTTAATGACATGCTTATTGAATTATGTTAAATAAATTCTTAACTGGTAAAGCAAATTAAAAATATTTCCTAGATGTTTAAGCCTAATAGTTTGTCCTACTAGTTTTAAATATTTTGTTTGAGCTCAGATTTTTTTCCCTTTTTTTTAAATTTGCTTTTTTTACTAGATTTGTTACATTAAAGTGTTGGATTGACCAAATGGAACTGGCTTAATATATTTTACTTCTTTGGCTTTAACAATTAGATAGTAATTGTATATACATATGTTGCTCTGTAAATTATGTTTTTATTTAAGACATCTTTAAGCATGCGAGAATTTGCTGAAAATAATATAAAGCGGTGACAACAAATTTAATTACCCTTTGTAAAACAGGTATATCTTTTGTACACAGTAAGATATATATTTAATCTTTTTCCCTAGGTTATTCGGTAGGTTTTACTTATTGAACAATTTTTAAAAGCTGATTTAATAGAAATGTGTTTCGACACGACAAATAATTGGCATAAGTTGAGATATGTATTCAGCTAAAAAGTGTCTGTGTTTTTAAAAAAAAAATAGCTGAAATTTTAAAATAATGTATTAATAGAGCTGGATGAATAAACAAAACATATATCCTACAAGATATGAATATATTAATAATTATTGCTGATGAATTCAGAAGGAAGAGTAATGCATATCTTGAAAGTAAAGTTGAATCCCTGAAATGGTCAATGTTTTGCGATATTTGGAAATTTAGTATTAAAATAGGCCTGGAATTTAAGAATCCACAGCTTGATTTAAATGTGGGGGATAAAACTTAGAATCTTTATAACAATATACTCGAACTTTGATTTCAGATTGCCTAAATTCTTTTAAGATTAACTGCAAAGTAATATGTTATGATGGAATTACTGAAGAAAACAGACCCACACATTTCAGTAATTTCTAAATAAATGATTGTCCAAAGAAATGCAGTTTCTTTAGATTCGTATCCATTTTTTACTGTTAATGCGAAGGCACTAAGAAAGCTCATTACCAAAAAAAACCTGTGAAAACTTCAATGATTTACTTTCCTGGAAATGAACTTCCTGTAATATACTTTAAAAAAGCTGGTTTATGGGTATTTAGCATAAAATTTCTTAAACTTTCACATGCATTAAAATAGATCAACCTTTACTATTATTAACTTTTCAGGAGAAAATATTTTTTTTTTCTGTTTTCAACAATAAAATTTAAGCCATTCAGAGGTAAATAGCGTGCATTGACTTGTGTGCACCATTTTCCATTATTGACAATTTTGTAAACAGATACTGGAATAAATGAGCAGATTCAAAATAAACAGATCTTTTTCATTCCTTATTTGATATAAATTGTTGCATACATCCAATATTTTACTCCATCTTATTATATCGCTCACCTGCATGAAAAGTGACATAAGTAAATTTCACAGGAAAGGCAAAAGAAAATTTGCTGAATTTTACTATAAGATGATATTGCAGCACTTAGCTCTGCATACAGGAATAAAAACGTGCATAAAAGCAAAAGCCCCTTAAGAATGAAGACATAGGAGTGGTTTGGAGGGCTGGGTAATTTTACCTCCGCACACAAGCTACTCTTCTTCTGTGGTCACAAATGGAGATATTGCGTAATAAAGGGATTTTCCGTATAACTATACTTATGAAACTGTTTGTGTAGCATGATACACCTATTATATGACAAACCTATTAGTGGAATAAAACGCAAAATGAATTTTTGCGAGATGTGTCGCTTTTTTTGCGGGTGAGCGATATGTACTCTCTAAGTATTAAAACACCTATCTACGAAATATATTTATACTATTTGAATGAAATAGAAAATATACTAATGGTTTGTTTGAAGTTAATTTGATGACACATTGAAAGAATAATTTTTAGTTAGAAGCTTCATGGAAATGTGTATAAAAAAATACATTGGAGGGAAAAAAGTATGCGAGACTCAGATTATATCACACTTAGCGATTCAAAATAGATCTCGATCTGCTTCCAATTTCAGAAAGTTATAGAAATAAAGTACAGCTTTTGCTGTAATATTTGTTTTAAAAGTGCCTTTATACACTTTAAAATACATATTATATGGACCTGGGGGGGGGGAGGGGGAGTAGAAAATTTTACCTTATTTAAGAACATTTTTAAAAAATCCCCATGTTTACTTTCACTAACTCTGTTTCTCAAACTGAAATTTTACAAAATTCGAAGCAGCATAATTTGGTAAGTTTTGGTTGTAAAAGAATGATTTTTTTTTTTAAACAATATCCTTAGACGAAGGATATTTTTCTAAATGTAACTGCTATGACACTCATCTAAACGGTGTCCTTTATAGTTTGGGAACCTATAGAAATAAAATTTTGCATTTTTAATATGTACAATTCCTTGTAACAGAAATACCCTATCTAAAGACTACTTGATTTCTATATTTGTTTCTAGCATTTGTGGTTTAGGAGATAATTGGGGTGACTTTTTAAATTGCCCCATACATTGAAGGAAGTTAGGGGATCCATGACTTGTAAATCCGCTTCAAATGTGCTACAAAGTAGTGTGTATACTACTTAGCTTTGGTATGTGTAGAGATACAGAATGCATAAAGATGTTATATTTTTTTATGTAGTTCTGTTGGGGGAGAAAAAACCTGCAAATTGTCAGAAACCTGCAGGAAATAATCTGATGTTAATTCTATTACACAGCTTTCCCAACTGTTTTAGACAAAAACAAGTTTTAAAAAATTAAATTTTGCCAAAATTACAACATTTTTCTTAAGGGGACTCTTCACTCACTTGAAAACACCCAATCTGTAATGTTAAACCAATGGGCAGGTTGTTTTCGAATTTTTTGTTTAAATTTGAATATTTTTAAATGATTTTTTTTTTTTTTGCATAGGATAGCTGAGGTTGATCTTTAATATGTTTTTTTTTTTTTTTTTTTTTACTTATTCGATTTCGGTTGCAGATTATTTTAATAAAGCTACTTTCATTTTCAGAACCAGTTTCGAAGCTAAATGTTCCTTCATAAAAAAAAAATCAGCTACCAATACCAAAAAAGTAAAAAATAATCATATTGAAGATCAAGCTCAGCTATCCTATGTAAAAAAAAAAAAAAAGTTTAACAATATTTAAATGAGAAATTCGAAAACAACCTACCCATTGGTTTATTAACATTACGGAGCATGTGTTTTTTCAAGTGAGTGAAGACGAAGAGCCCCCTTATAGCGGTTAGTTCTCAAGTTCCTGCTCAACAATACAAAAATTTCACTTATTTTTAAACATTGACATAAGACTAACAGAAGTGACAATTGAATTAGTTTGTAATCGAATAGTGTTTTTTTATTTTTTGATAAATTGCTTATTGAGTTGCATGAGAGTATTGCTATGTGATAAGGTTTTCACCTTTCTCGAGCTGCTTAGCGTTCGGAACATCAAAGTTGACAGCCTTTTCTGAATGATCTTCTTTTATCAAAAAATGTAAAGCGCCATTCGATTGCACACTTTTTGAATAAGAATACCTGCCAATTTCATGAGTTAAAAAAAAAAAAACGCAGCTCCCTTTGACTATAAGAACAGCTTTAATGAATGAATAAGAAACTGAACTTTCATCAATCTACACAAATTTCTTCAGTGGATAAAATAAAAGAGACTGATTTCTCTTCAAATAACGGGTTATTCTATGCCAAATCAACCAAAAAATTTCAATATTCAACCTGACCATTTCAGATTTCAATGAAACTGCCAGGAATCATTATCCCTGATGATATAAATGAGAATATATTTTTAATTTTATTATCTCATTAAATTTTCATACAATTAATTATTTAAGTTTTCAAAAATGATCATTTTTGGTTTGCATAAATGTTTTCAATTTTGAAATTCTCAAGTTCTATCAGGCGTCATAACCCCTCATTTTAAAGAGAATTTCATGAGGTTTGATTTGATATGCAAGTTGAATATGCTTCATTAAAAAATAATTTTTTAAAATTTGAAATAAAAAAAATTTTTAGAGAGTGATTTTTAAAAATTTCGAAACAATGTATGTTTTATGTAATATTATAAGCTTGAAATTTTTAGAGTGGGATCATCTCAATGAGATCAGTTATTAAATAAAAGCTAAATATTACAAATGATAATCTGACTAACTTATTTTGTTATTTTTTGTTATTTTTTTTTGTATGGTAAACTTTAGCTTTTATTTCATAACTCCTGATTCCATGGAGATCCCACTCTAAAAATTTCAAGCTTATAATATTACATAAACATACTTTTTTTTTTTAAATTTTTAAAAAACACAATCTAAAAATTTTTTAAATTTCAAATTTAAAAAAAATTAATATTTTTAATGAAGCATAATCAACTTGCATATCAAATCAAACCTTATGAAATTCTCTTTAAAATGAGGGGTTATAGAACTCTCTACGCCTGATAGAACTTGAGAAATTCAAAATTGAAAACATTTATGCAAGCCAAAAAATGATGATTTTTCAAAATTTAAATAATTAATTGTATGAAAATTTAATGAGATAAAAAAATTATAAAAATATATTCTCATTTATATCACCAGGGATAATGATTCCTGGCAGTTTCATTGAAATCTGAAATGGTTAGGTTGAGTCACTGGTTGATTTGGCGTGGAATGGACCCTAAGGGGAAATTTCATCCTTATAACAGAGAAAAAAAAAATTAGGAAAGTTTTTTCAATTGACGGATATTTTACCTCCTGTAACAGAGAAAAAAATAACGGACGTTTCTTCATAAAACTGAAAATTTTCCTCCTATAACGGAGTAAAACATAACGGACGTTTCTTCAAAAAACGGAAAAATTCCCTCCTATAACGGAGAAAAGCATAACGTACTATCTTCAAATAACGGAAATTTTCTCTCCTGTAACGGAGAAAAACATAACGGATGTTCCTTAAATAACGGAAAATTTTCCTCCCATAACGGAGAAAAAATAAACAGATATTCGTCAATTCACGGAAATTTTCTCTCCTGTAACGGATTAAAAGATAACGGACGTTCCTTCAATAACGGAAATTTTTCTTCCTTTAAAGGAGAAAAAATAAACGGATATTCGTCAATTCACGGAAAAATGCCGGCAGCGCTGCTGCCAGTCCAATTTCCGTGAATTGAAGAGAGTTTTTTGAGAGTGTAGAAGTGGGACGAAATTAGAAGAGGGGACGAAATATGGGCATTTTACCCTATGTCTTTATAGTACATTTTAAACTCGAGGTATTTGTTCAATTTTTTTAGACAAATATTTACTTATTTAAAAACATTTGTCACAGACAGACAAATAAACAGACTGACAGACAGGCAATTCATAAAAATAGTCAAGTCGTATTCAGGACAGGACCTTCTAAAACGCATAAATCCATCGAAAAAGTATCCATGTAAAGTCCAATCATCCATGTAAAGTCGAAATTTTTCATAAATCCAATAATATCTTCTTGTAAAGGCAAAAGAAAGTAATAAAAAATGAAAGATTCGATTGTACCCGTAATGTAGGATCGACAGCAATGGAGATTCGATTTATTACAGGTTCGATGTCGGTCCTTACCTGCAGGTAGAATTGTTAACCCTCCGTCTACCAGACGGGTCCATTGGACCCGACAGGTACATACAAAATATTCATTCAAACCAGAAATTTCTTTAAAATAAACTAAGTATATAAACCAGACAAAAATAAGGTAAATAAATAAGTTAAATAGTTTTAAATAAAAATTCTGGTGTAGAACGTTTTATTAAAACTTGAATAAAATTCCCGGTAGATCTAGGGTTAATCTTTAACTTAGTTCAATTCAATTCGCACTGCGGTCGATTCCTCGATTTGGATCTAATTGTTCATTTTTATTTCCCTTTAAATTGTCATTGCGCTCGATTCGTGGATACGGATATTTTTCAATTCTGGTTCTTACGGGGATAGATCGATATTTCTGTTCTATTTTCATGGAATTATATATTTATTTTTCCCCTTTTACTATTTTAATGTCAGAATTGCTAGAAAATTTTGTATAAGGCCTTCTTTTTTTTTCTTTCCAGATTAAATTGTTTTACTTTTGTTTAGAAGACTAGTTATTCAGTTTAATAGTTTATTAAGTTGTATTTTTTCAAGTTCGTCCCCTCTCGTCTCCCCCCTACTTCCCCAACAATCTTTATTACAGGCCCGTTCAAAATATGCATGGAATTTTTAAAATGTCTCATTTTTATCCTATACTATTATAATACCACAGTTTGAGACCTTGACTAAAGGTACATTTGATGTTGCCTCTCGGACTTTTTGGGGCTTAGCTGCCCCCTCGGGTGGAGGGAGGGAAGTCACATTTTGTTTTGTCCAAACCTTCTCGTATAACATATCGTTGGAAAGCTTTTAATGCTCTCTTTTATTTTCTGTCCCTCCTCCCCCCCCCCTCAACCCAGTTACGCGCACTTGGTACTTTTTATTGTTCCAGTGTGTGTAGTCTGCACGAAAAGTTATCCAATATTATATAGCTTCATTTTGTTTCAGGTATTATTTTCGCTATCATATTAAGAATAGAAATGATTCTGCTTTCAGTGTCTATTGGTTTAGTCGCTATTACAGGACCATTCAAAATATGCATACATTTTTTTAAATGTCTAGTTCTTGGCCAAACTTATTATAATGCTTCATTCGGAAACATTGACCAGACCAAAGGTATGTTCGACGTTGCCAAAAGTTTTATGTCCTCGGTTATCCCTTCATGACAATTAAGGGCTTAGTTGTGCCCTTGGGAGGCATGTTTTCATTTTTTTATTGCCCATCAGGTCATATAGCGTTAGAAAGCTTATTGTCCGCAAATTGATACTTTGCTCCCCTACCCCCCCATCTGTTACCCATTCTTCTTTTACATCAGTATCATACATTTATTCTGTTGCTTTGTTCCAGTCTTGGCTTGGAATTAAGTAACCATATTTGGTTGTTCTCCCTAACCGCTATTCTCCTTAGGGAGGGATTCTCTAATTTTTCCCTACAATCGATTGTCGGAAAACAGTTTCTTTACCCAAAAGCTAACATGACATTTATTCTATTCTGTAGGGATCAATCATGCTCAAACTCTTGAATCGATATTTTTTACAATAATTTCACAGCAATATATATTTAGTCTTCCGGTTTTACTATTTTATTGGCGAAACTGCTGTCAAATTTCGTATATCAGCCTTTATTCACACCGGGTTAAATTTTTAGTTTAGAAGGCAAGTTATTTGGGTTATTAATTTATTAAATTGTACTTTTTCAGTTCGTCACCAGTCCGCTTCTCACCTCACCCCTCCCCAAAACCCAATTTTCTTAATTATGTTCCGAATTCAATGAAACATTTTTGGCGTTCTTCCCGAGACATTTGGTTACCAAGTACACATTGATATTATATCTGCAGCTCTTGGTAAGCACTTCTTATGACCAATAATAAAAATGTTTGGCTTTTCCAGTTCAAACTTTTCGTCCTTTGTTTAACCCTTTATGTACTGAATTATGAATTCATGAAAATTTTATCTTCTAAAGCATTTTTCGTGATGCTGTTTAAACTACATTAGAAGATTAATATAATCATTTAATAAATTTTAGAAGGATTTTAAAAGGATTTAGAAGGATTCATCAAATTTGAATTTATAAGGATTTTACGCAATATTTATAACCCCACTCAAATCTTTTATTTTAAATATTTTTCTTCGTATTTTGTAGAATTAGGAAACGTACAAATACAATGTTCTTACAACAGAAATATAGAAATATTTTGGAATTGAAAAATCCCCCCCCCCCCCCAAAGCCAAGAAATCTGAAAAGATTTTTCCTTTTAAAAATATTTTTGTTTTTTGTAACCTTTTGGAACAAGATAAAGTAATATATCTATAACTCAATCTAAACTGTATCAATTGATACAGTTTACATCGATTAATTGTTACAGTTTGATACAACTGTAACAATTAATCGATGCATTAAATTAATTTTATAACAAGTTATTTTAATGGTACTTATAAGTACCATTTATATTATTAATGTTTGTCAAGTGTATACACATAAAAATGCTTTCTAAAATGCTTTAATACGCCATTTATTTCAAACCTGATTGTGCGATGTATTTTTATAGCAAACTGTGCCAAAGAAAGCAAAACCTATTTACTGGGGTGTAAAAAAAATCATGATTTTTTTATTTAAATCAGATTTTTCTTATTTAAATCGGATTTTTATGATTTTTTCACAGCATTCAAAGCCAATTGTCCCAAAACAATCAGAGATTATGCCCACTTGCTGTCTACTGGAGACAGTAAGTGACTGTTTCCTGATGTCAATTCAGTAGCTATTCCAGATTACATTTCTTTTTCGTTGCTGAATAGTGTTGCAAATTAAAAGATAAAAGTTACCATAAGACATTTATTTTCGAGTGCAATGCATTCTGGAATGATTTTAGATGCAGTTTGCAAGAATTGTTTTTTAAAACATTGTTTTTTTTTTTTACTTTCTCATGCGTTTATCTATTGTGTAGTTTGAGACACTGGCATCAAGATTATTTTTTATTTGTTAGGTGAAGATATTTTGGGCCGTATGGCAAAGTAGTAGATAGGAAGTTTAAATCAACCCTGTTACATACAAAACCAAAATTGAATTTACTACAGAATAAGGTAGCGGGGATGTGTCACTAACATAATCCACATCAGGAAAAATGCTAAATCAATATTTAAAAAAATTCTGTTAAAAATGTTTTTGTTTATAAAATTTTCAAAAGTGAACTTGTGAGCATGGAATGTAGCATTTAGTATGTAGTCCAGGCAATAGGGAATTTTACTTAGCAAAATTAATGGTAGTTCTAGAAATCGGCTTACTTTATGTTTCTTGGGTCGCTGAATCCGAATTTGTGGCTTCCCACCAAAATTTCCCCCGGCAACCTCCCCCCCCCCCCAAATTTTGGTAAAAAACCCCCAATAAAGGTTTTTATTAAAAAAATCAAATTTTTATTGTTTTAGGGAAAAAGTATCTAGAAATTCAGAAAGTGGACAAAATTTGCAACAAATTAGATGCATGACATTATGGCTTAGCATGAAGGGGGAGGGGGATCTGCGTCGGAACATGCGCCGCGGTGCTGCATGGACTAAGTTGCGCAATTCCACTTAACCACTCACACGTTTACATTCGCCCTGCCATTTCCCCTCCGAACTTTCTCTATAAGGTTTATGTTTTTTGGGTCACTGAATCCGAATTTTTAACTTACCCCCAAAATAGTTGTTTTTAACTTAAATTTCTTATAGTTTTAGGGGGAAAGCATTACGAAATTCAGAAACTAGACAAAATTTGCAACAAATAGGATATATGACATTATGACGTAGGATAAACGGGGAGAGAGGGAGCTGCCTCGGAACATTCCCCGCGCGCTTTTCTCAAAAACCAAATTTTTTCAAAAAATCAATTTTTTGGGGGGTTGCCGGGTGAAATTTTGGTGGGAAGTTACAAATTCGGATTCAGCGACCCAAAAAACATAAAGTGAGTCGAAATCCAGAACTAGTATTAATTTTGCCAGGTAAAATCCCATATTGCCTTAACTTCATAACTTAGTGCACGTAGCGCCGCAGTGCATGTTCAGAGGCAGCCCTTCCCCTCCCCGTTCATCCTGCGTCATAATGTCATATATCCTATTTGTTGCAAATTTTGTCTAGTTTCTGAATTTCGTAATGATTTTGCCCTAAAACAATAAGAAATTTAAGTTAAAAACAACTATTTTTTTTTTTTTTGGGGGGGGGGGGGGTTCGGTGGGAAAAATTTTGAGGGGAAGTTAAAAATTCGGATCCAGCTACCCAAAAAACTTAAAGTAAACCTTATAGAGAAAGTTCGGAGGGGAGATGGGAGGGCGAATGTAAACGTGTGAGTGGTTAAGTGGAATTGCGCAACTTAGTTCACGCAGCACCGCGCGCATGTTCCGAGGCAGATCCCCCTACCCCTTCATCTTAAGTCATAATGTCATGTATCTAATTTGTTGCAAATTTTGTCTACTTTCTGAATTTCTAGATACTTTTCCCCTAAATCAATGAAAAAATTGATTTTTTAAATAAAAACCTTTTTTGGGGGCATTTTACCAAAATTTGGGGGGGGGGGGTTGCCGGGGGAAATTTTGGTGGGAAGTTAAAAATTCGGATTCAGCGACCCAAAAAACATATAGTAAGCCTTTTTCCAGAACTACCATGAATTTTGCTAGGTAGAGCCCCTATACGGTCTCTATTGCCTGGACTAATGTGCAACTGTGTAAGTAAGAAATGAGGACAAAATATTTAAACATCTTAGAACAAGTGACAAACATTTGAACATTAATAGAATAAATACACACCTATACTGACACTGTCATCACTTTAAATCAAACAGCACATGCAACATAAACCAATCGCAAATGATTCTAAAATTGAAATTTTTAATAAAATTTCCAAAATATTATAAAAACCTATAAAAATATAGTGAAATAAATTACTTTTAACATATATATATTATCTAATGTACTTTCGAAAAAATTATTTAAAACCTATCATAGATCTGGGGTAGTGATACCGAAACATAGCTGAATTTCAACTGACAATTATAACAAAGTTCAACTTAAACAAGGATGGGTGCAATTCGAATGCATGTACGTGCATTTTAAATTTATTAAATGATTTCTAGCTGATTTTTTTATTTAGATTATTTAACTAATAAAAAAAGAAATGAATGTGAAATCTTTGGTACAGCCCGGTATATTAATATGCAGATTTTTTTTAGGTCATCTATTAGGCTAAATTTTAAATTTGACAAAAAATGCATAACCCTCCTTAAAGACACACTTCTACAAATAGCCATCTTATGGCAATATATCCAGTTCTTTGCATAGCACAATATAGGATTTTATTTATATTCTACAACCATCTCTTAGCATATGAAATATATTCAGCTGGAAAATGCATAACTTAAAAGCCGCCTTTATGAGTAATTCACACCCATACACACTAATGCTATCAAATTCTTTTGTCTACTAATAGAATCTATAGAATTTACACACAACTTACAATATGTAGAAATATATTTTAACTTAAAAGTGCATACATAGGGTGTCCCACAAGATACGCAGCGTCTGATATGTACAGATGCGGATAGAGCACATCAATATGAGTATTTTAAATGGTAACATGTGGAGTCCCGAAATATATAGCGAGACAGTCTAATTACGGGATGAACGTTATTGACGCATCCAATAGTGGTATTCCAAATGACGATGTCTACGACGAATACACAACATGGAAGATTCCCCGGATGACTATGCAAATTTGTGGCAACCAATGAGAGGGAAAGTGCGTCTGGCAGTGAATACGCAATATCCTTCCGCGTCATACTATAAAGCTAGAGAAGAGATTTGAAGAGAATGAGTTGGGCGTTACTCGCTAGTAAAGTAGGGTTGTATCGTTATCGTTTCGTTTTTGTTGTGTTACCGTTTCGGTTCTGAATTGAGCAAATATGCCACTGAGCATCGTGTTTTCATGGTACTGACTTACTATGAATTGCAATCCCCAGCGGCTGTGATTAGAAAAATCAAGAAAAAATTCGCCAATCATCGCAACATAAGCGGCACGACAATCAAACGAACGTACGACAAATTTAAGGTGACCGACAGTGTGTTGGACAATGTGATAGCAATGGGGACCAAAGAGATATGAGTGCACGAACCGAAGTTAATGTTAAGAAACTGGGAGAAGTGTGCGAAAAAAGTCCATCAGCTTTGGTACGACAGGTGGCTCAAGCAGTCAACATGCCCAAAAGAACGGTGCATCGGATAATGAGGAGGGATGTGGCTTTGTTCCCTTACAAAATCCAAATCAATCTGCCATGGACGAAATTGGTTGGTTTAAGGAGGTTTGATTTTGCAAACACGATGATTAGTAAGGTTGAAGATCGCAAAATGGATTTTAATCGGATCTGGTTCAGTGACGAGGCGCACTTCCACCTCCAAGGACATGTTAACAAACAGAATTGGATGTTCTGGGCCAACGTAAATCCCCATCATGCAATAGTTCGGCCACTGCACCCACTGAGACTCAGTTTGGTAAGCGTTATCTGCCGAAGGCATTATTGGACCAATTTTTTTCACTGGAAATGTCACCGTTGACATTTATTTTGACGTGTTGCATGACTGTGTCATGCCATTCTTGCATGGCATGGATAGAATAAGCGATTATTGGTTTATGCAAGATGATGCTACACCTCACCGCACTCGTCGTAACTTCGACCACTTAATGGAACTTTTTCGCGATAGAATCATCGGGTTGGACTCTATTACGAAAACAGGCAATGGTATAGACACCGTACTCCTCGGATCTTAACCTGTGTGATTTTTTTTATGGAGACATCTGAAAGACACAGTATACCGCACACAGCCCAAAACATTAGACGACTTGAGAGTAGCAATGGAAAACAAGATGGAGGAATTTGGAAGAGATCTATTGCAAAAAATAATTGCGAACTTCCATTCCAGACTTCAAAATGTTATTTGTTCGAGCGGCGGACATTTCGAAAATCTGTTGTATTGAAAGTTCTCGACAAACATTGATTTCCACTTGGTTTTTATCTCATTTCTTGTGTTTTTCATATGACAAGCTTCACACCTTAATTACATTATCACGCTATATTCGTGGACCTCACATGTTAGCATTCAAAATACTCATATTGACGTGTGCTTTCCGAATATGTACATATCAGACACTTCGTACCTTGTGGGACACCCTGTAGCTCATAACTGAAAATACACTTCCAGCAATGATTGCTCATAGATAGCACTGTAGTTGAAAATTTTTGTATTTAATTAATGAACGATAATAGCTCATGTAATCGTACCTGTAATCGCACTATAAATCAGTCATACACACACTTTTTCCTCGCAACAAACTCTACTTATATAATAATGTAAGCTAAAAAATCATTAAGATAGTAAAATAGTCAATCAAAAGTAGTATGAAAGTAGTAATCAAAAGTAGTATAACAAAGTTAATGCAATTAGTATTAGCTATTTAACACACATAAAACATACCATTACTGTATTTTAAGGATAAAAAAATCCGTTGATTTACTTTACAAAATAAGACTTTTTATCAATGCAATAAAAATGTTTATATATAGAATGAAAATTGAAATAATTTTTAATAATATTTGATTAAAAAACTTATATATCATTGTAGTGTAAATTGCATTACATGCAAAAAGGAATTTTGTCTGAGCAAATAAAAATTAGATGCTTTAACAAAATTTAAATTGATTCTAAATAACAAGACAATTTTCTTCTCACTATATAAATAAACAAAACAATATTGAAGGTCTATAATATAACTTAGGTGCATCTCACATTTTTGAAAATATGAATGCATTATTGTGTTTTGGACTACAGATTGGGCATATATAAATGAATAATAAATACTCTTGCACGCTACATTCTACACAAGCATGTTTTAGTGCACCTCAAATTTTCATACTAGATTCATTCAATAAATTCTTGAAAGACTAAGATAAACCACAAACAATTTTGTCCTATAGACCATAAATAGAATGGAATTAGAGTCCTGTGCAGGGCGAGTATAACCCGGCCCCATACATTACATTTTAAGTCAACCTGACCCAAACCCGACAAAAAAAAAATTCGTTGACCCGAGCCGACAAAATATATTTCGGCAACCAGACTTGAAAACGATGTATTTCAACCTGCATCCGACCTGAACCTGCAAATTTCCAACTCGCAAACCGAACCGAACTCTTAATAGAAAAGCAAATCAGGTTTTAATGCCATTATAAAAAATAATCTACAATTGTATATCTAATATCATTTTTATGTTTTGCATAAAAGAATGAACAAATATATATTCTTTAATATTCAAACCTCTGAACAGCAGACACCTCGGGATCATTGAATACAGTCAAACATCGGGTCGTGTTACCCTGAATTTTGTTTTTTCAGCTCGGAATGATCTAATTCTTTTTTCTGCTGGTCGAATTCACGCTAGAAGAATTCTTGCGTGTCATATATAGATTTTTTGCCACTGAGGTTGCTGAAGTTTTCCACAAACAGCTTGAGCACAACTATGTTTCAAATGAATATAAATATGTATTTGAATATTTGAGTATGTATTCAATTTACTGCATGAGAAATAATATGTACATAAGAAATGTGATCATAGATTATTCTTTCTTTATGAACATTTTTTTCTTCTTTTGAAACATGAAAAATACTATCAACATTTTGTTTTTGATACGCACAAAAACACATGTATCGTATTTTTTATAGTTTATGTACACATGCACATGTCATGTGTGTGTGGATTGAGAGGTGCTTGCTAATCAGAGATACAAGCATTCAAATATATAAGGAAATGAAAAGGAAAAATGTGTTCTCTAAATAGATGTGTCCGCCTTTCGGGATAAAAGACATTATGGAGGTCTTATTTTATATAGATTTTTAAACTGAAAAAATATTTCAGACATTGTTTTGAAATTCGGATCAAACCAAACCCGATCTGCTAGAGCCAAACCCAACCTGAAACCGATCCGAATCCGAAACAATGAAAGTCAACCCGACCCAAAGTAAAAAAAGGAAGTAAAACCAACCTGTAACAAAAAAATCCAGCGCCAACCTGAGTGTGCAGGTAAAACGATTCGATGCAGGACTCTAAATGGAATGATTTTGAATGTCCCTCTGAACGAACTTTAAATCCCACACACTTCATTTTCAATAGCAAATGTGCCATAACAAACCTCAGAGACATATATCAATTACATGTTAATCCAAAGTAAGTCACGACAGTTAGATCACAGATAGAAGACAATTCAATCAAGGACATAAATACTTTTCAAATACATTTTAAAGTTTTAAAGAAAGATTGAATTGAATGAGGAAAGCTATCACTTTTCACCAACCTTTATTGACATTTTAAAACCTCATCAGATTGTTATTCCTTCACAGAACAACAAACAGTGAATCAAACACACAAGCAAATTTTTGTAATATTTTATTTTCAATATTAGAGGGCATTTTGGGCATAGCGACACTTTAAAGAAAATCATTTTTCATTCTAAAAGTTTATAAAACAGTCAGTTTTACAGTTTATTGATTGAAATCACTTTTAACACAAGTTATTTTAGATTAAATATCATCAATCATCAGAAAATTTTATAGGCTTATAAATCTATATTTTGTAAAAAAATAAATAAATAAATAAATAAATAAATAAATACAGATTTGAAAGATTTTTGAGATAATCTAAAGCAAGATCAAAATAAAAAAAGTGTTTTGCATTCCTGATAAGTTGATTTACTAGTTTAAATTACGAGGGTCGATCCAGAAGTAAGGTTCCCAAAGAGCTCCAGCCCCACGGGCAGGTGCGAGGCAAAATACGGCAACAGCACTGTGCGCGTCTGTTCCCGCACTCGTGATTCCCCCGGCCGCGCTTCGCTGCGCCGCTAATTCTTGGCTCAGCAGCCGTCTGAGATGGAGGTTCCCATTGTTCATCACGGCAAGTGCGAGATTCCTCCCGTAATTCGCTTTTTGCACGCCAAAGGGACTCCACCCGTGGATATTCGTCGTCAGTTGACAGAGGTGTATGTCAGTTCAACACGTCCGAAAGTGGTGCAGGGAGTTTAATGCCGGTCGGAAAGATGTCCGCGATGAAGAATGGAATGGAAGACTGTCAGTTTCGGAGGCGGTTATCGGACCTCGCACCTAGTGATTATCACTTGCTCCCCAATTTAAAGGAACACTTGGGTGGCCAACGCTAAGACTCCTATTATAGGAGTTCTAGACAACGCTTCCGAAGAAATGGTGACGTCAAAGAAGAGGTGAAACGCTTCCTCAACCGGATGGCGGCGGAGTTCTACGACATTGGGATACAGAAATTGGAGCACCGTCTACAAAAATGCGTAGAAAAAGATGGCGATTGTGTAGATAAATAGAGCAAACTTTCTTCTTTCCAACGGTGTAAATTTCTATGAGAATGAACATTGTTGTCAATTTATAAATTTAATGGGAACCTTATTTCTGGATCGACCCACGTAGAAATATTTTCATTGGATGCTGTTTTTATTTTGAAGATTGTAACAGGTCGCAAGAAATCCTATTTTTTACTACTAGATTTTCTCTAGGTTCCTATACAAAAGAAGAATCAAAATTAGTTAATAGCAAATAACAAATTACAGGAGTAAATATGAACTATTGGATTACGCATTTGTGAATTTTTTTTTGTTTATCTCACACAAAAGTTTTCCCAGCAGTATGTATTAACAGATGTCTGCTAAAACAACTCTTGTGAAAAAAACTTCTTGTTGCACATCTTACACATAACAGGTTTATCACGAGTAAGAATTAATAGATGTTTGCTTAAATTATGCATATGAAAGACTTTTTTTGCATATGTCACACATAAAATGTTTCTCACCAATGTAAATTTACAGATGATTGTTTAACACACTCTTGTGAGAGTATTTCATTTCGCATGTCTCATAAACAAACGATTTCGCACCAGTAGAAATTAACAGATGTTTGTTTAAATCACTTTTACTACAGAATTTTTTTTTTTGCATATCTCACATGCAGAAGGTTTCTAACCAGTATGAATTAACAGATGCTTATTTAAAATATCCTTACGAGAGAATTTTTTGTTGCATATCTCACAAACAAAAGATTTCTCACCATTATGAATTAACAGATGCTTTCTCAGGCTACTCTTGTGAGAAAAGTTTC
Organism: Maratus speciosus; assembly: GCA_963932465.1. Lineage (NCBI taxonomy): Eukaryota > Metazoa > Arthropoda > Arachnida > Araneae > Salticidae > Maratus > Maratus speciosus. Next base: position 644,759,323 of record OZ010786.1, on the reverse strand, counting down.
TGTTGCATATTTCACAAACAAAAGGTTTATCACCAGTATGAATTACCAGATGTCCGTTTAAATCGTTCTTATGAGAAAATTTCTTGTTGCATACCTCACACATAAAAGGTTTCTCTCCAGTATGAACTAATAGATGCCTGCTTAAATTACTCTTTCGAGAGAATTTCATGGTGCATATCTCGCACAGAAAAGGTTTCTCACCACTATGAATTAACAGATGATCGCTTAAATGGTTCTTACGTGAGAACTTCTTGTTACATATTTCACACATAAATGGTTTCTTTCTTTCATCAGTATGATATAACAGATGTTGTTTAAAATGGCTCTTTTGAGAGAATTTCATGCTGCACGTCTCACACACAAAAGGTTTTTCACCAGTATGAATTAACAGATGCCTGATTAAAACACCCTTACGAGAGAATTTCTTGCTGCATACCTCACACACAAAAGGTTTTTCAATAGTATGACTGAGCAGATGCTTGTTAATACAGCTCTTTTGAGAGAATTCCATGTTGCATGTCTCACAAACAAAAGATTTATCACTCAGATGTACACAAAAGGTTTTTCACTGCTGTGGACAAACAAATGTTTGGTTAAATGGTTCTTAACTGAAAATTTCTTGTTGCATACCTCACAAAAATGATTTCTCACCAATATGACTATGAAGATGGGCATTTAAATGAAACTTTTGAGAAAATTCTTTGGAACATACCTCATAAACGAACACTTTTTTTGTGAGTCAAAAGCTGTTTTTTGAAAAATATTTTGCAGAGAAATATTTAGCGCATTAAAGACTGTTTTGAATTGTGATGTATATGGCTTTATGCATCTGTAATAAAGTTAATCTATCATTCATTACGATTAATTTAAAAGCAATACATTAATTTTTTAATGTAATACATATATTTTCTACCTCTACAATTATTAACAATTACAATTACCTAAACCCACACATAACTTACAGTTGCCTTTACATTTAAAAATACAGGGAAAAACTAAAGGCTTAAATGAGTTCTATATAACAAGTTTCTGCTACGTGATTTTTTTTCTGTTATCCATATTGGATGTTTTATGAAGTTTATTAATACTTTCAATACTTTTTGTGCACATGCTGGTGTGTGCAAAAATATTAATTACAAATTTTGAAGATACACATGTTACATTTATAATGCTTTTCTAATATTTTAAAAAATATCCTTATCTTCTGCATTTGACATCTATATTTTTTAATTACACAATAATTTCTCTAACACTCTCTATTTAAAAAAAAAGGGAAAAATATTTTGAAAAAAAAAATAACTTGTTGATTATTGTGACTATTTTGTCTCTAATTATTTGTAATTACTATTTCGTAAAATTAATGTTTAAATAAATTTGTGTTTGGTAACAAACATGTAACCATAGTATGGCCGATTATGTATAAAAAAGTATGCACTTTTAATCTTCCCAAACTCACATAATTTACAATTGACTTTAAATTGATATTAATCTCATACAATTTGCATATAGAAAATTTGTAAAAGATTTTTTTTCTCTCCAAGTTCTTTTATTTGGTATAGCTGACACTTTTGCTAGAACATTGGAATACGTTTTAATAATGTTGCTGTTTTTGTGTTGGTCTTTTGGAATGTATTTAGGAAGCTAAACAGATTTATAAATAATCTTCCATCTCTTTAATGCATAATTTACAGGCTAAATCACACTCAAGATAATAAAAAAGCTACTTCTGAATTGTGCAGGCTAATATTTGTCAAAAGTATGTAGTTTTAATATTTTTTAAAATTAAAGTGTCTCTATAAAATTATATTTTAAGCTCTAAACCGAAACCTCATTTTCTTCTTTTTTATAACATTATGTGGTAAAGACTGTTTCTTTATATTTTTGTACTTTGAATTACAAATGTCAAATTCAAACATAAGATAAGCATGCATCCTTAAGGAATTTCTCTAAAAATTATTTTTTAATTTATACACTTATATTTTTTTATATTATATTAGTCTAGCGTAAATATTTAACTAATTTCACAGTCATATTTCCCATTGCAACTCAAAATTTAATTGCAATAACAAGAATAAATCAAAACACTTAAAAATTTATTAATGGTCATTGAAATGTTCATAATAAACAGGAACACCCTACATAAAGTAATACCATGTATATAAATTTTGTGTATGTGTGTGTGTATTTTTAATGGAACAGCATGGACATAATTTTGCATCAGCAAAATCATTATTTGCAGCACAAAAAAGACATTTCGGAGCAGCAAAATGGTCCCTTTTTTAAGAAGTAAAACATCTTTTGGGGAAAAAAACACAAAAAGGAAAAAAAACAGGCAGTAACTAATTAGTTTAGGGAGGGAGATAAATAAAGAATTAAGACATAGTGTAAAATAAACATACTTTCAAACAGGCCAACAGAACAAAGACAATTTTTTAACGGGTTGGGACGACTTAAAAAAAATTAAATACGCTTTTTGGGCTGATAAAAATATTAAATTAATAAGAAATTTCAAATAGCTGGACTAAAATGACAAAATAGGAAGGATTTTCAGTGGACCTGGCTGAGTCGAAAATAAGCATAAATGTGCAGCATGAGCCGATTCTATTTTGACACAATAAAGAAATTTGTCATATCCAGCATGGGGATAAGTATTTAAAAGTATTATTATTATAAGTACTAGACCAGGTCTGGCCTGGGTTAGTTAGTGTTCAGGCTGGGTCAGGAAATGTCAAAGCTAGATGTAATTGCACCAGAGTTATGTCAGACTGCCAAATTTTTTTGTAAATATAATAGTGATATTGCACGTTTGTCAATGAAATCTTTGGAAATGCACTTTGGTTTAATACATTACAGAGAAATAATTTAAAAAATCCATTTTATTTTTACTATATAGATTTAAAATTATATTTTAATCATCTTTTTCTCTTTTATACAAAGCTTCTTTAATTTTTTTTAATGTCTTTGAATGTAGCATTTTAAGAGTCCAAGTGATATGCTATTCCGTACTCTATGGCTTGCGTATATACAGCCTGAAACACTGGTCTTTTTACACTGGTCTGGATAAGCTTTTGGCAACCTTTGAAAATGAGAAAAAGTAGCACACAAAATTCAAATTAATCTAGAGTTTGTTTTGTTGGTTGCTGCTTTTTACACTGCAAGTCTGGTCAACGCTTATTGTTTTTGGTTCAGACTGAGTGATTCATGCAGGTTAGGCTCGGGTTAACACGATTTTTCAAAAGTTAGTTCTATATACCGCCAACCTACTTTGGTCCATCTCATAAAAAGGGTTTTTATTCCTTGTATTGAACAAACAAGATAATTTTGAGTATTTGCCCTTGAAAAATATTTTATACCCCACTATAGGGTATTTGAATAGTTTGGAGGTAATTTAATTTTTTTAAGTGAAAACACTGGATGTGTTTGTAAACAACTGTTTTCGTATGTAAATTTTAACTCTCCAAACTTTCTATCGTGAAACAATCTGGATAAGAGCTACAAATAAGGTAAATGTCAAAATATTACCTTTAGTAACCTGTAACCCTTGTGTGATCATAGTTTTTCCTTTAACTTTTTATTTCATCAGGAAATGTTTGCATTTTCATGAAGCTAACATGAACACTAGTATTTAGGGGCCACTTTGTGTCAAGCCTTTTTTCGTCCAAAACAGGGGCGCGCCAGCAGTATCCGGCGCCTGTGTGCAGAACTTCAATTGGCGCCCCATATTCCTAACCCCTCCCCCCCCCCAAAAAAAAAAGAAAAAACATTTTTTTCCCAAAGAGTATAAATGCATAGCTGCCAAGCCTACCTTCCGGGGTTTTTCTCCAAATCAAATAAACTAATTTGGAACCAGAAAATGAATTTAATGAATTGTGTCTTGTTTCCACAGGGTTATTTTTTATTTCATTTATTAAAGTAAATTTCTGATTAAAAATATTGTTGTTTGAATTAAAAACTAAGGAATGTAGTCAGCTATGCAAATAACGGACATCCCTAAAAGGTGGGTGCTTCAGTTGTTTGCTCTCTCTCCCCACAATGACATACCTCCTAAGTAAATCAGCTTCTTTTACCTCCATCACTCCCGGAATTTTTAAGATCTGATCTTTATTTATATTTATACTTAAAACAGTTCAAATAAACTTTAATTTGGAAATATAGCTGTGTTGAATTAATCAATGGTAGGACTATGACACAAAGAATGGGGTGCTCGTAATACACATAAAAGTAGAAAATCATTTTCTCAAATTATGATGTTTGTAATGCACCGGAACGCGCGTTATAGTACTCTATTTCTTTAAAGTAACGTAACATCAATTAAGGTACGCCTTAAACAATTACCACACGTTGATCATAATTAGGAGTGCATTCGAAAATGTTCCAGTCCCGAACATTTGATTTTATATTAGCAAATATAATACCTTTATTAGCACGTTATAGTACTTTTATTTCTTTTAAAGTAATGTAACATCAATTAAGATGCATCTTAAGCAATTACCACTCGTAGATCATAATTAGGGGTTCATTCGAAAAGGTTCCAGTTTCGGAACATTTGATTTTATATTAGAAAACATAGAACCCTGATGCTGGCTAAAGTTTCGCCCGGTCTGTGTGCGATGGCTAGCAAAATATAAGGCACATACGAGGCTCAAACTTTTTGTGAGGATAGTCGATAGCCTCACCTGATGCATCGTGCACCTAAGTTTCAGAATTTTAAATCTCTAATAGTTGAAAAATTAATTAAAAAGTCCAAATTAAAAGAATGAAAAGTATTCATAATTCAAACAGAGCATAGATATTTTTCAAACCGCAGAGAACTTCTTCAAAAACTCGAAGATAGGGGGAGGGTTAATAGAATTACATAGCTGCCAGGGCGATAAATGTACTGGGCCTTTTTAAAAAGGACTATCTTAAATTCTACTGGTCCTGACAACTGGAAAATTGCACAGCCAGACGCAAAAAAAAAAAAAAAAAAAAAAAAAAAAAAAAAAAAAAACCTTTCAGAACTCCTAAAAATTATTCCGGTACAGGAAGTAAAAAAATCCGCGAAAAATCGATTTGTAAAAAATCTTTTTACTTCCTTCGAAAGAAAGGTTCGAAATCTCTTCCATGGACGCCAGGTGTTCATTGCAGGCAATCGACGTCTTTCAATAGTGGACATTTTCGAACGAATATAAAATTTTCAAAATATAAATTTATAGATTTAATTTTTATTCATCCAGATACAGAATTTTTCGCTGCTTTCAAATATGTAAATTTCTTCACGGTCGCTCAATTACAACATTAGATATTAATTATTATTTCATTAATTGTATGATTCCTTTCAAACTCTCAGTATAAAGCCCATCTTTCGAAACCACAAATGATTTTTATAATATGATTCTTTGGAACGCCGTCAATTTTATTAAAATACATCATTTAGATATTTTAAAGTTATGCATCTAGCCCTATCTTTAAACGCTGTTTAATAATATAAAAAATTTTATAAAAATCGATCCGCAAGTTTTTGCTTTATAAAAAAATCGATTTTTAAAAAGGAAAAGAAATGCTTTGTTGAAACGCGAATTTGTTAAAATTAAAAAAACCTGACGAGCCGATCTATTTGGGACTTCCATATAGTTTATAACACATAATAAAGATTTTAAAAAGTAGGTGGTATCAAATTTCAGGGGGGGGGGAGGGGATAAAAAAATGGGGCGGGGGATGATCAAATATTTAAAACCGTACCATTTTCTACCGTTTTAGATGCGGATTTCTGACGGAGAACTAATGTGGGACTAAAAGATTCGAGATTTGTATTTTTGCAAGATTTTACAGTGCGTACGCAGCACGTCTGTTAAACCCTCATGTGATATATCATCGGAAAACCCTTAAACCACTCTTTCATATTATGAACCTTTCTACACCCCTCACTCAGACCGCCTCCCAGCTCCTAATTATGCTGCAGCAAGATTTGGGCAGCTCATTTGAAGGCTTCACCGAAGGTGAAACTCTTCACGGGCCTTCGATTCGTGAGGTCTATGTTTGATCCCAGATTATTAGAAAGCATTTCCCCGTGGGGAGGGGGGCGGTAAAATGGACTTTTTCATGTAACATATCGTTTTAAAGCTTTTGGCCTGTATTTTACTAAGCACTCACTCCTCTCCTCCTAACTCATTTTTTCATCAGTAAGTAGAGGTCATTTTAAAATTTTAATTTGTTCATTACTACCACATACAATTTTCCAAAAAATCATAAAATAATTTACATAACAAATCTGAACAATTAGCAGCTTCTCCCCCCCCCCCCCCCCACATTTTAACACAGTGAGCGGGTTTTCGTATTTCAGACAAATCGAGTTAAAGATATAAAATCATACAAATTTAAGGTTCATTTAAAAATCACCAAAGAGGGGAGGGTAGAGTCCTGCATCGGGTCGGGTTGCCCGCTTTTACCCGAAACCGACCGGACCCGCGGTTCGGGTCGGGTTGGCGCTATATTTTCTCGCTGTGGGTCGGGTCGGGTCGGGTTGACTTTAAATTTGTTTGGTGCGGGTCGGGTTGGCTTCCATTGTTTCGGGTTCGGGTTGGCTTTTTTACTCTTGCGGGTTGGGTTCGGGTTGACTCGCTTTTTTAAAAGAATGTGGAAAATATTTTTCCCGTTAAAAGCCTATATAAACCGCAGATCAAAGTTTCACAAAAGCAAAATGTGTGTCTGACTGTTTTGTCTTTAGTCATCCTTTCACACCAGTCTTCGAAATAACAAACTGCATTATATTTTTATCCTGTTTTAAAAATACAATACGCAGCAAAACGCTAAATGGTCTTTCCTGTCTAATATATCAAGTGAATAATTTAATTGTGGTGATACGCGATGCACTATGTTAGACGGGAAAATTTTCAAAATAATAACTGCTGATAAACTAAAGGCAGATGGCCACTTGTGTAAAACAAGATGTACCGTTATAAGCGGAACTTTTGAAACCGCAACTAATTTTAAAGCATATTTAAAGATTAGATTTTTTGTTTTATACCATTTAGAATCCTGCATCGGGTCGGATCAGAGGTTTTACTATAGTTGAATATTAAAGAATATAAATTTGTTCATTCTTCTGCATAAAACATAAAAATGGTATTAGAGAATTAGAGGTCTGTATAGGTCGGAATTTCCAAGCCCGCTCGCTCCGTCCCGTCCGGTCCTAGCCCGGCACGGCTCATTTATAATTTTATCAGCTTCGTCTAAATATTTATATCGGGCCGGTAGACCGGCTTAATTGTAGTTATCGGCCCGGCCTAGCACGGGCCGTTAAATTTTTTGCCGGCACGGCTCGTTGAAAAATCTGTCTTAATAAAGCGGCCTGGCCAGTTTGAAATTTTGCCGCCCGCCCGCGGCCCGCACCGGAGCAGACCTCTATTAGAGATACCATTGTAGATTATTTTTCATAATGGTGTTAAACATGATTTGCTTTTCTTACATTGCGGGTTCGGGTCGGGTGCGGATTGATATACTTCGGGTTTGGGTCGGGTTGCGGGTTGTCTGAAATTATTTTTGCGGGTTCGGGTCGGTTGCGGGTTGACTTAAAATGGAATTTGCGGGTTCGGGTCGAGTAAAACCCGACCCGCGCAGGACTCTAGGGGAGGGGTATCGTTCGAAAAAGCTCTCAACACAGAACTCAAAAATATATTTGTTTTACTCTTAGATACTATTATATTTTCAGAAATCCGTCGAAAATGCATGGCAAAATTATGTCCACCCCCTCCTATTTCCGAAACTACTGAAAATAAAATTACGAAAAAATTAGTAGTAGTTGGAATTTATTTAAATCTTGCAGGAAAACTATAGCAATTATCCTGGGTCATGCAGTTTTTCAGATAATCGCAGTTTTCCGTTATACATAAACTTTATTTGGCGGGCGCTCAGCGGGTGAGTTGAGAGAAGTTCGATGTACCTATTGACGCGAAATCATCCAAGAACTCTCGATAATGATTTTCCAAAAGAATTGTCGATAATTAGCTGAGATATTAGAAAAACAAAACTATCTTGGCACAGACCAAAGTGGCCATGCAACTTTGCGACCTCCTTTCGAAGCGCACTTGTCACAATGACAAGATTAAACTTTGTACAAGGTCTTTGTTTTAGGTAAGATGAATCACAATGATAAATAGTCAGCGTTTTTCATTTCAATTGAATTCAATTATTGAAAAATATTTGATAAAATAATTCCAAGTTATTTGCAAAGTCTTATTATTCGTTTAACGAGTATATTTTGTAAGATTGCAGTTAGTAATTAACAAATTTATTGTATGAACTCTCTGTACGCGAGTGAAACTCGCTCATGATCGATTATTCTTTGTTCGAAGCAAATCTATAAAATATACAATTAAAATTTCAATAATACGTAATTCATTTTGAGATTGTTCTCAAAAACATGTTTCCCGACTGCAAATGACATGAAACTTTCTTACATGCTCATGCGCTCGTTTTTTTTATGCGTTGCATACAGTGATAGGCGTGACTGTTAAATTTGTTTGGAATCGAATGGAGTTTTTCATTTCTTTTTTTGCATGCATTGCATTTTGAGTTGCAACCTGTTTTATTTATTTATTGTTTTTGTTATAATGTAGCCGATTGCTATGAATGATTTGTGCTTTTTTCGGCAATTTACTTTTACATGGGTACCGTACATAACCTGGGGGCTTATGTTGCTGTACTATTCTGCAATATAATATCTACTTGTTTTTATATCGTCAGTATGTGTATCTCTACCAATACTACAGTAAGATAGAATTGTTATATATTTTCAATTATTTGAATAATGGAGCCTTCCATGTTTGCTACCAGCTGTAGTGTACCCCTGCTTTCTGAAAAGCTGGACAGGCCTAGGTCTGATCTAGAGCAGGGATGTCAAAAGGGACATTCGCGGTCGCCCTTCCCAATTTTTTATGTTTCTAGCTTTTTTTTAATTTATTTTAGGCGCTTGACGGCGCCCTTAAGCTTTCCGTGGCACCTTACGACCGTGACCTTTCGACAACAAAGCGCCTTTCGAACGTTACCTTTCGATACCGTGGCGCCTTTCGGTATGAGACTCTCCCCTCCCCCCACCTCTAAAACTACGCCGCTGACAATTTCCTATATCTTATAAGTAAAAATGAACTCAGAAATATATCAGAAATGACGCACTTTCGATTTAAATACCGCTTTAATAAATTTAAATTGGATAAAAAAATTTCAAAATTTTCAGCTTCGACTAAAATATTTGGCGCCTTTACTATTCTGGCGCCTGTGTGCGGTGCACACTTTGGACACTGGGTCGGCGCGCCCCTGGTCCAAAAATAGTCCCAATTACTCAGAAATGCGTTTTATACAACCAAATCTCTTAAAACATGTTTTAAGTAACATTTTTTTTTAAATGTTACTGTACCAAAATGTCACATTGTTTTCTATTCCAGTTGCTGACGATAACAGGACGAAAACTGTTTCTTGTTTATTTAATATTAACAATTGGTTTATTGTGTTTAAATGTAAAAACATTTGTTTATCGAGTTTGCAGTGTTAATTTATTAGCAAATGCTATTGCAAGGTGGTTTCAATAAAAATGTGTTCATTTACATGTGAAATGTATTCATTTTATATGAAACTAAGTAAATGGACCAAAGAAGCCCCCAGCAGGGGCAACTTTGTTCCAAAACTTTAAAAATAGTTAAAAAATTAATAAATAAATTCCTCTTTAAAACCATACAGTTTGCTTCAGTGTTTCATGTAAATTGTTTACGACTCCATTTCGACGTTGAAAAATCATATATATTTTTTAATAATGGAAATATATATAATACAAATAAAATATACAATTAAAAATTTAGTCTTTTAATCTCAAAGTTTAGTTTCTTGCTCAATCTAATACTATTTTTTTAAATATATGATTCAAAATTTTGTGATCATTTGATTACTCAAAGGAAGTTATTAACCCTTTTGGAACGATGTCATTTCTTGCAACAAAACTTCAATAAACAATATATGATGACTGACTGTCACAGAACAATCGAGCTAGTCATTTGCTCTGTGCTACGGCGCTCGTCTTCCATGTAGTAGGTCCCAGGTTCAAATCCAGCCAATGCCAAATCCTAAAAACTTACACCTTGAGTTACATATGGAATAACTCAACACGATATGTATATACACACTGGGAGTGAAGGGGTTAAAGGAACATATTTATTTAAACAAATTTAAATGCTATTTCATTTCTAAAAATACCACACTATTTTTTTTTAAAGAAATGAAAAGAGACTTCTTTTTAAACCAATAAAAATATGAATGGACATTACAATATAATTAACTCTTTTTTTTAATTTTCTTTCTGCACGATTTTAAAAATATGGAAAATACAGAATTATAAAAATAAGTTTTCTAATCACTTGATTAAAATCATGATGATAACTACTGATATTTATCATCTGTTTCAAATCATTGACATATTGCACTGAAGACACATAATACTAAGAATCGTGGGTTGTAAGTTTCTTCTAATGTGAAAAAAAAAGCTTAAAGGGGTTATAACTTAAATTTTGAAAGAAAAAAAAAAACGTGTTATTTTAAGAATAATGTTCTTTTGTAGGAAGTGAAATAAAATAATTTTAAGGTAATATATAAATTAATAAAATGCATTATAACAGTGCTTTTAAAACAGTTTAGAATTTTAAACAGAGATGTGGAAATTCCAAAAAAAAATGAAATTTTATATTACAAATATAATGTTCTTTTATAGGAAGTGAAATAAAATAATTTTAAGGTAATATATAAATTAATAAAATGCATTATAACAGTGCTTTTAAAACTGTTAAGAATGTTAAACAGTGTTGTGGAAATTCCAAAAAGAATTAAATTTTATATTACAAATAGCTACTTGGCGATTAGCAGACCCATTTTTATTTTTTAGTGGTCTAAATATTGTTTTAATACTTTATACGGGCAATAATACACAAAAATACATTACCTTCACAAAAAAATAATACAACACTGTTTTTTTAATCTAAAGCTTTTACATGCATACGATGGGTATGAATTATTTTTTGATTTTGAGATGAGCGTTTAAACTTTTCTTACAAAAAAAAAACATACTCTCAGTAACTTCCAACAATAATCAACATTTATACACAAGATTACAACAGTGATTCTCAATTCATTCATAAATTCATCACATACAAAATTTTTATATAATTAATTAAATTAAAGCATACTTTTCAGACCAAAGTCATAACTGGTAATCCTCACAGCATGCATGGTCATAGTGACGTAACTGTGGTCACGTCACATCTGTGACCAAAATGTCACCACTCAGTGATGTCACATTGCGACTGAGATGTGAACTTCTTTTAAAACTTTAAAAAATTACAAAAATTCTTCAAAACATGTTATTTACCTTACCAAAATATTTTTCTAGGAATTTAAAAAAAAATTTGTGACGTCACTTGTATGTCATTGCATGTAACGTCACATATGTGACAAAAAAGCCACCATATTGTAAAGTCTCAGCGTGATAAAAATATGAATTTCAAAAACCTTTGAAAACGAAGAGAAATATTTTAAACAGTACACTTTAAACAGGCCGTCTAAATGTATTTGGGAGCTTGGATCGGATTTATTTTGTGCGCATCTCACAAATTAAGTTATATTTAGCATATTTATTTATTGACATATCGTAAGAAGTTTTTTAAGACCGCTTTTGTTAAAAATTTTAGTAATAACCAAAACTACGAAGAATCACTTAACACAACGACATCAATCCATTTACCATATACATAATTATAAGTAAGAATCGGACGAAACAAGTTTTTAAGACCGAAACCGAATTTCGGTAATATTCCTATTTTCGGTCTAAAATGAAAATTTCCAAAAAAATATTTTCTTGAGTAATTAATGCATACATAAATATACATAATTATTAATTAATTATATCGTTGGCCCAAGTTGGTTCTGTGCCTCTGACCAAAACTTTTTATTTTTATGTAAACATAAAATGTAATTAATTCATCAGCGGCACAAAATGATGTTCTAATTATACGAATTCCATCTAATTAAAAATGTTTTCGGTGTACATACCTCGATTTATCTTTTATAATGATTTTTGTAAATAATCACCTGTTATACTAGAAATTTCTCAAAGATTATTAGAGACACTTTTGCGGTTTCAAACTAAACATTTTCTATTAGAGTTAAGTCAAGTCTGCAGCTTTTAATGAGCACTTAGATAGCGACTTCAAAGTTTAGTCATATATCAATTTCTTGCTTTATAATATGCATTCAAGTCATATTTTTATCCCGTTAGAGTTTAACTATTTTAAGTAACTATTTAAAAAAAAAAAAAATTCTACTTCTTTCAGATTTTTAAATAAAATTAACAATTTCCGAATACATAATAAATATACAAAATTTAAGCAAACCCATGGCATAATTAATCGTCTTTTAATTTTTTGTTTTCCACAAATGTCTTAAAAAATAGTTATTTTACAAGATGTTTTATTCTACAGTAAATTAATATGAAAAGAATAAGAAATTTACAAAGAAAACACTTTCTACTCGATATCCCCCCCCACACACCCTTTTTTATCTTTTAAGAAGATTTTTTGAATTTATTACGTGTGATACAAACTTTACTTTTTTTTTAGAAAAAAAAAGTTTTTTTATTTTTACGCATTTTAAACAATGTTTTGTCTAATAAACTCTAAGGCGCGCCACACACCAGAGAGACATGCGACAATAATCGTGAGACATGAGGCAAATTCTGCTGTTCAAACCGGTTTTTTCTTTGTTAACAGGGTGAAATTGTTGCATGCCTCACGCTCTTCTGCCGCATGTCTCCCTGGTGTGTGACGCGCCTAATTATGAATAATGTTATTATAATTTACAGAAAATAAACTTTACATCCATTTTAACTTAAATACATTAAAAAATTCTTCAAATAAAAAAGTTTAATTAGAAACGTTCTCATAAAATTATTATGCATTAAGTTCCTAATCTGTTGTATACAAAAACAAATAAACGGAAATCGAAAATACCTGCATCGAAAACTAGATAAGAAACTAAATAATCGTCTGCAGATGTCACTGCCGCAGAATAAATAACTGTATATAGAGAAAGAAACTTTAATAAACGCGACAGACGCGGGAAAGTTCACCTGACAATATGGATGCGTATTGATACGGATTAAGAAATTGAAACATACTTGCTTCTTATCAACCATTTTGTTCAGGTTAGTGATTTAAATTGCATTTTAAATTTATTTGTATTATTATTTAAAATATATAGTTAAAATCGCATATTTTCATAATTATGGAAGTATATGGACAAGTAATATAATCAATCGTTAATTATTAACTTTTAAAGATAATTGAATTGTTTAATAAAAAAGCCTTTTTATAGACAGGGCCATCGCTAAGACTTATTATTCGGTGGTGGGGGGGGGGGGGGAGACCTTAAATTGCCAAGTCAAATTTCAGTATTTGCCAACTTAGTTTTATAATTTTGCCAAGTTATCACAATTAGAAAATGTAATATAGTTATTATTTGTAAAAAGTTTAATATTATCAACTGGATTTGTAACTTCTGTCAAGTCTATCAGTAACACAAAGTGTATTATAGTTGTTATTAAAATTTTAAACAAATTTGCCAATTAAGTTTGTAAATTTGTCAAGTGTAACAACATTTGCGAAAGTTTTTTTTTTTTCTTTTGGAGGGAGGCTAGGCTTCCTCCCCCCCCCCCCCTCCCTCCCTAGCGAGGGCCCTGTATATAGAATAAAATTACTTGCAAACTTATTTTTTTTTATTTTGTTTTAAGTAACGTTCTGAAACAATTCTATATATTTATAAATTTTTCACCACATTTTATTCTAAAATTTTCATAGTAGATTCTAATATCTTTGTACTATTATACATAGAATGACACTAAGTGTATAACGCTTCCGGGGTTGAACTCATCCGTTTCCTGATAATCGAAACGCGGCCACGTTAGGCTTAAGCATTCCGATGCCGTATTTGACGACTGCCTTATTTAATCTGTCTATCTATTTGTTGTGTAACATATTCTTCTTCAGTTTTTCTCAAACCTTCAAAAAGTATACAATTATAACGCTTTAAGGTCTAATTTAAAAATAAACAGATACCAACAACAGGGTTCCGATGTATACAAACGATTACCGTTGCCATTCATAAGCACAAATTACAAATCCAAAAACAAACGAATGACTGTTTCAGCTATTCATTAAATGCTCTTAAAATATTTTGCAAAAGCATATTAATATTTTGAAATACGTTTTTCACTTTTGTTTACATTTATTTACAGTTTGAATTCAGTATACACGGTTAAAAATATCGCGAAAAATTACCTCTGTTTTTCAAGGCTATCTATTTTCTGACCAATGAGAACGCTTCATGGTGTTCAGTGAATATAGCTATATTCTGTGATTCATTCCCGTGAATTATTTTGTACCGGATTAACGTTTCCTTTCTAAAAACAAACGCATTTCAAATTATTTAAAGGCTTTATTATGGTTTTACATATATTTTAAGAGCAAAATCGGATGTCGACCGTATTTTTTAATGATTCGTTCAAAGAGTCATTCAATTGCTTCTGGATTTGGAATTTGTGTTGTACATGTGGCATCACGAGTGAATGTTGATTTGATTTTCAATCTTAAAACGTTGAGTAAAACGTGCTTCTTTTCCACTATTCGCAAAAGTTACATTTTTAGCCAGATTATTCAAAATAAATTAACATTTAAGAGATTACATTCAATTATCTAATATTCTGCTGCGATAACTTCAGTTAAAATTAGATTGGTAGCTTTATCTATCCCTATATGAAAGTAAGCAAACAATTGATTCATTCGTCTTGAACTTTTAAAATATTAAAACAAACGTTTATATGCTCTGTTGAGCCATCTGTCGGTAGTTTAAAAAAAAGAAATTTTCTTTTTAAAATGTTTTTTGAATTCTGAAGACATTGGGGGAAAAATGAATATTTCTTATAAAATGAAATTAGAATATCAGAAATATGTAATGCCGTATATTACATATATATGTGTATATATATCAATGCAAAATTTATTACAGGTTTCTTTTATGCATGTTTAAAAAAAATCGGGATTTTCTCTGTTCAACTTTTTAAAATTTAAGTTATATAATTAATATTTTGGCAATTAATAAAAACAAACTTTCTGTTGGAATTATCTTCTATTTTTGTGAAATATTTCTTCAAATTTTGTGAGTGAAGTTCATTTGTGTACTTTATATCAGTATTTTACCAATTCAATTAATAATTTTCTTGCCAATTAAATTTCAATGAAAAATGGGCTGTTTTTACTTTACCCCACCTCACCCTATAAGTCAGACAATACAAAATTTATTACTTCACAATTCTTTTTATAATGCAATGCTATATAATTTTTTTGAAAATGCAAACACGTCATTCTGACGGGCTATATTCTAGTTTATGATAATATCAGAGTTATAGTGGCCATGACAATATACATCCAGACAGACAGATCCCTGGCAAAACGTTCAAAAGTTTCAAATTAGGCAGTAATACAGTAGTTGCGGTGCTGTGTTTTATAAACAATAAAGGTTTGTTTAAAAAATCATAGCTAGTAAGAATTATTATTTTTTTAATATATAATTTCGTGAATAAAAATGTAATTTTGGCAATCAATTATTAACGTTTTTTATTAATAATCAAAAAGTTGTTTTTAAGTATGAATTTTACGGCAAACCCTGACATAAAATAAATTAACCCCTTGTATCGCCGTGCTACATATCTACAACACACCCAGAAGTCACAATTACTTTTACAGTGAACTTAAAAATACGATTTTATTTATTGCTGCTATCTTCCAACATAGCGATTGATATGAAAATTGTTCTTAGAATTCTCAACATACTGATACTGGAGATACTGAGTTAATTTTTCATACCAAAGTTGTATTTATCATTTGAGTAGTTCCAGATTGCTATTGCTAAAATGTACTTCGTAAATTTTCTTAATTAAAAGGCTGGATATAGCCACAAATAGATATTTACAAAGGTAAGTTTGTATATTTTGCAATTTTGTATTTGTAAGTATGCAATGTATGTAAGGAGTATGCAATTTTCTGTTTATTTCAAATATAAAAAAAATCAAAAATTTATTATTTTTAAGTTTTAAATCATTTTTTTTACATACCAAAAATTACATATTCTAACATTCAGAGTAAATATTAGTAATTTCATCATTAAGTAGCACTTAAATAATTATTCGATTTAAAAACTTTTTTTAAGATATTTATCATATATGTTGCTATAAAACTACCAGTTTTGATATTTTTACATACCATAGTTTTCTTGTGTAGTTAAAAGTTTGCAATACAATTACAGAAGAAGCAACGTTTGTTGCCTTTCTTTTTTTTTCAGAATAAAGCGCTAGCATGACAAATCATTATTTTAGAATCGAGATAGTTTGAACTTGTTATGGCACTTTTGTGATATAGTCGATCCTGATTATGGATTACCAAATTATAAAGCATATAGGACTTTACATGCTTATATGACAATACAAACAACCCTTCAAGAGATAAAATGTCCAGCTGTAGTCATTTATATGTATGACATGTGTATCATGTACAGTCGTGGAAAAGAAAAGTAAACACCGCCTACTAACTCCTCAACAAATTATCGTAGAAGAAAGTTACTGGTACCGAACGATTGGAAATAAAGTCTACTTTTAAATGATATATAAAGTTTGCTTAGGGGGGCATCTACAATTTAAAACAAACCATAACTTTGTCTTTTTCAATAGCAGTACACAATTCTGACAGCATAAACGAACTCTACATCCTTCAATTAGTCTAAAAACAAATTTTTATGCAATTCGTACCATACGTTTCCGAAAAATTAATTATTTTAAAACGAGCGTATTTTAAGGGCTGTACCCAAATTGAAGTTCCGTACTCGATTGTTAACAGAGAGAGCTTCCTTCTTGATCAAAGCACCTTAAGCAGTCAATTAAGCCTTTTAGATTACAGGATAGCATAAGAAATTTCAAAATATTTAGTCACTTCTATCCTAGACGGCCCCTTAAACCATCATTTTGCCGTTTTTTAAGCATAATTTGAAAACTACTTGGGAAAAAAAATGGGAAATTTTGGATTTCCATAAAGCAGGACGTAATAAATCTGAATCCATGAAAAAAATGTAGATTGCAATTCATATTTTTTTAATATTAATTTCATAATTCATATCAGAAAATTATAAAAATTGTAAATTCAACGTATTTATGTTTGGGTATATTTGTATTACTGCGACACAAAAAATTAGAACATTAGGATAATAATTTCAGAAGTTATGAATAAAAATATGAAAATGTAATTTAACATTAGAAGCACTAAATTTTGAATGTTTATAATTCAAAAACTTATGATTCAAATGACTTGAAATTTCGTGTCTAGTCATAGTTTGAGCCAAAGATTTGAAATATCTCGTTAAAATTGGGTATTGCCATTGAAAAAAATGAAGTTTGGATTCGTTTTAATATGTAGATGGCCCCCTAAGAAAATTTTATATACGTCATTTAAAAGTAGGCTTTATTTGCAATCGTTTGGCACCAGTAACTTTTGTCTACAATAATTTGTTGAGGAGTTAGTAGGGGTGTTTACTTTTTTTTCCCACGACTGTACATGATATTAGATATATATGTGTGCATGTAATATGACATATATATATATGTGTGTGTGTGGCATAAAAGACATAAATACTAATACGTACTATATAATGACTATATGGAACATGATGAGCGTTTGGAGTATATACATATCGAATATTTAAACAAAACATTTTCTTTGGTGATTTTAATGCTTTTTAGTAGAACAAATAGCTAATTTTGAAAAAATTGTGATCTATTGAAAATTCCATTGTCTTCAATATTCTCATTTATTACAACCGGAAAAAAAAAAGTTCAACAAAGATTGAAGTCTGTGGGGCATTGCATTTTGATACATTAAAATTCTTTTGATGTACTCTTGTTAAATCGCCCACAAGTTTTAATTGCGATGTATCGTCAAAGTATAAAAACTTTATAGATGTAAATTGTTTTAGAACATGTATAACTGTGTCACAGTGTGACTTTAGAACAACATTGTCACTGTAGTCACATATTCGTCACAAAGTTATTGGCAAAATCGTCACAAATCACACAATTTTCATAAACTTGTCACAATCTGACTTCACAACATTGTCACTGCCATCACAAAACCATCACATGTTAGAGACAATTTCGTCACAAATGACACTTTTCACAATTTGTCACACCGTGACATCACAAAGTGGTCACAATGTGACGTCACAAACGAGCTCTAAAACGGCCATAATGACTTCATATTTTAGTCACAGTGCGACTTCACATCGACATCACCATGCCTTACGGGAAAGGATTGAAAAAGTTAGAAAAACTAACTTCTCGAGATACAGTAAACTCCCTCAAATCCACATAGCTTGGGACCAGAGGTTGTGCAGATTTTAGAATTTTGCAAATTTCTGGTCATTGCTTTGTTTACACTTTTAAACAGTAATTTGAATTTAATAACACGATCAAAATTATAATGAATGCTTACAATATAGTAAAATATTAAAATAATTAAGTAAAGTAATAAACTAAAAGGATAAAAAGTAAGAATTTTAAAACTAATTAAATTATTAAAAGTAAAGGTCAAATCAATAATGTATAACTAAATATGCATAATAAAGATGAGATACATTTTCCTTGAATTATTCAATGAAACTTTCTTCATAAAAGGTACCTTATTAATTCACATAAAAATCTTAAAGTAAGGAAATTTTATTTCAGGTTTAGGCAGTCTTAATAACCAAAAAAGCTTGATAAATACATAAATATATTTGGTAAACAGATAATAATTACCTATGATATCAGCAATATCTTGAATTTTTTCAGAAATAAATTTATATACTTCCTTCACAAAAAATCATGAGTTCAGTCACATTAACAAAAATTACATCTACTTATAATAAAATCTGAGTGCAGGAAACTGTCAGAACCATGCCGGTGAGAGCCACTCTGGTCTGCGAATCGATCGTAGCTAAGCGCTATGTTAGGCTTAATGAAAAACCTATCCTAGCATATGACGGCTAAATGATAATTTGGTCTACTTGAAATCATGTCTGTTCAGCATATTTTCACATAAAACATATGTATCATATCCATTTATAATGTATTAAGTTCTAAATTAAAATTAAGCTATTATAAACATAGAAATCAGATCTAAACAAACGATACTGTTGCTATTCAGATTCAAATTCCAGCAAATCTACAAACAAATAAATGACTCTATGAACGCTTCATTAAAAAAAAAATACAGGTTAACGCCGATGCTGGTCTTAAAATATTTGTAATAGTATATTAAAACCTTTAAATATTTTAACGTTATTTAAAACCTTCAAAAACTATCCAATTAAGTTCTAAATTTAAGGGCCAAATCATCAACAATAACAAGTTCTAAATTAAAAATAACGGATAACTATCGCCATCTAGTGGAGAAAAGATATAATGTTCGCTCTAAAAAGGTCCGTGCAAGCACACTGCATTACATGTATTTTAAATTTATTCAGAATGATTATTCTTTTGCACAATTTCAGATT
The DNA here is from genome assembly GCA_963932465.1 of Maratus speciosus. Taxonomy (NCBI): domain Eukaryota; kingdom Metazoa; phylum Arthropoda; class Arachnida; order Araneae; family Salticidae; genus Maratus; species Maratus speciosus. The sequence continues at coordinate 644,739,676 of OZ010786.1, read as the reverse complement.
TTCTGTGACATTTGTTTTCTTTCTTATATAACAAAGTAAAAATTATCCGAATTTGAATATCTAAAACTTTCAAATGCATTTACAATAAAGAATTATTTCAATGGCACTTTAGCATTATTTAAAGGGAAATTAACCCTTTATGCACTGAATTATGAATTCACGAAAATTTCATCTTCTAAAGCCTTTTTCGTGAATTTTTTAAACAAAATTAGAAGATTTACATAATCATTTAATAAATTTTAGAAGGATTCATTAAATTTGAATGTATAGGGATTTTGTGTAATATTTATAACCACACTCAAATCTTTTATTTTAAATATTTTTCTTAGTATTTTGTAGGAATTAGGAAATCTACAAATATAATGTTCTTATAATAGAATTTCGAGATTGAAAAATTCCCTCCCCCTCCAAAGCCAAGAAAGCTGAAAAGATGCAAAGGCCAAAGAAATCATCATAAAAGAAGCATTTACACATTATAAATATTAGAAAAAATAATTTTAATAAAAGTTACTGGTACCAAACGATTGGAAAGAAAGTATTCCTATAAATGATGTATATGAAATTTGCTTAGGGGGGTACCCTCATATGAAAGCAAACACAAACTTTCTTTTTTCAATTGCAATACCCAAGTTTGACACCATAAATAAATTCTACACCCTTCAATAAGCCTAAAAACAATTTTTCATGAAATTAATTATTTTAAAATGAGCATATTTTATGGGCTGTATCCAAATATAAGTTCGTTACTTGATTGTTGAAATGCTACAGAATGACTATGTCACTTCTATTAATGTATTATATTTTGCCATTATAACCATTTCACTCACTTAATATGTTCACACTATTGCCATGTTTCAATAAACTGAGAAAAAAATATATTTTTTTAATTATTCTTTTCTGCACATCATAAACCATCATTTTGACATTGTTTAATCATAATTCGAAAACTGATTAAAAGAAAAATTTTAAATTGATAATTCGCATAAAGCAGGACATAATAAATATAAATCTATCAAAAAAATTGTAGGTTGCAATTGATATTTTTTTCGAATCTTAATTTCATAATTTATAATACAAAATTTTTGAAATTGCAAGTTCAATGCACTTATGGTTGGTTTTTAGTACTATAACTACACAAAAAATTATCACATTAGGATTGTAATTTCAGCAGATGGCAATAAAAATATTAAAATGTAATTAGACATTAGAAGCTTTATATTTTTAAAGTTTATAATTCAAAAACTTATCATCCAAATGACTTAAAATATCGTTTCTAGGCATAATTTGAACTGAAGATTTAAAATATATAGTCAAAATTCGGTGTTGCCATTGAAAAAAACAAAGTTTGACAGGGTTTTCATTTGTAGATAGCTCACTAAGCAAATTTTATATACCTATTTTAAAAGTAGACTTTATTGCCAATCGTTTGGTACCAGTAACTTTCTTCTATTATAATTAGTTGCAGAGTTAGTAGGATGGGTTACTTTTTTTTTAAACTTCCAATCAAATTTTGTAGCTCTGTGTGCAGTGGTCTCCTCAGAACGCAGCATACACACCTACAAACTTTTCTTATTATTATTATACATCTTGTGATTTCTGTTCTTGTTTTACAGACAACATAATATTATGAAATTAACACTTGATCCTACACTGGTCCTGAAACTATCAGTTCAAGTTCAACTAACAAGGAAGGTGCAAAGAATGCAGTCTGAAGTGAGATCGAAAAAAGCAAACAAGGTGTGCTTCATGTTTATATTTTCTTTTTCAGGAGCATGTAAAATGTGAACTGTAAATGTTGTTTGTCATAAAAAAAAATGTATCAAGAATACTAATTGAAATAAAACATATTTGTAATAAAAAAAGTATCTATTATTTCCCAATTTATAATCATAAAAGTATCTATTATTTCCCAAACTTTTAAATTCTTAACATCGCTTATATAAACGAAGGATAGGAAGGAATGGGGGAAAACAAGAACAAAGGGGGGAGGTTAAAAGATATAAAATTTATTTGATTCTATTAATAAACACAAAAATATCTGAAATAAGGCTATATAAAAATATTTGTTATGAGCTAGAATAAATATAAAGCAAACCAGGTCTAATAGACCCACACAGGTAAAACATGACTTGTTCTTTAATAGGGTAGGAAGGTTAATTACATGCGTAACTAAAGTCATTACAATTTTAAAACGAACAAAATATAGTAAATTAAATTATTATTCTTTTTTTATTATTATTATTCCCTGAAACACATTTTATGGCATGTGGTGTTGCCATCTATGAACTTTAATGGAAAATAAAAATGATAAAAAGGATAAACGTTCCAAAATATCAGGATAACATAGTTTTCTGGATTAAAGATATTATACTGTATTTAAAGTATGAATTCATTGAATTTCAGTTACTTCATGCATTCTCTTAATGAAAAGTTTATTTTCACATGTTTGGGCACAATTTAATTATATTTATATTTATTTCATTTTATACTATTTGTATTTTCTATTATTCAGTAATTAATTAAAATACTTTAAAGTAGAGTACTGCATTTGTTTAATGTACCCCAATTTAGACATGATCTGCATGTTTTATTTATTTATTTATTGTCCTTTTTGCAATTGGGAATGTTTCCCTGAAACTGATTCAGTATTTATGGTTGAAAAAAAAAAAAAAAAACATTTAAAATCCAAATTTATCAAATTTAAATTTATATTTTTGTGCATTCTGTTAACAAAAAATTAATTTGAACATTGTAGTTTTAATTAACTATTAATTTGTAATTAAAAATCTTTAATTAGAGTTCTGTATTGGCTCAGATAACCCTTTTTTTTTTTTTTACAAAGGATAGAAATGGGGTTGAGGGATTATTCATTAGATTTTTCTGCAGATCTGCAATTTTCTGCTTTTTTGTTGTTTTTTGATGATTAAAAATAGATACATTTTACTACTAATCTTACAAGGTGCATATGGTCAGAAAAAAGTCAGTAATTTCAGAAACTGCGTGCTCCAAGTCACACTTTCAATCCTTCTCCATACACGATGTAAATGTCGTTAAACAAATGTTATTATAATCTAAAACCTAAAATAAAATAAAACCCCACTTCATTTCTTATATAACTTTTTTTTTTTTTTCTGATGGTAAATGAATTGTTAAATTCATCAATGAATCTGCTTCTGTTTTACCTCAATAACTGTTTAACACTGTGTCAGTAATAAAAAGTTTATGTTGTGTATGTTCAGTTGCCGTTTGAGCAAGCTAGTTGCCCCACCCCCCTTACACTTAAGGGAATTAGATGGTAGCAGCCATCACAAATCTCCCTTTTTTTTACCCTATTTCTCAAAAAATGATTTTATCAAATTTATTATAATAGCCAACTAATTTGAAAATGCATAAACGCTGAGTGTATTTCGGCCTTCCAACTTTTTTATGAATAAAATATACCCAGAGTGTCTATTCCAGTTGAGCTACAAGTTTCTCTAACGTTTCCATGTTTTCCATCCAATAAAAAAAAATTCCAGGTATTAAAATTTTATGAATTTGAAAGTAACCTTCACAAGTGATTCTGAAGGACAAACTACTGTCAGATACCCTGTATACCTCTTTTCAATGTTATTTGGAAGAATTAAAAACTAAGTAACACTATATAAAAAGATATTAGACTTGAAAATTTAATAACGTAAAACTGAATCATTTTTCACATCAGCTATACAGTAGACTTCATCAAATCCACACAGCTTGAAACCAGAGGTTGTGCAGATTTTATAAGTTTGTGGATTTATGGTCACTGTTTTTTTTTTTTTTTTTTTTTTTTTTTTTACATTTTTAAAAAAGTAATTTTTATGTAAGTTAAGCACTGGAAATTATAATGAAGTTTTATGTGTTTTTTTTACATATTTTAATATGTAATTCCGGTTAATATGATTGAATTCATGCTTTATCATGAAGGAAGTATAAATATATTTCCAGAAAAATTCAAGATTTATCCAGCTAATAACATGGGCAATCGCAATCTTTATTCAAAATACATTTATATATTAGTCAATTAAGTGTGGCTAAACATGAAATAAAACTTCATTATTTTACAGTTTTAATGTAAATAATTATTGTAATTTTTATCAGGCAAGTTTTATTGAATAATTGAAGAAAAATTTATCTCATTATTATGCATATTTAATTATGCATTATTATTTACTTGATCTTTACTTTTATTATTTTAATCATTTATTAATTTCTTTAAATTTTTATTATTTTATTTTATTACCCTATTATTTAACATAATTATTTTTTATATTTTAGTGTATTCTAAGCATTCCTTATAAATGCAAATACTTTATTGCATTAGAATTAATGTTTAAAAAAATGCAAACTAAGCAGGAATCAAAAATCCACAAAATTCTAAAATTTGCACAGCTTATCTTCCCAAGGTACATAAATTTTAGGGAGTATACTGTATTACATTGCCCTTTGAAAGATTATTTTTATTTTGCAAATGTAAAGCAATTTAAAAATAAAGTATTCAATAGTTTTGATTGTATAGTGACAGTATCAATATTTTAATATCATAGATCCAGAACAAAATTCAACTGCATTTTAAGCCTTTAAAATTAAGTTTTTCCTATTACTTGATTTGTATATACAGTAGAAGATCTTTATAACGCACAACTTCTCAGATGTAAACAATGAATTTTGCAGTTAAAAAGCACCTGCATTTTCACATTGTAAAAATATTGCTACTCTCTAGAGAACTAAATTTGATACATTAGTTCAACTTTATCTCCTAATTCAAGACTTTTTTAATGAAAAAATGCTATTAGTACAATAAACATTTTTGAAAATGTCTAATATAAGGGATGGTTGTGTCAGTTATATTTGGATCATGTTTATAAAGTAAATTTAACAATGTCTGACCTATATTATGCAAAAATTTATAATTTGAATAACTCTTGGTAACAAGGAATGCAGTATAAAGATATTCTAATGTATTTTGATATGTTTCAGACATATTTGGCCATATTTACAAGGTAAATTTAATGATGTGATCCATATAACGCACAACCTTGCGTTTTTAGGTTTGCGTTATAAAGATCTTCTACTGTATATATTTTTTTAAAACAAGGAATTTAACTTATGCTTGTACTATTTGTCTATGTGCCTACAAGTAATTTATCTGAATTTCATAGAAAATTATGAGGAAATTGTTACATTCACAGACATTTTTAAAATTTATACTAGTATGCTTCATTTATTCAGTGAAAATACAACAGTAGATCTTATAAACTAAACAATGGTATATCTGCCAACTTTGGAACAGTAAAATAAGGAAGATTCTTCCAGCAATATTTCCTGGGCAGTTTAAACCTTGCTAAACATAAACGTTACAAGGAAAAAGAAAAGTATTAATGGATATCAGTGAATTTTCTAAAAACGAAAAAATATTTTAGAGATATATTTTAGAATAACAAAGTATTTTCTTTAATTACTTAACTCTAAGAACAAAAGAGGTCAATGCTAAGTGATGTTATTTTTTAGAAAAATGAATTTACATCTGATTATGCATTGTAACCAACATCTTCCAATGAAAACACGCATAGAAATGTCGATTAAACTGATGGTTTTGCTATGAAAATTTCTAAAATATTACATATGTTTTTAAATACTGAAAATACGTACAGTCATGGAAAAAAAAGTAAACACCCCTTACTAACTCTGCAAAAAATTATCGTACAAGACACTTACTGGTACCACACGATTGGTAATAAAGTCTATTTTTAAATGATATATATTGAAAATTTGCTTAGGGAGCCATCTACATATTAAAACGAACCATAACTTTGTTTTTTTTTCAATAGCAGTACACAATTCTGACAGCATAAATGAACTCTACACCCTTCAATTAGCGTAGAAACAAATTTTTATGCAGTTCGTACAATAAGTTTCCGAGAAATTAATTATTTTTAAACAAGCATATTTTAGGGGTTGTATCCAAACTGAAGTTCCGTACTCGATTATTGACCGTGAGGGTCTCGTTGATCAAGGCATTTTAAGCGCTACTCAAACAGTCATTGAAGACTGCTAGATTACAGGACAGCAGAAGAAATTTCAAAATATCTAATCACTTCTATCATAGATGGCCCCTTAATCCATCATTTTGCCGTTTTTTAAGCATAATTTGAAAATTACAGGGAAGAAGAATGTGAAATTTTGGATTTCCATAAAGCAGGACTTAATAAATCTAAATCCACCAAAAAAAAAAAAAAAAAAAATCGTAGGTTGCAATTCATAATTTTTTCAAATATTAATTTCATAAGTCATAATTCATATACTACTAAAATTATAAAAATTGCAAATCCAACATATTTATTTTTGTGTATTTCAGTATTATTGCTACACAAAAAATTAGCACATTAGGAGTATAATTTCAGGGGATATTAATAAAAATATGAAAATGTAATTTAACATTAGAAGCACTAAATTTTGAACGTTTATAATTCAAAAACTTATCATTCAAATGAAATTTGGTGTCTAGGCATAGTTTGAACCGAAGATTTGAAATATCTTATTAAAATTGGGTATTGCCATTGAAAAAAATGAAGTTTGGGTTCGTTTTGATTTGTAGATTGTCCCCTAAGCATTTTTTATATACATGATTTAAAAGAAGATTTTATTTCCAATTGTTTGGTACCAGTAACTTTCTTCTACGATAATTTGTTGAGAAGTTAGTAGGGGATGGATTTTTTTTTTTTTTTTTTTTTATATGACTGTACTTGAATTTTAGGGAGAAAGTGAGATAGTATGAAAATAATGATACCTTCCTTGAAAAAAAAAAAAAAAAAAAAAAGGAAATGTAGCATGTAGCAGGCATGAAAAAATGAGAAATTCACAAATACAGATAATATGTTCACAAACTAAAGAACGGTTCGACTGTATAAGAAAAGTCTTTGGCTTACTGCAATCCACAAATTATAAAATTGAGTCTATTTCAGAGCCACACGTTAAAACTAAATAAATAAACAGGCATTTATGCTATTTAAGAGGATAACATCAGTTGCAAATCACATGAAAAACAGATCATATATTGAAGTAATTTTTTTCATGGTAACTACTGAAGCGATTTCAATATTTTCATTAACCCTTTATAAACTGACGGTACTTATAAGTATCATTAAATGAACTTGTTAAAAGATTCATTTAATACATCGATTAGTAGTAATACAGTTTACAATAAGTTACAGATGCTTTACTTTATCTTGTTCCAAAAGCATTATTGGTTACTCAAAACAAAAATATTTTTAATAGAATGATTTCTTTTGCCTTTGCAACTTTCTTGGTGTTGGAGGGGGGGGGGGGATTTTAAATTCGGAACTATTTCTGCATTTCTATTGTAAGAACATTATATTTGTACATTTCCTAATTCTACAAAATACTAAGAAAACTACTTAAAATAAAAGATTTGAGCAGCGTCATAAATATTACACAAAATCCCTATAAATTCAACTTAATTAATCCTTCTAAAATTGACTAAATATTAAATGTAGTTTCAAAAATTCACGAAAAATACTTTAGAAGATAAAATTTTCATGAATTCATAATTCAGTACATAAAGGGTTAAATTAGTTTTTGAAATACATTCAACACTTTAGAATAACAGAAGCTGAATATAACAATTTTGAATAAGTGGTAGCAATCAAGCAATCTGTATTAAAGTTTCCCAAGTATTATCACAGAACTATTTTATAAATTTAAAAAAATAAAATGCAATATTACGTGATTTAAAAAATATATTTTTTTTCCTATACAGCTTTACAAAAAAGTAATTGATTTTCTAGGAAAATAAATGATTGAAATATACCTAATTATTAGATTAAAGAGAAAAATAAAGAAAGAATTAAAATCACTCCAGTAGTTCCTGAGAAAAGGGTAAGTCAGTGGTATGAGCTGATTTTTGTGTGATTTTGAAACTGTTGATACCACCTTAAGTAATGTATCAGGAATACAATTAGGCAATTTGTGAAACTCCATAAGAATTAAAAATACCTTTAGCAATAACAGGAACTTTGAATATCTTCCTGGATGAAATTCAGCAACTTAAATTAATGTGCTGAAGCCACTTTTCCTTCATAAATCAAATGGAAATAGATCGGTATACATATTTCCACAAACATATGCTTAACTCTGAAAAATAAATAAGTAATATTAAAAAGGGAAATTGGAAAAACTTTCAATGAAAACGTTTAAAAAATGTATAAAGCATATAAAATATTATACAGTAGAGTCATCACACAAAGTAAAAAAAAAATATTTTAAATCAGAAATACATAAAGAATAATTCTAATTTTTTTACTGTTATTATTTTTGTTTGCCAATTGAAGATAATATCAATCAATCTCAGCCAGAGATATAGTAGTAAAGTTTTTGGAAATTTTTAAATGATGGGGGAAAAAAAAAACTTTTCAGATTTTTTCTGGAAAAATTGGAAAAGTTTACTTTCTCACACATAAAAGCTTTTCTTACAAAAGATTTTTTTTAAAAACATAAAAAAAAAAAACATTTTTTAAATTTCTGAATCTAAAAAGTAGTTTTCTCTTTACATAATTACATTACAAAATAAATGAATAAATAAGATATAACTAAAAAGTGTCTTTCAATCTCAGAATTTAGACAGGTTTTTCTTGCTTACTTGAATACTATTTTTATGTCTTAATTATTAAATTTTTGTGATCATTCGATTACTATTCAAAGGAAGTTATTAATCCTTCTGGAACGATGGCATTTCATTGCAACAAAACTGCAATAAACAATATATGATGAGTTACTGGCACAGAACAATCAAGTTAGTCATTCGCTCTGTGCTACAGCATTCACCTTCCGTGCAGTAGGTTCCATGTTCAAACCCTGGCAACGCCAAATCCTCAAAACCTACACCTTCAATTACAGATAGAAAAATTCAGCATAATATGTACATTGGGTATATCTACACTGAGAGTGCAGGGGTTAAAGGTACATATCTATATAATTTAATTGAACAATAAATTTAAAATGCTAATTCTTTCCTAAAAAATACTTCACTTACTTTTTTTAAAGAGATGTAAAGAAACTTCTTTTTTACTCAATAAAAATACGAATGGACATTACAATATATAGTAGAACCTCTTTTATCTGAAACTCATTTAGCTGAAACTCTTGGTTAACAAAAATCCATTTTCAAAGCTTTATTTTTTGTTTTTTTTTTTTTGTTTTACTATCACATTCTTTGTGTGCAAAATCCATTTGAAAGCTTTTTTTTTTTTTTAACTATCATATTCCTTGTGTGCAAGCAGTCCTTTCTGAACTACGAGTATGCATTTTCGATCCCTTTTCTTAGAATTCCTTTGATTTTAACTTGAGCTCCCATAAGCTGCGGAGTGGAACGAGAAAAATGAACAAATTAGCAATTTTGAAGCTTTTGAAAGTTTTGTAAAAGGCTTAGCATGGCTAGAGCAGCAGAAAGACTGTGATACTGGCGAATTAATAATATAAAAAAAACTCCATGATAGAGCTCCAAAGCAAAGGCAATCAAAACTGCAACAAAGAAAATTTTTTTTCCAAACCCTTGTAATACATGTAAAAGGCACTTAATTTAAAAATTCAAATTCAGGTAATTTATTCTTGTTTGTATTATGCTATAACTTTATTTTTATTAAGCACTTGCTACCATAAGAAGAAATATTGCATTTATTTCTCCTTAATCTTAAAATTGAAGTGTTCTCGATTATCCGAAATTTTCGATTTTCCAAAAAAAATGGTCAGTCTCAATTACTTCGGATAATCGAGGTTCTACTGCATTTGATTCTTTTTTTAGTTTTTTTTTTTTGCATAATTTTAAAAATATAGAAAATAAATTATTATATAAATAAAGTTTTCTAATTACCTGATTAAAAAACAATTATACATACTGATATTTATAATCTATTTCAAATCATAGACATATTGATTGCACTGATGACATATGATACTAAGAATCATGGGTTCTAAGTTTCTTCTAATGTGAAAAAAAAAAAAAAAAAAAAAGGGGGTTATGACTATAAAATAATGCCTTACTTAATTATTGTTCTTATATAGGAAGTTAAATAAAACATTTTTAAGTCAATGTATAAATTAATAAAACTTATTATAATAGTGCTTTTAAAACAGTCGAGAATTGTAAACAGTGTTATGGAAACTCCAAAAATAATGAAACTTTACATTACAAATAGCTGCTTGGTTATTAGTACCCCATTTTTATTTTTTAGTGCTGTAAACATTGTTTCAATACTTTAATAGTATTAACTAATGAAAAGTATTACTTGCAGTTTTTATATTTTCAATAATTATTGATCAGAGATATGTTTAAGAAAAACTGGAGTCTTTAAAAAGACTCTTCACAAATCTTTTAACCTTGAAACAGGACCCTTCACATTTTTTTTTTAAAACTTTAAAACAGGATCCTTCATAAAAAAATTTCATTACCAAGCTGGATCTTACGAAAATTTCATAACTTTAAAATAAAATCTGACCAGTCATAAAATAGCTGAAGTCTTTAAACAACTTACTATTAAACAACTATTTTATACCTAAAAGTTCTTGTTAAAAATAAACAAAAAGGAGCCGAAGATAATGATTATTTCAAATTCACAAAATTATGACTATACATCTTTCACAAAAGTAAAATTTTCCCAGAATTTCACAAAAACAGGACTCTATGAGAAAAGTCTGGACAGACCTCTGAAAATTATAAGGTTATTAATTAACCCCAAAAATATAAATTATCCTGCTTAATAGTATCATCTAATTGGAGGCTTAATTGTTTTGCAAAATTGTAATTCTTAGTAAATTTTAATACTTCAATACAGGAAAAAAATTATAACAAAAACTTAAATATAAAAAGAATCCAATTTTTTAAACATTTTATTTTAATTATGAGTTTTTTTAATACCCTAGTTAATAAAAATACAATAAAAAATAATTTTGATACATAAATTACAAAAATATCACAAACAGCAAGTAAATCTGAAAATTTCTGGCTTCTTTTTGCTAAAAATTTGAATCCTTTTAAATCCCTTTAACATATTTCATGTGAATTATCAGTGATGAATTCAGGACACAGCTTAGGGGTCCCGGTCCCCCCCCCCCCATTTTTCAAAAGGTTTTATTTAAAAGAAAAAAAATCGACCAACTTTAAAGATTAAAATTAACTGGAGTATGATCATAAATTTGAATAATTAGGCCTAAGTATACAACTTATCTCAAAGGGTAAACAATAGTTATATTTGAAATGATTAAAGTAAATTAAACACTGAAATATTAATATACAATACTTTTAATAACAAAAATAATAAACATTTTAAAAAAGGCTAATTAAACTGTATCTTGGTTAAAGGGAAAACTTCACAGCCGAGGAAACAATATAGTGCCATTTCAGGAAGAAGAAGCCGAGAATTCGATGAACGATGACGATAAAATGAATTTTTCGATTATATATTCTCCATGCTGCCATCTATGATCCTTGTTGAACTGTTCTTATATCTTCTTACTTTTTTGCTAATTTTTTAGTGTCATCAAAACTCATAAAGTTTTACATTGTATTCAGACAAATTTTTAATTAGTTTAATTTTTTTTTTTTTTTTTTGGGGGGGGGGGGGTTCTGAAGTTATTAAGATTTTTAAATTATGTTTAGTAATAGAGATTTTATTTATTTTTTGATATCTTAAAATAGAATGACATTAAATGTTGAACAGTTTCAGAAGTTCTTTCTAACTTAAAGTTGTAATTTTAAAAGCTATTTTTAAATTCTCTAGATACATTTTTCAAAAGATGCCTAACTTTTGGGTTTGTATAATAGCACACATCATAGTTTTTGATTAAATTTATCTTCTCCAGTCCAGCCCGGCAAAGATAATAATAATTTTAAAAAAAAGGTAGTGCTGCCTGTGCCTGCTGTCTACTTCTTAAGCTTGCAAACAATAATTACTGAATTTATTGTTCTCATAAAAATTCATGCCTCTAAAAATGTTATTTAATCTTAAAATATCTTTATATATTTTTTTAATTTCTAAATTGTATTAAACGTCAAATAATTAGACAATTGAAGAATGTTAATATTGAAAAAAAGGGAAAGGTTCATTACAAATAATACATACAAAATATACAGGTAATAATTTGCTTTTTACATGCATATTTCGTATATAAGGAAAAAATATGAAACTTACAACATAACAATTCATTTATAAATTAGAACAGACAATTTTCCGAGTTCTTAATCGTTTCAGACACTTGTAATACTATTATGTAAGAAAGATCTACTAAATTTAGAGCAACCTCGCAGTTAAGTACAATTCTGGACACTTTTCCCTTATCTTGTCCATACTCAACAAGAGAAAAATTTTAGTACATTTCCCCCTTCTCAATAATTTATATGCAGAAAAATGTAAGTAAATGTAGATTAGTCAATGTGAATAGCTTCCTTAATCAATTTTTCGTCTAATATTGTTATGAAGAGGCGGATTACCCATTAGACTGAGTAGGCTGAAGCCAAGGAGTGAGGAAGGAAAGGGGCCCCAGTGATAATATTTTTTGGCTTTTTGTAACAAGTTGATATTTTATGCAAAAGAAAAATGATAGCCAATATTCTTTGATTCACTCATTTATTGAATTTTGTAGATTATTGACATACAGATGGTATTCCAAATGCTAGTCCCCTCTTAATTTCTTCTTTATTAATCAGAAGAAAGTATTGGATTCTTCATTATTTTCTGCTTCCACTTTGCAATGGATTTACACAGAGGCAGGCCTGGACCGGCCAGGTCGGTGATTGCCGAGGCCCCCAGTCCAAGGGGGGTCCTAAAATCCCCTTCACAGAGGTGGTTTTTATAGCCATGGCATCCTGGGCAAGATATTGTTCACACCTCTAGAGATGATATATTTTAAAGAAGTTATTAAATTTAATCAAATATTTTCCTTATTTTTAGTGCCCTAGGCGATCACCTAGCCTTGACCATTTATTGTAGCAAAATTCATTGTTAAACTAAGAGGTTTTTTTTTAGATTAATCACTACTCCATATAATGTCTATGTGAAAATGCATTAATTTTAAATTCATTTACACTAAATCTATTCTGAAAGAAAATGTACTATTAAAAAAAATTAAAACATGCTCTAAAGATTTATTATACTGAGTATCCAAAATAAATGTCTCCTCAATTATCTCTTAAATCACTGATGATATAAACAGATTTCCAATTGCAAAAAATATAAAAATCAAGCAGAGCTTTTAGATATAGATTTGTTTTATAAAAAATGATATACATATTAAAATGTGAACTTTTATTTCTTTATATGGTTCCCGCATACAATATTACATTTAGAAATATGTCGCCCTTCGTCTAGAAATGAAATTTGAAAAATCCCATTCCTTTTTACAGCCAAATTTTAGAAAATTATGACACTGAATTTTATCAAATATCAATATTTACCCGCACTAAAAATGCTTCTTTTTGTTTTTCGTGTCAGAAAACAATGACATATATTATTATGACGTAGGGGACAGGGTCTCTAAAAAAGGCAAGCCTAGGGACCTGGGGAGGTAATTGATCCGCCACTGTTTTTACCAAGTATCAAACAAACGATTTGAATTAATCAAGCATGAAAGACCCAGTAAAAAAGAGTGAACATTTTTCAGACTATACATTAATAACTCATTCTTATAATTAAATAATACAGTAAACTCCTTCAAATCCACAAATGCCTAAAATCTGCACATCATCACAGATGCAGACAATGAAAATTTCAATTCAGATGTAGGGACAAAATCACAGAATTTTTCACTTTTTATATCATTCTGTATGAATTTTAATATGTAATTCTAGATAATATGATTGAACTCATACTTCATTAAGAAGGAAGAATAAGTTTATTTTGGGGGAAAAATGAAGATATCGCTGATATCATTGGTAAGTGAAATCCATTTACCAAATATATTCATGTATTAATCAAGTTTTTTTGTTATTAAGTCTGGCTAAACATGAAATAAAACTTCCTTACTTTATGGTTTTGATGTGAATTGGTAGTGTACCTTTATGAGGCAAGTTTTATTGAATAATTCAAGAAAAATGTATTTCATCTTTATTATGCACATTTAACTTTACACTATTAATTATTTACTTGACCGTTACTTTTAATAATTTAATCATTTTTAAAACTATCTTGAAATTTGTTGTTTTAGTTTACTTCGTTACTTAATTATTTTAATATTTTACTATATTGTAAGCATTCATTATAATTTTACTTGCATTATTACATTCAAATTACTGTTTAAAAATTTTAAACAAATCAGAGTCCCAAATTCTAAAATCCGCACAACCTGTGGTTTCAAGCTGCGTGGATTTGAGGGAGTCTATTGTATTTACAAAGTCAATTTGACCACATCTGGGCAAGTGAAGATTTTCCACATCTTTTGCTAAAAAATGTAATTTGACCTTATCATTGTCTACTGTCAGGAGCAGTGCAATCATCTGGCAAATGTGTGGCAGCCAAGATTTCCATGTTGAAATCCTGTTAGGGACTCATGTCAATGGACCTTATGCACGTGACCTGAGGTGGAGGCTAAAATTTGTCTGCTGGCGGTATTTAGCATAGCAGTCTATATGTTGTGTGAGTTATTAATGATTGTTTGTTAAAAATACCGCAAAACAATTCTTTGTTGTAGCAGCATATGCGTAATGTATTGCAATATAAATTCAAAATGTTGTTCTGTATGCGAGAAAATTCCCTAAGTTAGCAAATTTTCAGTTAAAATGTATGCACTTAACCTGGGTCGAGGCTAAATCGTCTGCTAGCGGTGTTTGCGTCTGCACATGCAAATGAAACTTACTTTATTTCTTAAATCCTAAATTGAAATAAATGTCAGGAATTGTACAGATTTGAGAATCATGAAAGTAACTGTAAACACAAAAAATTAATGCTTAAATACTGTAAAGTAAATAAAAATATTTTGAAAGATAGAAGATTTTTATAAATGAAAAGTAATTGTCCATATTACATGCGAAAGAAGGTTCATGGTGCATTCTATAATCTATATTTTAATTATATTATCTATATCAACTTTTTATAAAAAATTTGGAGATGTTGCTCATATTTTGTGAGAGGGAAGACACAAGCCTATTCTGTAACCATAGGCATAACCAGCCTTTTGAACGGGGGGGGGGGGGGCAGACTTTTTAACCTGAACTTATTTGATACAAACAATATCTTATACAGTAAAATCTGCTAAAACGAACTCCATGAAACAGGTCGAATTTCCGTTTTAGACAAGTTTTCATCTTAGAAGGTAAAATTGTGTGGTATTTCTTTTAAAAAGGGCTCAAACGCGATTTTTGTTTGCGTGAAGAGGGATGAGAAGGGGGTTTAAAACATCAAAACTAAATCTAATGGTAAAAAAAAAAAAAAAGATATGCAAATGTCCTTCCATCAGTGACATAAGACAGTGACTAAGAGTGGTCACAAGTGTAAAACCTTTTCACACCCTAACTTCTTATAAAGATTAAAAAAGGCTTTTAATCATGCTGGAAACTTCTATATGCACAGAGGAACACTGCATGAGATCTAAAATTATCTCAATCAAAGTCTTGTCGATGAAATTTTGCCGGATAATAATATCTCAGATAATACATGCGGTACACCAGTATATACGTACGAAAGTATTTTCAGAATGTGGCTCCATGACTTAGGGATCACCGGAGGGATCCAAGACATTTTGGAGGAAAGTCTATGTAAATAATTATTATAATATTATAAATAATTATAATATTCATTAATACCGTAATTTCCAGCCTATAATCCGTGGATCAAACAATCATGTTTCGACCCATAAATTTTATTATATTATTGAAGTTAAATATTTATCGCGTACGTTGTGAAACAAGATTTCTGGGTCCGATATTGTTTGATCGACAGATTATAGGCCGAAAATTACTGTAATTCATGTTTTTACCTCAGAATGGGTCGAATATATTAGGTAAAGCAGCTCATGATAATATACACTAAATTTTATCAAGATGAATAAAAATTATACTATCATGATGCAACTGTAATAATACAGATAGGTGCTTTTCTGTCTCTGTGTATGTGTACGTGTGCGCTGAACGCTGAACTCTTAAAAAAAAAAAAAAAAAAAAAAAAAAAAAAAATCCAAGCTGCACAGCCGTAAGATTTGACAGGACCTGTATGCCTGAACTCATGTATATCGAAGACAATTTCTGTAATTTTTCAATTAATTTTTTATGCTAATTTTTTCACCTTTTACTGCAATTTTTTCAAATTAGTAAAAAAAGAATCCGATTTCAATATTTTATACAGTAAACTTTGTCTTCTTTTCAATAAAGTGTTTTCGAGATTCTTACAGCGATTTTTCAATTTTTAAAAAAATTTTAATGTTATTTTTAGAGAGTTTTTATCGCATTTCACGGTGATTTTTTTTCCCGACATTCCTAAAAGGAATCCGGTTTAAATGTTTTACCCAATTAGTTAATTTTCGTTCCCTGTGGTTTTTTAATCTTTTCTAAATATTTAATGCGATTTTTAGCGAGGATTTTTGTGCTTTTAGGCGATTTTTTGGCTTTTTTTTAAACAGAATTAAACGCCTATGGTAACTAACCTATGTGCAATCAACCAACACTAGTTGCTGAAATTTTCCTCTGACGATAGATGGCAGCATGAAAATTTATTAATCGAACATAGATCGAAAAGTCTTCAGTATCGCGTCTTTCAGAAATTTAATAGCGAAATGGCTCTGCATTGATAGTTACAAAAAAACTGCGTCTTCTATTGCAACTTTGGCGTTGTAATTTTATTTCTGATTTCTCTGTTTTCTCTTTCTGATTTATTTTATTTCTCTTTTGATTCCTAATCTAGCAGGTAACTATTAAAATTTAAAGAAAGTTACGAGTCCAGTTAGTGTATAGTTGAGTAAGGCCTAATGTTCAGCAAAATTCCCTTTGAAGGTAATTTATTTAAAGGTACGATATTAATGTTTATCTGTTTAATATAAATTCTTATTTTGGTTTTAATGCAGCACCTATCAATTTTATTGGCATTTGTAGAATAATTTTAAATGTGCTATTATTAATTATATTTCTAGTTGCATAGAATGTATTTTTTATTATTTTTTTTTTTTTTTTTTTTTGTATATATTTTAAAGATATATTTTCGTGCATAGATTATTTCATTTTTGGTAATTTTTTTTAAATGATCTTCTCAAGATGTAAATTATTTGTGTTCTTTTACTATAATTTAAATACTGTTATTTAATATATATTTTTTATTCTTTTTCGTTTACACTTTTCATCAAATTCACACAGTTTTGAAAGGAAATTCAGATCTGTGAAAGGGTTTCTCATTTTTTTACACTCTTTTACTTAACTCAACTTGGGTTTTTGTATACATATATAACATTATGAACATTTTGCCAATTCTAGACCCCTCCCCACCCTTATGATATCATACGTTATCATTCGTCGACCCTCCCGCCCTGCCTAACGATGATATCGTTATCAATGTCTCAAAATTATTTTTTATTTTTCCCTTCCTTTTCTTTCTTTTTATACATTTGCAGTGATATTCACATATGATTATACATTTATTAGTCACATAGTTTACGGATTCAAGGAGTCAATAAAACATAATTTCATGAAACAAATTTATATCAAATAACATCTAAAAGAGGTAGTTATTATTTACAAGTATTTAATAACAGCACATTGTTACATAAGGTATTCAACAGTAATATTGTCTTCTTGCACTTGTTTCCTGCACATGGAGAATAAAAAAAGAACTTATCAACCAAACAGCGGATAACATTAATTTCTCTTTCTTTACTGGTATAGTATCATTTCCAACATATTAGGTTTCACTAATAGTGAATTATATGCGCACATGGCAGACGAAGAGGAATGTCAAACGTTGGGGTGTTGCAAATTTTGGAATGAAATTATTTTAGAAACATTTAATAGCTTTGTATTTTCATAAAAAATATATAAAAATAATAATAAAAACAAGGCAACATATTATTTGGACGTAAAGAAAAAGTTACTCAAAAAAGAAAAGTTTGATTGGACCAAAAATGGCAACGAATCAAAAAGTAAACTCCCTCCCCACAGAGATATCTAACAATATTAAGTGCCAGACCCTCCCTCTACCCTAAAGAGAAAATTTTATATATGCACAGCCCCTGAAGGTGAATTCTAAAATTGATTTTTAGCTCACTTCCTTATGGGCAAGAACTATAAAAAAAGTATGTATGCAGACATAATTCTGATGTCAGTACGACATTTTAAGAACTTAATTATAGATTAATACATTATATTTAATGCATTTTCCTGTTAGCCTGTCACTGGTGAAAAAATGTGAAATATTCTTGAGGGTTACAATTGTGTATGAGTTACAACAATGGATTTAATAAACTGCTAAACCAGCTTCCCGAAAATATGCCAAAAAGCAGTGAAACTACTAAAAAGATTCATTTGAAAGGCTAAAAATTAGAAAATATAGATGAAAAATAAAGAGTTTAAGTATATATTAAACAAGTCGGAAATTGTACGTCAAATAAAGCAAATGAAGTGCGTTTGTACTATAACTAGTTTTATAAATATTCAGATTGTGGTGCAATAGATGTTGCACTCTTATGCAAAAATTCAGGAATACAAAATTTATTACAATTTTATTTACTCAGTAATACGGAAACAATATCACTCCATCTTAAATCATATATAGTCACCATGGCAACCTTGAATTATTACCTATCATGGGATATCATTTAAATAGTTATGTATGATATTATTTAATAGAATGAAAAAACTTTTTTTAATATATTTTTAAGTTTTGATTCAATATCCATAAAGTATTAAATGAATTGGCTAAATTCTGCAATGACTATATATATTAAAGTTTATGTATTAGTATATACCGGGTGTCCCAAAAAGGACTGACTGATTTTAAAATTCAATAACTTCCAAACGGTGACAGATATTAAAAAATTCTTGCAGGAGGGTTATGCATAAAGTCAAAAGTTTTATTACAGTGATTATCGATTTTAGTTTGAATTACAAACAATAGATGGCGCTGTAAGCAATAGTTGCTAAATACAGGCTCGATTTTTGGTCCTTTCTGTTGTTCCATGCAGAAAAAGGAGATGGAAATGTATTATCCGGGCCACGAAGTACCAAAAATCGAGTCTGAATTTAGCCTCTATTGATCGCAGCGCCATCTATTGTTTGTAATTCGAACTAAAATCGAAAATCACTGTAAAAAAACTTTTGACTTTATGCATAACCCTCCTGCAAGAATTTTTTTAATATCTGTCATCGTTTGGAAGTTATTGAATTTTAAAATTAGTCAGTGCTTTTTGGGACACCCAGTATATTAGTTTTTATGCTGTTGTATGTGGACAGACAGACAAACCAGAGACCAACTATAGGTGCTAAGCATTTATATAATTATGAACACACCTAAAAAGATGCATTTTTAAATTAATGTAATTCAATATTAATTGAATTATGTTTATGTATTGAGAAATCAATTTAGAAATCCTAAAAGATAGTTTAATAATGTTTCATTTTTCAATTTGCCAAAATTTTTTACAAAATATAATTAAGATTTCTTGTAAAAAGTTCTATAATTTTTTTTATAATATCTTAAAAAACTTCAGCTAAAAATATCAGGATGAAATATCTAAACACAAACATACAGATAACAAAATATCACATAATCAGGTCTGTTAAATAGGATGTAAATGATTTTAATTAGATGATTTAAATCAGTGATTTATTCATGATTTAAAAAAAATTGTTGATTAAAATCGGAAATTTTCTAGTTGAAAATGACTTAAAGTATTAAAATCTAAGATGAACATAATTTGGAAAGATTCTACAGACATTTTGCCGTATGAATTAAAAAAAAAAAAAGCTTTAAGTAATTGTTTTTAAGATTAATGCCTTAGTCTTGTAAAAAATAAGGTGCAGGAAGTTTGTAAAAAGCATAGTTTTTATCTTCATAAAAAGTAGGATGTGACAAATAGTGATTTGGCCGAATATTCGGCCTAATTTTATACCGAATATCAACATTATTTTTTCAATAAAAAAAATAACTTTTGATTTTATATGTATATACTCATATATACATATATGTATAATTTAAAATGGAAAAAAGAATTAAAAATAAACTTATGTTCTATTATTAATCTGTTTAATTTTTTTAATAATTTGATGCTTAATGAAACCCCCAGTAACTGACACCTTAAAGATTCTTTCTTGTTTAAATCAGTATTGCAAAATTTTAAATCCATTTTTTTTTCTGAAAGGATAGTAGAGATGCATTTAAAAATTATTGTTGACAAAAATTACCAGAAATTATACGTTGTATTATTAAAAGCTGTTTTTTTCCCCATGAATAGGGTAAATAAGTCTAGTAACTGACACCAACCCCATTTTGACAAGACCATAACCGACAAGAAGTGAACCACTGTTTGACACTTTACTTGCAAAGATAAAAGAAACGGTTACTGTTTATTTGAAGGAATTAGTGCTTTAAAAATTCTTTAATCTTTATTGTAAAAACAAATTACTTCAACCTTATTTATATATGATATCATATTACAGATGTTTGTGTCTCTTTTTTTATGTTTTAAATTATTAGTAATACAAATAGCCAATAACTCATGTCTATGAACCTGTAATTGACAAATGGTGCCAGGTTCTGATAGAACAATTTAAATTTTAATAGTGTTGACTACAAGATAAGTTTAATTTTTTTATTTTTTTTTAAGCAGTTCAATAATAGATGTACCTAAATCTTCTTTAATATTACCAATAATTAACTGCAATGAAATTACTGGAACCAATAGCTTGCAATCCCCCATTAAACTAAATTACATAACTATAAACTAGAAATCATGGTCCTAATGTATCATAGATATCTTTTAACTGATTTCTACAATTTAAACTTTAAGAAAAAGTTTAGGATGGTTGCATTACAAATGGACTTAAAAAAAGCCTACCTTAATTTAAAAAATAAGATGGGTGCCTCAAAATGGTATTCTTTGTGTTCTCAAAAGTTTCCTCCTCATTGAATATGTTCTCAGGGGCCTCGCTAAGAGGGGGGGGACAAAGGGGGAGCCCCACCCCCAAACGTTCGCAAATGCTGTTACACTTGACAAATTTACAAACTTAGTTGGCAAATTTGTTTAAAACTTTAATGAAAACTATAATACATTCTCTATTTCTGATAGACTTGGCAAAAGTTTCAAATTTAATTGGGAATATTATTAAAATTTTTACCAATAAGAAGTATATTACATTTTTTAATTGTGGTAAGTTGGCAAAATTATAAAACAAGTTGGCAAATATTGAAATTTGACTTGGCGATTTAAGGTCCCCCCCCCCCCCCCCAAAGAAAATGTCTTAGCGATATGTTCTTGGCCTATTAGTGGTAAATAAATTGACTCCAAAATAAAAATAAGTGTATAACTTACTAATAGACAGAGTTGTATAATATAGACGCAAGCCGTGCGTGGAAAATTTTCCGCAAAATTCGGAATTTTGCGGAAAATTTCTTGGAAAAAAAACGTAATTTTTGTTCTTGTATTTTTTTTTTAATTTTTTTTTTATACCGAAATATTAAAAATGTTCCCCAATATTATGTACGATTTATTTATTGTTTGCAAGGGGTGATTCTGTTCCAAATTTTCCGAAAATTTAAGGAAATTGGTCATCAGTCCGAAAATTCAGACATAAAAAAATGTCATTGAAATAGTCGCCGAAAATAAACCAATTCCATCAATCGTTCGCAGAAAAAATAACCACTTTTGTCAAAACACCGTGTTAAAAGCGTGAATTTCGTCAAAGGGCCGCGGAAAAAACTCGAATTTCTTTAAAGAATCGTGGGAAAAATTTTTTTCTCAAAGAATCGCAGGAAAAACGCAAACTACGTCAAAGAAGCGCAGGAAAAAACGAATTTCGTAAAAGCATAGGGAAAAAAGCGCGAATTTTGTCAAATGATCTCGAAAAAAACGCAAATTTCGTAAAAGAATCGCGGAAAAAAACTAATTTCGTCAAAGGATCGCGAAAGAAACACGAATTTCGTAAAAGAGCAGCGAAAAAAGCGCGCATTTCGTTAAAGGATCGCGAAAGAAACACGAATTTCGTAAAAAGACAGCGGAAAAAGCGCGCATTTCGTTAAAGGATCGCAAAAAAACATGAATTTCGTCAAAAGGTCACAGAAATAACGTGAATTTTATCAAAGGATCGCGAAAAAAGCGAATTTCGTCAAAGAATCGCAGAAAAAAGCAAATTTCATCCAAAAAGTGCAGGAAAAAACGAATTTCGTAAAAGCATAGCGGAAAAAGCACGAATTTTGTCAAAAGATCGCGAAAAGGATGCAAATTTCGTTAAAGAACCGCGGGAAAAAATTATTTCGTCAGAGGATTGCGGAAAAAAACGCGAATTTCGTCAAAACGCCGCGAAAAAAGCGTGAATTTCGTCAAAGGATAGGAGAAAAAAGCGCATTTTGTCAAAGGATCGCGAAAAATGCGCGATTTTCGTCAAAGAATTGCGAAAAAATGCAAATTTCGTCAAAAAATTGCGAAAAACAAAAATTTCGCCAATTGATCTCGGAAAAAACGAGAATTTCGTCAAAGGGCAGCAATAAAAACTCATCGGTCTCTTTAACGATGATACTTGTGAATGGACCTCACCTTACAAAATATGATTCAGTTGTTTCAGAAGCGATGTCCATTATTTCTGTGAACAGAGTGACTGGCATTTTCTGAGAAGAGGTCACAATATTAAGGATTGGGCTGTTTCTAAATGCATTGACAAAATAACTAATAAGAATTCACCCCTTCTTAGCATGGATTTTTAGCTTTATTATTTTTTTAGCCAACATAATTATTCTGTAATTAATATTAACTAATTTTTAATTTAAATGGTAATTATTTTAAAACTACTGTTTTTAATTCATGTCGTCAATGTAATATAACACGTTATTTTATTAAACATTAAATTAATTTGCAGAAAGTTTTTGACCCAATATTTATGTTCGCGGAAAGTTTTTGTTTTTATACAAGTCTGCTAATAGATGAATTTACTTTGCAGAATTTTACAAGAAAATGCTTATTTGAGTTATGCAATTAAGAATGAAAATGACTGCGTGAATGTGTCAGAAAATAGTCTGTGTGGATTAGAGAAAAAATTTGCAAAAAAAGAAAAGAAAATTCGTATCCTGAATTTATTTGGTAAGATATCTTGCAATATTTGGGGAAATATCTCAATATATTCAGCTGCAGGTATTTGGCAAAAAGACTGAATAAAGGCCGAATATTTGTCCCATCCCTAATAAAAAGCATTTAACATGTAAAAATGCTATTTAATCTTAATAATTTGCAATGTCGTAATTTCCTTTAAGTAATCAAATTATTCATTTTTTTTTATATAAAATAAGCATAGGAAGAATAGCAAATTTCTGTGAGTAAAAGAATAAATAGCCGGTATGTTGTTTTCTCATTCTACTTTTACAATAATAAATGTATAGTAAATATTGGAGCTAAACAAGAATGACATTAGCTGTAGCAGCTATTGCAAAATAATGTATATAAAAGAAAAAGAACACTAATTGTTATAAAAATGTTAAGCGCAGCAAGAGCTTTTTCAATATAGGAGTTTTTTATTTTACTTTGGAACTCATGCACCAAATAAAGAAATTAAATTGAGATACTTTCTTTTTTCTTTATTTTTAACCTTTCTTTCTTCTATTTCTTTAGAAAAAACAGGATATTATTAAATCATGTTGTTATTTAGTTGTATTATTCAATTCGTAACTCACAAAATTATTAAAACTTAATGACACTTTATTTATCTTACTAAAAAAAATTACGTACTTTTTTTTAGATTGCTATTAAGAGGCTACTTCAGTCACCTGGAAAGACTGGCTCACTAATGCTAATCCTATGTAAGAAATTTTTGAAGGTATCTCGCTTGCATTTTAATATTTTTAAATAATTCTTTTTGCATTGGATAGCTGAAATTGATCTATATGAAAAAGAATTTTTCTTTTTATGTAAAAATAATATATTTCCTCTTCGATTAAGAGGATGTCTTCGATTTAAAGAAACATGTTATGATAATTTAGATATCTATATATGTATTATTCTTATTTATAAAGTAATATAGTATAAAAATATTTTAAATCGTATGAAAAATAACATCGTAATGAAAGAAATGTTTTAATTCTACATTCAAGAATGTAGCAAATGTGAAGATTTTCTGGAAGAGTATAGTCTTGTTTCAAAGAAATTCAATTCTGCTACTTAAAAATAAGCAAAAAAGACATTTTACTCCATCCATCTATATATTTAAAACGCTAAGCATTTTCTTTCGACAGTCCGTGAGAAGAAACTACTGCATCAAATTACACCAATCTTTTTTTAAATGAAAGATATTTGGCCACAGATTTGTTATCGTACATTCGTTTGTTCAAATATTTTATTAATTAGCCGTAATTTTAAATTAAAATTCTGCAGATGCGTTTGTGCAGTATATAAGTACAAGTCTGCCTTTGGAGTGATGCGTTGCAATGCGCAAAGATGCTTGCTCAGTTGAACTATCGCATCACAGGTCGAAGTTGTTTCAAGTTCGCCCGCTATTCGATCTTACTGTAAACAAGCTTTTCTTTCTTTCACAAAGTTAATATTATTTGGCTCTTTCAACATTATTAACAATTAAAAAAAGTATTGTGTCTATATTAAGAGCTAGATACAGTTTATTTCGGGCATGTCATATTGTTTTGGTCATATTATACACAGAAGATAAATACCGTGATTTGAGGCTAAAAGTTATGGACTGTGATCCATCTTATGAATTGCCAATAGTTAGACACGAAGAAAACTAGCATATTAAGTTGTGGCTACTTCTTTGAAAAAATAAGGTATCATAAATATTAAAACGCAAAACTATTTCTGTGAGATCAGAACTCAAATTCGGGACATTTGTATACGTCAACTGTTTTTTGAACCTCTTCAATTTAGAAGGAAGTTAAACGAGCTCCCGCTAGCGTAGCGGGTTAATGCAGCACTTGTACAGGACGCAGGTTCGAACCCAAGCATGGCAAAATGTGTAATATTTTTGTCCGTAATTCATTTCAATAATGACATATTTTATTAAGAAGACAAGTTATAGGATTTTTATTTTATTATATTATTATTTGAATGCTTTATAATTAAATAAAATTTAACACTCAATAATATTTTGAAAAAATAATGATTGTATATTTAAAATATTTAAGCTAAGTTATTTTGCATGTAATTATCAATTAAATAAATTGAGCTGACCTAAAATTTTCGTTATATTTTCTGACCATTATCAAGAATATATATATATGTGTGTCAGAAAGAAAAGTTTTCCATTTATTTGCGTAAAAAAATAAAACGGAAAGAAAAAAAAATATTCGTATAAGAGCTATAAAAGAAATTACCTTGATTTTCAGGTTTAATATTTAAAAATGTAAAATAAAATTCAAATAATAAAAAATATATATTATAAATCGTTAGCTACATCAAATTCCAAATTTAGGTTTTTAGAGAATGAGACAGATAAAAATAGAATTCATGGCAGCTTTTAATGCCCGCTAAGTTTTAATAAATAAATAAATAAATAAAATATATATTGTTATTTAAAAAAAAATTAGGTCGTAATAAGTAAAAATAAATTCTCTACCCGGTGTTTTTAGGCAAATTTCTGATAAAAAAGCAAGCATAATTATTTGTAAATTATAAACTAAAATTATTTCACTTCGTTGAATAGGTTAGACTGGCAGCACCATCTGTCGCCTTAAAGAAATAAGAATCACTTATGCAATATAGAAATTCGTCATTCAATAATTAATTTAAAAGCAACTAATTAAAAATTCAAAAATTTTTCTAATGAAACATTCAAGTTATTTACCATCAAATCTTGAAGGGCCCTAACTAGTTTCTTTTAAAATTATTAAAAGTTGCAAACTAATTTCATTATTCTTAGTTTTTTAAATACATCAGTACGATCAAAAGGCTAAGGCTCCCATCCTTTCATGCGAAGTCACTCACAAGCTAATGTTAAACCTATGGGAAGATTCTTTAAAAAAATATTATTTGCATTTCGATATTTGTTTTTCATTGGATAGCCTGTCAGTTTCTACATTCGACTCTTTTATTTTTTCGATATTTTGCTTGCAGTTTTTTTAAAGAGGATATTTTTATTTTCGAAACCAATTCCTAAAGTGAAAGTAAATTAATTAAAAATCTGCAACCAAAACCAAAAAAGTAAAAAAATGGTGAATGCATGATATATTATTATATGTACAGCCATATATTTCTGCGAATTCTGTACCAACATTTGCATGATTCAGCGCAAAGTGGTGTGCATCTAGAGGAAAATAACCGAATATGTCTGTCAATGCCACATGCTTTTATAATTTTTGTTTTCACCTCCACATTATTCATAAATATTCAATTCTAAACAATTATAGTCCAGTTTAGCAGGACACAGCACCCGGCGTCTCTTTTTAATTAGTTTATATACATGGCAGCCCTTTTCAACTAGTGTTTGTGCCCAGTACACCTTTTTAATTATTTTATACACCCGGTATACCATACTGCCATTTTTTATGCTCCTTTTCAATTTAACTGCAAAATTTGTCAATCGGTTGAGTGAAGAAAAAAAACGAGAAATTCGCTAGTCGGTTAAGGAAAAAAAATCGCAAAATTCCTCAATCAGTCGCGGGAAAAAATGCTTAGTTAGTCCATCGATCGCATGAAAAAAAAACTTGCAAGTTTTGCTAGTAAGTCATGGGGAAAATTTCAAAAATTCACTAACTGTTTACGGGAAAAAATAATTAAACTCGTCGATTGGCCGCAGGGAAACTCGGCAAAACTCATCCATCAACCGTATATAAAAAAGATACGAGTTTTGCAAATCAGTTGCAAGAACCCCCCCCCCCCCCGAAAATTTCGCCACTTGGTCGAAATAAAATATCGCAAAATTAGTCAATCAGTTACAGGGGAAAAATTGCCTAAATCGTCATTCAGTCATCAGAAAAAATTGCGAAATTTACTATTGTAAGAAACTATTTACTATTGTAATTAACTATTGTAAGAAATAAAGAGAAATTTGTCAATTGGCTCCGGGAAAATATCGCAAAATTGTATTGATAAAAAAGGACTCTTAAACAAACCACAATTCAAAATATTTTTGTGAACAAGGTACATGAGTGTCCTTTTTTAAA
Source organism: Maratus speciosus (assembly GCA_963932465.1). Lineage (NCBI taxonomy): Eukaryota > Metazoa > Arthropoda > Arachnida > Araneae > Salticidae > Maratus > Maratus speciosus. The sequence continues at coordinate 644,712,359 of OZ010786.1, read as the reverse complement.
AATTTCCGCCTGGAATCCCTTTTTTCCTAGAGTCAACACTAATCTGAGTATGCTAATAAAAAGGTGCTTTAATTTTTTTATATATTTATGCTTACATTAGCGTGTTTCCGTAAACAATAATCTAATTTTATATTATAGTCTTTATTTTAATCTAAGTGATTCTTCTAATTTAAATGCAATTGATAATTACTAAATTCCTTAAAAATTAATGTCTGAAATCAGAAAACATTAAATAGAATTTATTCTTACATTAGCAGGACATAAAAGAACACAATTTTTTTTTTAACAATAAGTGACTTACTTTTCATAAAGATAGGCAATACAGCAAAATAAAAAAAGTAGTGTAGCTTCCATGCTGCATACAAAATGTGACTTAGACTGCAAGTTTGCATCTAAAAGACTAAAGATTATTTCTAACCTAATAGTCTCCCAGGCGCATTCCAACGGTCCAACACAGGAGTAAGGAACCAACAAGCTGCAACTCTACAAGAGGTTAGTTGAATTTACTCTTTCTGCACCGATTGTCATCATCTTAGTGACAATAACTGACACTGCTAATGAACAGATCATAGTACAGCTTAACACCTACCATCCTTGTTGCATTTCTATCATCAACTTTAGCAGCTAAAGCAACTAGCAAATTAAAAAAGAAAAAAAATTAATACATGCATACATATAGACTCCTTTGCATTGACGTCACGTCGCTGTTAGCAAGGACTGATACTATTGCATCTGGAGCACATACGTGGAGCACAGAACTGCCCGTTTGCCGCTAAGGGAGCTGGTCACTCAGCTTCGGAATTCTCCGCCGTAATGTTAAGTCTGTGGACTTTTGATGCATTCGTATATTTAAAATATCTTCTCGGAAAATTCATATTTTTAACATCTTTTTTCTGTGTACTCTTCCTAAAGGATGTCTTTTTTTCTTAGATTTCAAAATATTTCTAAAGTCTATGCTGAATTTAATATTTTATGTGTTAAAAGCGGTCGAACTGCGAGTAAGATTTTAACTCTTCATGTAAAATTAAGTCTATACTTTAAAAATATTTTGAGAACTAAGAAAAAAAGAGACATCTTTTAGGAAGTGTACACAAAAAGTTGCAGTTAAAAATATATATTTCCCAAGGAGATATTTTGAATATACGAATGCATCAAATGCCCATAGACTTTACATTAATGAGAAAGCACGTTTTATCTTTATGTTTAATTTAGATCTTTCTTATTTTTATTATTATAGTGCAAATAAGCCTAATAATTAAAATGGAGACCACATTCGCCTTATGTTTGGGCGCCATATGAAGCGATGCCAGACACGTGACGTCATGTTCAACCCGTCTATACAGAAATTAGTTTTTAAAAAGCTAATATTATTTACTAATGAATAACTAACTATTAAATAAATAAGAAATTTAAGTATGTTTATAGACAAAATTAGACAAAAACAGAAATAGTTATGCCACTATACCATCTAAATGTTTATTACAGAATGCTAATTATGAAAAAACACTTAAAGTGCTATAAATATTAGTATAAATTTATTGCATCGTATTTTAAAAAAGATACGATACTGCAAAATAGTTCTTTTGCTTATATTACATTTTCATCAAGTTTTAGGATAAAATTGTAATATCTATTCACAAAAGGCAAGCCTCAACACAAAAACGGCTGAGGGCGAATATGTACACTAAGCCCAAAATATAATACAAAAATAAATAAATATTTTATTCAAACGGTAAATGTCGATTTTTTTATTAAAGTACTACATAAAATCAAATATGAGAAACCGAAAATAGCTGATTTTATATATTTATTAAAATAGTATCATTTATAACATTAACAAAAACCTTATAAAAGAATTTTATCGTTAAGCAATGATTTATAAAATTACTCATGCTTACACTTAGATTAGGCCTAAATTCTATCAACTGTTACAAGACTTAAGTTTGTCCTACCTGCACATACTTAAAATTGTTTTGGTGGACTTTAAAATCTTACTACAAAAGATTAAGTTTATTATATACATAAAAGACCCACCTCTAATTATAAAAATATTTGTCATCATAATTTTAACTTATGAAAGATTACCTTACCATTAATTTTTTTTTTAATTTTATTTGCAACATGCCAGTTATTTAGGTATACCATGTGCCAGTTTGTTTATTTAGGCATGCAACTTGACAGTTTGTTTATTTAGGTTTTTCTTTTGCAGGTTACATGCTTTATAAATCACTGCTTTCAATCTAATTTTTAAATTTTTCCTAAAGCTAAACAAAGACTTCACATTTATATTTTACTTTTTTTCTGCATTCATAATTATTTACAAAACAATAACACTACAAAGCAATCGCAGAATCAAAACTTAACAACCATTGTTTATAATTTTAAGCTTGCTATTTTCTCATTGACCAATCAAAGTGTATATTACAAATTCGATCGTATAATTTTCAGATTCATTAGTACACACTTAGAGAATACGAAACAATTTTAAAACAAAGTTAAGGGAGCATTAATTCTGATCAAAGTTACAAGATTTATGGATAAACTCTAGTCAAATAAAACTTAAATTCCTATCGTTTTGGAATAACATACGAAAACTTTGTTCAATTAGTAACAAACCATGCATGATAATGCATACAAATTCTTAGAAATACCCAGACAAAAAAAGCTATACATGATTTCCATTGATTTAAATCTCATATTAAAGTTATAAACCTTCATAGAATTTTCAGCATGAATCCAAGAACAAAAAGTAAGATGGCAAATCTGTGGGTGAAATGCATAAAAAATAAAATAAAAAGTAGAACAGCTGGGTTTTCTTTGTATAAAAATGTTCTCAGTAAATGGGTAAAGGGTAAACTCATTTGCAATTAAATCTTTCTTTCTTAACAGAGAATAGGAAAATACGAAACACAGTGGCTTATTTATTTTAAAGTTTATAACTTTTTTACATGCTTACATAAATATACATAATGAAGTACTATTAGCAAAACTGGATTGGAGCTTGCCTTTAACTAATTTTCCATTCAGAAACCAATGAGCTGCTGTAAACAAATAATTCTGAACACAATTGTTTTAAGTGAGCAAAGAGATATTTAATTCAAAATTGATCAGAAATAGCCTATCAAATAACCAAATATAATTAATGAAGCAAGTAATTAATTTTAAGAAACAAATATTCATATAAAAAATACTTTTATTCCTTGTACTGTTAACTTTAAATAAAATAATTTTGAGAACAGCGCATTATATTTACATTATTATCTGAAACAAAATCCAGGAACGAACTATATAATTAGTTAAAGGTATATATAAATATAAATAAATAAAGGTATATATAACTGTTGAATGCAGGCGTTATTTATGTGTGTATGTGTGTTTTAATATATATTGTAGTATGTGTGTTTTATTATATATAATTAGTATTTTAATATTGATAAAATGCATGTGAATGATTACCAAAAACAGATAGATATGTATCCTTCTACAAAGGTGCAACATTTAAACAATCCTCATCGATTATTATTTATTAAATGAAAAGACATTAATAAAAGATGGTATATCCAACACTATTAAATAAAACTTACCATTTTACTTCAATCACAAAAAATAGATTCTTGTTTGACGCAAAAACAAGAGTAGTATTCTAAATAAAAACACCGATGTGAAATATAAATATTATTAACGCACCGCCATATTTAGCTAAAAGCTCTCTTCTAATTGGCTGTGCTTGGGTTAGCCACGCTTAGGATTGAACAGAGATCATACCTTCAAAATCACGTTCTAACGACCTAAAATCTTGTGCTTAGGTAAAAAGTTAGGTAACTTAAACCTTGGGTCGACCAGTGAAAACGCAACTTAAGAGTCAAAATTAAAGTTTTATGTTTCATCATCTAGAAAAAAACGGAATTTAAAAAAATGATTTTTGTGTTCCTCTGACCGGAGCTTTTTTGTATGAAGTTGTGAAGTGATTGATATTTCGACAAGTATATATTTTCTTTTCTTATGTGTGTTTAAAAACATACCGGATTCCACAACTTTTGTACCAATGCGTTCACAGTTATTTGCAGCTTTAATGCACGTGTTTTTCTCTCTTCATATGGTAACTAACACATCTGGAATCCCTTTCCAAATAAAATCCGAATTCACCTGTAAAGATAAATTCACTCCAGTGTATGATATTCCAATGATAATAATCACTGCACCACTTTAACCAGGTGCATTTTGCTGCTGGAGTTAGTGGAATACAAATCATGGGTTTCCTTGCATGCAGCCCTCTTTTATGCAGCTTCTCGCTCACAGTAAATCTGGAAAGTCGAATTCTTGTTGCTGCAGCTAACAAACTTCCAATCTGAACTGACGTCAGTTGCCTGTTTCTTTTAACAATTGTTGCCAAATAATGGTCCTGAGAGTCTGTAGTTGCACGTTTTCGACCTTGAGCTGGCTGTCTGGGCAACAAGTGCCTTTAAAGTATTTCCAGATACTTGACGCTTTTGGCTATTTTTAAGTCTTTAACAGAACCCCGTCAGTATCTATCCTGCTTCCATTCTCCCTACCGTACTCCATTTCTCACAATCGGTGATATGTCTTCAGGATGACATATTCCACCTACTAAAAGCGAAAATTTTATCCAACTACAGGTACAATCATTGAAATTAGAATTCAATGGCTGATCTACCGCTCGAATGCTGACCACCTACAGAGTGCCTCCAGTTTATATGGATACCATTCTTCCAATAGGTGCAGTGGTGAAGAACCTTAAATTCATAAGGGGTTTGGATCTTCTGCATGTAATATATGTGATTTAAAATTGTTGTCAGAGTTTATAAACCATACGAGGATTCATATTGAACTATCTGGTCGCCTGTGTCTAATTTCAGTCTCTCTAATATCTCAAAAGTCATCTATGAATATTCTTTTATAGTGCCTCAAATTCACTACATTGCATTGACTATTCCAGGTTTATTTTTGTCAGTAGGTGCAACTATTACATTATTTTTCTGTTGTTTCTACATGTTGTTTGATTTCTTTTGAATGTGAAATTGTTATTTAAGTTTTTTTCTTCCTCCATAAATTTAGGAAATAAGTATAGTTTCAATTGCTTTCTTTGAAATCAGTTTTCTATAGTGATTTTGATTTCTTGTCAGAACCGCATTTGCATTTAAATAAGTTTTTGATTAATTATAAAATATTATAATTAACATAATTTTATTTATTGCAGCTTCATAAATCAATAAAGCTAGTTAAAGAGAAAAGGTCACTTAAATAACCTGGGAAATTATTCAAAAAAGAGAAAAGCATTTAAAGTATGGAACATGGAACAAAACATTTCTTTACAAGAGTGTTTTAGTAAAAGATCTTCTAATGTGCACCAAGGAAAATCATTTGTTTGTGAGATATGCAAGAAATCTTTCTCTAAAAATAGTTATTTAAAGATTCATCTGTTAATTCATACTGGTGAAAAACCTTTTGCGTGTGAGATATGCAAAAAGAAATTCTCTCGAAGTAGTAATTTAAACAGCCATCTGTTAATTCATAGTGGCGAGAAACATTTTGCTTGTGAGATATGCAACAAGAAATTCTCACAAAATAGTCATTTAAAGAGTCATGTATTAACTCATATCGCTGAGAAACCATTTGTGTGTGACACATGCAGTATGAAATTCTCTCGGAAGAGTGATTTAAGCAAACATCGGTTAATTCATACTGGTGAGAAACCTTTTGTGTGCCAGATATGTAACAAAAAGTTTCCTCAAAAGAGTTATTTAAAAAGCCATCTGTTCATTCATAGTGGTGAAAAACCTTTTGCATGTGAGATATGCCACAAGAAATTTTCTCATAACAACAGTTTAAACAGTCATCTGATAATTCATATGGGTGAGAAGTCTTTTATGTGTGATATATGCAACAAGAAATTCTCTCGAAATAGTCTTTTAAAGAGCCATCTGTTAATTCATACTGGTGAGAAACCCTTTGCATGTGATATGTGCAGCAAGCAATTTACTCGAAATACTTATTTAAAGAATCATATGTTAATTCACACTGGTGAGAAACCTTTTGCATGTGATGTATGCAACAAGAAATTCTCTCAAAATAGATATTTAAAGGGTCATATGTTAATTCATACTGGTGAAAAACCTTTTGCGTGTGATATATGCCACAAAAAATTCTCTCAGAAAAGTCATTTAAAGAGTCATCTGTTTGTTCACACTGGTGGAAAAGTTTTTAATTGTAAGATTTGCCACAAGAAATTATCTCAAAAAAGTCTTTTAAGCAGGCATATGTTAATTCACAAATATGAACAGTCACCAACATGCAGCAGTGGTTAATGAAAAATAATTCTACCTTTATAATGCTCATTTATGTAACAATATGTCTTAAATTTTTTTATTATATTAATTATATATATAATAACTTAACTGTGTCTCATAATTTTATATGTAAATATTATATATATTGCTAGTGTGCTTTATGTATTGTTATTTTAAAAAGTCTGATGAGGGTTTAAAATTTTAATTATGAATAGGAACTATTTTAAAATTGGTGAAATATTATATACAGGTTTTTAACCTTGCATCCATAATCCACATCTCAGAGATTGAAAAGGAGAATCTAATATTAAACAACATATTCAATTTTTTGTAAAGTTACTGACTTTGTATTTAGTGTGAATTAGAAAGGAGTAGAATTCTTAAGGAAAGTACCTGTATTTCATATTTTTGATGTAATTTTTGTATAAAAATTAGTAATGGTTAATAAAGAAACACCTTTTGTCCTCATAGATGAGACATTTTTATATTTATGCTTTTTATATTATTTTTATATATTATGTGTTCCTTGCTCATGACAACTAACTTGAATTATTTAAATTCATAAGTCAGCATTTTCAGTAACTGCTCTTCTGGACTATTGAGTTTCATGTAATCTTTTTTTTATATAACTTCTTTTCTCTTTAATTATTAAAGGTACACATATATTAAGACAGACATTAAATACAATAATCCCAACTGGAGTGAAAAATTAGCCTGGGCCAGGAATCGAACCTGGGTCGACAACATAACGTGCTGTTGCTCTACAATTAAGCTACCCTGGCCGATCTCCTAGTCTGGCAATTTCTCACTAATAAACCAAGTTGGGGAAACCAAGTTCTTTTCTTTTTTTCTCTCTATATTTGAATGTATTTGAAATGTTATAAAATAGGGTACACATCTATTTTACGAAAATATTTCCCAATGGACAGTACTTTCGTTACGTAACAGTGGGAATCCCGTGATGTAAAAATAGCGGCTAGCGCGTTTATTTACATTATTGCGTCATTTGATGCAGCAGAAATACAGGTAAATGCATGCGTAAAATACTGCAGATTTATTTTGCACGAATTATTTTCGATCTATACTTATATATATATATCATCATCATCTTCATCAACCGTTTTCAATCCACTGCTGGATGTAGGTCTCCCCAGATTTTTCCAATGTTTCCTGTCTAGTGCTTTAGTCATCCAATTTACACCGGTTACTTTTCTGATTTCATCACTCCATTTTACTTGAGGTCGTCTTCTTGGCCGTTTTACATCTCTGGGATACCACTGTAGGGTGTTTGTGCTCCATCTATTGTCTTATCTTCTTGCGATGTGCCCAGCCCATTTCCATTTTAGCCGTTTAATTCTTTCAATGATGTCAAAAACTTTCGTCTGACTTCTTATTCAGGTTATTCTTTTTCTGCCTCTTCTAGTTATACCTAGCATACATCTTTCCATACTTCTCTGTGTTGTTTGTAATCTTTGTACCATCCGTTTTGTTAGCGTCCATGTTTCTGCTCCATAAGTTAGGACAGGCAAAACACATTGGTTAAATACCTATATATATATTAATTAAAATTCATATATACGTATTAACTAAAATTAAAATTTTTTATTTTATAAATAAAATGAAAAATATGCATGCCATTACTTTAAAATAGAGAAAAGGATTCGTGTATAATCCTTACCTGCCCCTGAAAGGGTCTAAAACTCCGCATAAAATAAAATATAAGCATAAAGTTTATAAACACAATGCTTTTCAATAGCGCGGTTATGAATGTTATTTCCAAGCAGACGAATTTTTGTAGCCTCGAACCCAAGGGGAGAATATGGTCCATTATCATAAGTAAAGTTAATGATAGTTTTGAAATGTTTTTTTTATTATTATTGTGTCGCAAGTAAATAGCTCTCCAAATTTACCAGAATCTACTGTGTTTTTTTCCATATTTTTTTTGTATTTGATATTACATATATATATTCGATGTTGTAATTAATAGTATTTGTAATTGGCTTTGGTCCCATTGGGTGGCTATAAAATGTCCCTCCTGGTGTCAAGTTTTCCTGGCCTTTAGCTTCGCAATAAATACTGCATGTCACACTTTGTTGCTTTATCTAAAAGATGAGTAATATTTCAAATTTATGAGACAATTTTTGTCTTTAAAATCTTTTCAGGAAAATATGTTAAAATAAAGAAATAACTTCAAATTTTCTTCTGCCGTCATGTAAATAGATATTTGTCTTACTGTAATTAATATTGATGCAAGTCAGAATTTTTTTTATGATGTGCGTTTTACCTTTTTAGGAAGTAGGATAATTCAGTGCAAATCTGATCATTATACTTTGGGAACGACCAGGTTGACAGTGGAGAA